>NTHP01000463.1:100328-169531 GCA_003416845.1 Oplegnathus fasciatus
CCCCCCCGATCACCTCTATTTTGAATACTGCTCTTGTCCATACAGGTTGCCATGAGACGCCTTCCTAAAACAATTTCAATCTAACGAACATTGCATGAAACAGTCATATTTCTGTGCAAAAAACTATTCCAAAATTAAGCAGAAGACAGTAGAAGTCTGAGTTGGTCAAATGAGTGGTTATCTTCCAAAGCTACCCCAAAGTCAAGTACAACATTCCGCCTACTGTCCCACTTTACTATCCCACCACTACAGCTCAGCAAGTACAAACTGTCTGTGGAAACAAAGACAGAATTTGGTCCTAAACAGACTTTAACTTTGGAAGATGTCCCTTTGATTTGACATACTTAGACTGCTGAAGCCTCGTAATCACTTTAGGGATTTAGGGATCTCTTTACGGCCAGAATGGACAGGAGGATCAATCACAATGACCAATAACCCTTTCAGTGTATGGGAATGCGAGTATTGCTTTAAGACAGACTTGTAAAAATGTGAGCCTATCCTTTGAACCACATGGTACAGTGGCTTGTCAATGTATACTTAGTCTACTATGTAAATTGTCTATTGATAAATATGCAATTTCAGATATTAATTTTTCCGTCTTATATTTGCATATATAATCTTGGTAGCTAGTTATTTGCTTATAAACATTACAAGGTCTACACATAGAAAGTGGTGCAATTTTCTTTTTTTCTTTTTTTCTTTACTTAATTTTATATACTCCAAATGACATCTGTCAGAAAACTCCATTATGTCATCATAATCTCTACTTTGCTTGTCTGGGTGTCAAAAGACAGCTGCGTCACAGTCTCTCCGAGGAGTACTCCTTCTCCTTCCTGAAAGGAAGCGTAGGATGCTTCATAACTGAGCCTCAAGTCCTACACTGAGCAGAAGTGTTTTTAGTCCGAAGTTAAATTTGAGCACGACTCCTTGGTGGGATTCTGAGACACTTGATAATTACAGACCCACATCTTTACACTGTGAGAGCAGCTGACATTTACGTCTGTTTCTTCAGGTTCAAATAAAACTCTTCCTCTTGCTTGCTTTTTTCTCTCCATGGTAGTATTATGCAGATGAGTGTCCACTAACTGGACTCCGAGGCAGTGGCTGTTCATTCTACTGATTAGGTTGATAAAAATTTAGCACGGCGTCACTTGAACACACTGTAAAGATTTTATTTGACACTTGCAAGGTGAATTTATAAACATGTATATCAGCAGTTAACGCAGCGGTGGGCGCCAATACACCATTTCAATTACAACTCACCATTTAACGATGCTGCAAATACGACGGCTGTAAAGTGCCAAACATAAGCATTAAGCATGAATTAGAAAGCTGTACTGTTGTTGTAAAATTTAGTGTGTGTCTGCCTTCCAGAGAATACAAAGTACAGCAATGCAGCAGTTCTCAAATGATGACCTCGCACTAAAATGAAAGTTGTTGTTTTTTTCTTTTCATTTAGCTTTTAGGCGTTTTTAGGTTCATTTTTAGGTATTTTCACCAAATAGAAACACTCTCAGGCTGTCAGTCCTGTTCTGGTGAAGGGTATTAATGCAATAATCTTTGGGCTTCCACTGAACAAAGTGAAAGGAGGATGTTATGGAGATGGGGAAGGTTGAGTAAACATACTTTACCTATTCGAGCCAACAGCAATGCCTCGGGCTAAAGTGCAATGGCAAACCAGCTTCCATCACTTCCTCTCTGCTTCCCACAGGTTGTAACATTTGTTTTATATTTCATGCTTTCTAAAGAATACTTTTTATGCGTTATACCTTCAGATAAATGACCCTGTATTAAAACTGATACTGTTTGAGAGTTTGAGAAGTTGTGCAAAATAAAGGCCAATGAGAAAAGTGTTGAAAGTCGGTTTTTAGAGTGCAGAGTTGTAAACGACTAAAGAAAGTCTTCAGCCTCTCTAACAGGGCACACAGGGAGAGCAGTTAGCGAGCTGAATCAATATTAAAGCTTGATGCCTCAGGAGCAGAGGGAGGAGAGGAGTGCAGAGACAGAGCTGAAGAAGGAGGGATGAGGAGGAGGAGGTGGTGGTGATTCATCAGGAGCAGACCCCTTTCCTGGGTTGGATGACTTTTAAGGACTTCCCTTTACTCTGCTTCTTGGGAAAGCACAGCAGTTGTCTGCACCAAAACCTCCCATCATGAGCTGTGCGTGTGTGTGTGTGTGTGTGTGTGTCTGTCTGTCTCTGTGTGTGTGAGCCCCCTCACAGTTGTCTCCACTCTGATGAAATCTGCTCACCTCAGCGTTTGGTACTGATGCAGAGAAAAGTTCTGTTGAGCATCTGAAAATGGTTGTTTAAAGCTGGGTACCTTTAACTTTCCTTGCAATGTTTTATAATTACCTTGTGCCAATGAAACCTCTCTGTTAAGTTCCTTTCAGTGAAAATCCATTAGCTCTACCTTAACAATTCACTTCCCAGCACTTGTTTCCCACCTATAATTTATTGGGTTGTTGTTTCACATCAGCAGCTCCTCTGCTAATGAGCTGCTGCTCTGATTGGCAGTAATCCTGGAGGCAACTCCTTCCACTGGAGCACTGTCAAGCCCTTTCCCTAACCAAGACCCACACCCTGATCCCCACTCCCTTACCCTGCCCTACAGAGTATGACTCTATATGAAAGGATAACACTAGTGATATGCTAGAAAAGACCAAGACAAACACACAATGTATCTACTAACACACACGGCATCCGTACACTTTCTGACTTACAGCCAATCATAATGTGTTACGTCATCTGTAAATGCAGGTCTGCCAGGCCGAGCATGGAATCCTTTCGAGTGAAATACAGCCACACTTTAGACCGTTTATCTTAAGGCATTTTAACCATGTTTAAGGCTGCTGCTAGATAACGGTAGGCTACCTGCTGCCATGCTTCTGTTGCCTGTAACGTCCATTTCGGAGCACCAGAGGGAAAATATTTCAATCGACAGCTCAGGCATTTAAGTGGCGCCGAAACGAGGCACCAAAATCTGCGATGTGATTCGGTCCGGTAGATACTGGTCGGGGTTTCGGTACCCAACCCTACACTTTCGGTAACCAACCCAACACTCAAGTGACAAAGAGCTTTAGTGGCTGTAGAATTATGAGTCTGTCATGAGCAGAGGAGGAAGTAGTGTGACGATGGTTCAGTCTATGCTCACATGCATCCCGCAAGCCAATGGAGATGCTGTAGGTTAATGTAAGTAGATAGTTATCTAGCTATAGACACCTTACTTTCTTACCTTGAGTTTTCTTATAGCGCGCCCTTTCATCTCCAATGTTGGCTAAATAGCTAGCTAGCTGTGCCTATGTCTTGGCATTTCATTACCAATATAATACCATATTTCCTCAAGTAGTGGCCGGGGCCTTTATTTCCTTCAACTGCAGAAGGTTTATTTGAAGCAGGCTTGTATAAGAGGCAGGCCTTCATTTCTAATTCCCCTCTGTCCCTCAAGTATAATTGGTCATATTTTAGTTTTATTTTGTTTTGATTCACTCCTGTTTGCCTTGCTAAATTTACGGCATTATGCTGTTAATACAAACTCAACACGTCCTGTACCCATTTCAAAGTAAAAGCCCTCTAGCATTTCAGTGAACAGAATCCCTTAAATTCGTAACTTAGATACTATAGACTGAGTCCTATCTTATGCATTTATTTTGGTATTGGGACCAGCACAGGATCTACAAAGTGGAATGTTGAATTATTTTTTTCTATTTTCAAAGTAAGAAAACAGCTGACAAATTTAGATTGTTGTGTTTGTGTTTGAGTGGTTGTTGTGTGTGGGGGGATCTGACTTGCTGGCAGTTTTGCTCTAGAATACTTTGCTGGTGACCCCTGACTACAAAACTTGTTGTGTGGTACATGCCCCATGAGCTGGTGTAATGGATTTGATTTATCATCATCTACAGACTGCAGACATTAAACAAGCAAGATACTGTAAGGATTATAAGACTTCAGTTCACTGAAGCACACACCTGTGCTGCACTGGGTTCCTTTTACGCCCTGGAGAAAAAATTGATCCTCCCGATTGTCACTGTATAATTCACTCTCTGAGCGTGGCGTTAGATAGAGCTACAGAGTCCACAGAGGGAGGAGGTCAGGTGGAGGGACCGGGACAACAGTTGTCATTTGTTTCTTTTAACCATGACCATACATATGTCTGTTCAAAGGTAACATTATCATGTAAAGTCACATTACATTGGTGTCACAATCTTCACGTACACATTACACTGTGTTTATTCACATCATGAGTTAATTTTAGCAAAACGCTAGCTAACTAGCTAGCTAACGTATAGCTAACGTTACATCAAGAGGAGTTAGCCTAATGTCAGATCACCAATGTCTGCCAGGTTTGCTTCCTCCTCATTTCTGTGGTAACGTTAAAGAGATTTGGAAAAGGACAGATCGGTTGGTTGGACATATTTTTAAGATGACATGAATTATCATTAGCCAGAAGAGATCAAGGCTGCTTTGTTTATATTATCTCTGTAAGGCTACGTGCTGCCCCAGAGTAACTTTTGGTGTTATTTATTTGTATATACGCGACGTCCAGCGACGTTATCATACTGTCAGATCAGAAAACACTTCTATTTGTCATTCTGGATGGCATGGACAAACAACATATTTTGTTGTTTAATTTGTTGCCCAGAACAGCCACTAAATGGACCTTGATGTGGTTTTGTCAACTGCTGTTTCCAAGGTCAAGAATGGGCTCTGAAACTCAAAGAAGAAATTCTTGTCCCATCATTGGGACATTTACGCTGAGACCGAAAAAGGCCAACGCGTCACCCCAAAGTNATTCCCGGAGAAAGGCAGGTTGGATAGGCGAGTGTCTGCTGGGTCCGGGTTTGCCCAGATCGTACTGCCACACTGGGAAGCTCAGGTGAGGGGAATGAGGTGATTGCATGGAGGGACAGAGACCATGTGACCATAAATGTCAGCACAAAATTTCATGGCAGTCCATCAAATAGTTGATGCAATATTTCCCACCGTCTGTTGGTTGGGGGGACCCACCAACCAATAGACTGACAAACCAACATTGCCACCCCTAGAGCCATGCTGCAAAAAAGGTTATAATATAACACATTACACCTGTTTTAGTTTCTTTCAATTGGCTTCCTGTCACATTTAACATCACAAGGTCAGGCACACCACTGTATTTAAAGGACTTGTCGTGTCCTTTATCAAGCCTGACAACTAAAGGTGATAATGCATTTGCTGTTGTTGCTCCTTAAAGCTGAAGTAGGTAATGTTGAAGATCAGAAGTCCAGGTCTGGGCCAGAGTTTAAGTCTGGACCTCTTCACCAACACTTTGTTTTCTTCAGGATTGAGTAACTATTGGAGTCCCAAAACAGGTTCAAAGAATTCACTGGAGACGATCAGAGTTTGATGCAATAGAGTTTTATTCTTCACAGACATAAAACCTGAGTCAGTTCCGGACAGCTGACTGACGTTCCACTGTTTGTANTATATATATATATATATATATATATAAGCACTTCAGCAAACCATAGTTTTGCTTCAACAGTAACCTGTATAAAAACAACTTTTTGTCATATTTGCTGAAACTGTCACTCTGTCTTGACAGTAGTACATGAGACCTCAGCTTTAACTCTGGAACAGCCTCCATCTCTGGCTTTACTTCAGAGCTCCAAGCTAACAGGTTTGGGACTGTCCTTAAAGCAGAATTCCACCAATTTTACACATCAAAGTCTGTTTACAGCTCTTGTGGAGTACTACTGCATGTTTAAAAAGTTGTGTACAGTTTTTTGTGGCTCCAGAGGGAGCTGTGTGAAGTCTGATAAATGTCCTCAAGTGTTGTTGCTTGAAACCTGGGGGTGTGGAGAAAAAGGTGAGCTTACCAGACCTCTGTAGCCCCCTCCTCATCTCTGCTCGAGTTAGAGGCTCTTGGCTACATTATCCACAACTGGCATCACACATAATCTCAGATCAAAGTGTTGCCGGTCAGTGTTTCTGCTGCATCGATTTTCATCCTTTTTTATTTACTGTCCATTGTGTCTGACAATGTTATAGGAGTGCAATGCTAAATCTGTGGAGTACTCCTTTAATATAGCGAACACTATACTTGAATGAACGGAGACAGAGTGGTTAGGGTCTGAGCTTCAATGTATCCCAAGGCTATAATGAGTAAAACAGTTTTTTCTTTCCTTTCCTGTTCCCTCTTTTCATCAGGGACCTGAACATTCATTTCAGTGCTGCCTTCGCGCAGACACCCTTAAAGCATTGGGCAGTTCATCCTTTTTTATAACCCTGGCACCACAAGTTTGTGACCCCTTTATCTCTAATGACAGCAGAACTGTCTCCACTCTGTTTTACTCTTTCTCCTTCTAATATTCACAAGTGGTAGTGAGGGAGGAGAAACAGCGAGCAAACACAAATGGAACGCACCCCAGTAGCTTTTTAACGTGCCCTCTTTGACTTGCCCTGGGCACTCCTCCTCGAGGGATCCCGCTGCCGTCTTAAGTGTCGTTCCATTACACTGAAAACGCCAGTGAATTTTTATGAGCTCAAGCTTTGTGATTTCCTTTGCATAATGCACCATGGGAGATCAAGTGATAAGTAGGCATAAGTAAACAAACAATGTTTCAAGGTTTCAGACTCATACTTATAACTCATCTGCAAAATTGCACTCCACTTGTTTGTGGGTAAGAAGTATTATTATTCATTATTTCTTAATTCCTATGCATACCTAAATGTAAGTGCATTCCATTTGAAATCTTCTGCTCCCATCAGACCCTCCTCCTCTGCAAGTGGCATCACGCATGACATGTTCTGCTACTTTAACCAAGTGTTGAGGGGAACAGGAGGACATGGTAGACAGCTAAATGCAGCGTATGCAGTGGTGTCAGTAAATTGAAACTGTCTTTTTTTTCTTGTGAGTCTGGGAGGGAAGATGTGAGTCCAGCTTTCAGAATGCTGACTCCTTTTTATCTATTGCGGGCCCTTATTAAGATTTAAATTGATACAACATGTGGATTTGTTTTAATGGGGGTACTGCAGCATTCAGTTGTAGCAAAAGGATGAATCAAGACATGAGTGAATAAAGAATGTGTTAAAAGGATGTATGCAAACCTATGACAGCATGACAGAACCATTATTAATGTCCTGACTTACAACAGAGCTTTTCGTACTATGACAAGTCAATTGTCTGCCTTGAATTTAGATAGAATTTATGGTGGCCGACAAAAGCTCAACACACTGCAACTTCTGCAGTCTCTAAAACTTGCTTAACACTTTATATGTTGTTGTTTAATATGTACACAAACTGAAATGTAAAAACAACAAATTGTGATTTTATGGGTCATTTCTTGTGCTAGTAAGAGGCTAAGCCTCCCGAAAATGGTCATGAAAATGTTATGCTGCAACGGCTAACAGGTTATTTTGGTGAGAGAGAGAGAGAGAGAGAGAGAGCAAGTGAGAAAAACGGGAAAAGTGGCAGAGACAGAAGCCACTATTGATTGATTATAATGAGCAGCGCTCTGACCGTGGTATTTTCCTGACCTTGAGATTCGCTTTGTGGTATTTTGGTGCCCAGCGCAATGTGCACAGGTGGGAGGACAGCATTGAACTCCGATTCTCCCGTACTTTACATTTATGTCCCGCTGTCCTCCTGTTCAAATATTTTCCAGTAAATCTCCCGTATTTTTAACCTTTATTAAAAAAAAAGGTTAGCGGTAACGTTAATGGTAGGCATAACCACCGGGCCTATTTGATGTGTTTGCTACATTCTCCTCCAGTAAAGCAGGCGGCAGTGTGTAGAACATTAGCTGTAACATCTAGTGACAAGAAGTCATTCAATCAAATGGCACGAAGAAGAAGAAGGATTCAAGGGTGGATGAATGTGAGAGGGATGAAGTTGAAGTATCAAAAAGGCTAAAAGTTTGTGGAAGTATCTCTCCAAATGGGAGGAGGCTTACCCGTACTTAATGAAGAGCATCGTTGGTCAAAGTCATGCTTTTCGTAAAATATGCCACACAGATTTTAGTGTATCACTCGGAGGGAAAAGCGATGTGAGCCAGCATGACAAATCTGCCAAGGATAAGTGTGCCCAATAGGCACAGAAACATGCTTCGCCAACGACTGCATTTATAACTACAAACATGACTGAGGCAGATCCAGTGACCAAAGCTGAGCTGAAAAGGTCGGTGCTTTGCGCGAAAAATAATGTGTGATGATTTCACTCGGCGGGAAAAACAAAGCCACGCCACTCATCAAAGGTAGCCACATATTTTTGTATGGTTGAACAGGTACAAAATGTATTTGAATGTACTTTATATATTCTAACATTTGAGAACCCAGAATTATTATGATTTTAATAAGCTTGATATTAAAGCTACATAGGGAGGATTTCCCAAGCTTCAGTAATTGTGGTGGTAGTTTAAGCAATGTGTTAGGCAATAGACTGTGTTGCTTCAAAATAAAAAGGACAACCTAATTGAATCCTTGTTAATGTTCCCATGTTGTAGCCTGAAGTTACACTTTTGCTTACACATGCCATAGCTGTGGAGCTTGTTGAGTACGTAGCAAATATATGTAAATCTCAGTCTTTTTCATTGTTGTGTAACAACAACAACAGAAAAAACAACAAAGAATTTGCAATTGCAAGAATTCATGATGAGTCCAATCTTGGGGTGACAACAAAGTTCCATGAAATGTCCATATGCAATGTGGGAGAGACATTCCAATGGGAGAACCTCATTGCCTTCAACTCTGATAATGCAAGTGTAATGAAAGGCAGACACAATTCAGTAATTAGCAGACTAAAAGGAAGCAAGCCTAATGTCCAGGACCTTGGCTGCATATGCCACCTTGTCCAACTTGCCACTGATTGTGGCATCAAAGCAACCAAACTTCCAGTGGAGGACATTTTGGTTGGGATATACACCCATTTTAACAAAAGGTAAATGTAAAATAAAAGTATACTATTTCTCTCTTACCTACTCTTTCTCTCTCTCCCTCTCTCTCAATTATGCTCTCTCTCTCACACACACACACACACACCCTCTTTCTCCCTCACACACACCCTCATAACTAATCTCATAATTACACCATGAACAATCTGAGACCACTTGCAAAACTCTAAATCATTCTCTTGTTTTCAGTGCAAAGAGATGTGAGCTCTATGAGGACTTTGTAGAGTTCACAGACTCTGACAACCTGAAGCTGCTGAGGTACTGCAATACCAGACAGCTCAGTCTGCTTACATGCATACAGAGAGTACTGAACCAGCGAGATGCTCTACAGGTAGGATTGCAATAGTAGACTCCACTCAGCAGATATCTCCACAATTTATTATGTGGTATGTTTCCATTGCATTTTTTCACCATAAATTGCCACCCTCTATCCCTATCTATAGGCATACTTTGACAGCCATGGGAGGCGGAGAGGAAAGCCAAAGTTTGTGAACTGGCAAGCTATCTCCCTGATCCATTTATGAAAACATGCTTAAGTTCCTGAGTGTTGCCCTTAAGCCTTTAGCTGAATTGAATATCGCCTTTCAGGTGGGTGTCATGACTTCTTGGGATAATGTCAGAATAATAGATTAATAATCACATATGATAATGCTTATTATTTCACTGTTATTTTGTTGTAACTACCGGTACTGTTTACAGTCAGAGGGAGGACAGGTACACAGGCTTGAAGAGGAGATGTGTAGGCTGATCAGGCGATCTTGGGCTACCTCATACCAACCAGGGCATCATCCGTTGTACAACTGTGAGAACCTTCCATGAAGCAGTTCCACTTGACTCCCAACTCCTAAAGGACCTGAGAGTGCTGGACCCTGCATCTCGGCATCACTCCAGGGACAGGTAGAGATCAGGGACAGTTTACAACTGACGACAACAAAAACAATTGGCAAGATATACTTTGAGTGTTAAGAAGTATTGCATGGTTTAGATAAATCAACAATGTTCAGTTAGCAACACTGTTGTTTTATATTACAGTGGCAAGGCCAGGGGCCCTGTTCCTTCAGTTCAGCTTGAATGAGGACAGGCTGAGAGAGGAACTCATGGACTACCAGGTGACAGATAGCAAGAAAAAAGAATTGACAGATTATGGGGCCTTGAAGGCAAGGACTCGAGGTTCAGTGAGCTGACAAGACTTATGAAGTCTTTATTATGCATTCCACACAGCAATGCCAGTTCTGAAAGGGTATTTAGTATGGTGCGAAAGACTGTTAAAGGAAATAGAATGGCATTGGACAACAGTACTGTTTGTGCTTTACTGTCATGTAAAATCAACCACCCTGGTCATGCTCACAAATACACTCCTTCTCAGAAGGTGTTGAGGAATACATAGTCTGCAATCTATGTGTACAACAAGTCCCTTGCGGATGCAAAAGACCCCCACGGTGAATAAAACGGCATCCCCCATCCATTCCCTCACTCACCCTATCTCTCCCATTCATTTTCTCTCCTACCAATTGTCTCACTTACCAGTAGCCTCTCCAACTTCTAAGTGCTGAATTTATATGGCCTTTATATGCCCTATGGTAGGGGTGGTGGGACGGCCTGATTTCCCTTATTTTGAAATCCCAATGTTGACAGGTATAGAGGAGAGGTGCAAACAAGTTGGAGGTTCATTCAAATGAGGCAGTGCAAAGCAAATTATTAACTTCAACATTGCGCTGAGAATAGACATCTCAGAACCACATTTGTTTCAGGCACAATGTCACTCAGCTGCCACTATGGTGATTTTATCAACAAGAACAAACTAAATGCTTGGAGCAAATGTAAATAAACTATTTTAAGCCAACACTCTCCAGTCAGCAGATGGATTAGCTTAGCTTCAGAAATAATGTTTAATGTGGTTAAAGCAGGAACGTCTGTAATGAGTCTGCACTTATCTTTAAATAAATATGAGTGAGTCTTAGATTTGTGCTGTCCACAGTTGCTTTATACTGTATAAAAAGCTTCTCCTTAAGTTCATTAAATCCCTGCAGCCATCTGAAGGCATCAGGACACATATGTTGACAAATCTAGTGAACATCTTACTAGCGCTTGAAATTAAGGATGTCCTGTTGTCCCAGGGACAATAAAAATAGCACCTGGGACACAAAGACATGGTGTCTGGGACAATTCTGGGACAGTAGAGAAACTTGTCATTACAAAGCAAAACTCCCCTTAAAGTCATTCTGTGGTAAATGTTTTTCTTCATTCATTGTGACAGTGAGTGAAAATTCTTTCTTTCTTTCTTTTTTCATGTGTTTCAGACAGTCCCAGGCCAGCAGCTACAGCAGTTCCTGGAAGAAGTGGGACCATTTCCTGGGAACACCCACTCTGACGTGCAGCTCAATAGGAAACAGGTGGATGATGATGACTTCCACAGAGTAAAAAAGAAACTAATCAATGCCTTCTGTGACTATGTCACATCACGGTTCGGCAGCCTTAATGATGGGGTGTTCAAAGCTGCTGCCACCCTGTTTGGCCTTTTGCAACTGGCCAGAGGACATCACCGACTTCACCACTACCTTTGGCCTGACTGACCTCGAGACCTTTGTCACTCACTTTCAGGAAGTCCTTGAGGCACGCACAGACTTTAAGTCCATTCATGAAGCCAAACAGGAATGGCTTGACCTCAAGGTAGTTGTGCATCAACACTTCAAGCACCTTGAGCCTCAGGTATTGTGGCAGAGGTTGCTGCAAGGTGCGGTGGGCAGGCCTGAACAGTTTCCCCACATGAAGTTGATCGTGGAGATCATGCTTGTGTTCCCATTGTCAACTTCTTGTGGTGAGCGTGGCTTTTCCTGCATGAAAAGGATAAAGTCTGACTGGAGAGGGTCATTGCCTAATGAAATGTTGAACTCTCTCCTCCACATCTCTATCCATGGCTCAGAGGTTAAAGACTACGATGCAGAGAAGGCAGTCACATAGTGGTGGCACAGTAGCATCAGAAGATGACCAATGTTGAAAGACAGTGTGAGTGTGTGAGAGACAGAGACTGATGGATTCGGGGGGGGGGCAGAAGTAAAGAGATGGCCGACAGTCCCCCGGGTCTGATGTTCAAACGTGCTTAATTTTGGAACCAGAGTAAAAAAACATTTAAGGTGTAATTTCCAACTATGTTAGAAATTCCATGCTTTTCTCAGAAAATGCCCAATTGTTGTGATTATCCCCTATACGAAGTTTACAGTGATGCATTTATTGATCAAACAGCTAGAAATAAACAAGAAACAGTAACTCAACCCATGACTAAAAGAATAATGAAAACTGACTGTGGCTAACACCTAGGGTGTTTTAATTTTTTTATCCAGATATAAGTGCAAGGAACAGCTAGCAGAACTTGGTGGACCAGAGTGAGTCAATGAAGTGATGCGATTGGCACAATGGTTGATAAGTCTGGGACAATTGAAAGTAGAATTCGGGACAGATGCGGGACACTGAGGAAAAAGTTAATTTCAAGCCCTGTGTGTCCAATGTTTATCTACCAACGTAGCAAATTGGGTGGACGTCTCCTCATTTACTGCATTAATGTATATTTGAGCCATCTTCAAAAAGCAGGGGCCAGGTCCCTATTTTTCTCACTGTGAGTAATTATCCATTTACAGCAGAGAGGCAATGTAAGTGTATCAGATGAACAATGATTGAAGATTAAGGGAACAGATTTTTACTAAAATAGACACGAATGTAAAATAATGACTACAGTTTCAACCAACATCCCACAGTAACACAGAAGTGCAGAAAATGACATTTTAAAACAATATTACTGTAAACATTGTTTTACAGTAATCATCAATAACAGACATTTTTCAGATTTGTGTCAAACACAAACGCCAATCTGAATGCACACATAGTCACGGCCACATGTATTTTGTGCAGCTTTGTGTGCTTCCAGTGCTAATATAGCAGGTTGCATTGTGGGTACATGCCCTCCGCCCATGTCATTTCCACACCAAGCAAATTATTCTAATATGGGAGCGTGAAATTATCCCTTTAGGGAGAGACTGCATGTACTCAATCAACCTTGCTAAGACAGCAGAGAGGCTGGCTGACCCTGTGTGTGTGTGTGTGTGTGTGTGTGTGTGTGTGTGTGTGTGTCCATACATCCCTCAGGTTTCAGTTCGAGCCTCCTCATCCATCCACACCAACCATCAAACAAAATACACATCAAGCTGAGATACTGCTCTTGTCTAGGAGGGATGTTTTTTAGAAGGTTTTAACACACTATAACACACCATTATTCCAAACCACAAGTTTGTAATGCAGGTTTGCTGTTAAAAATGTGTACTCTCTACAGCCAAGATGACCCTGGTGACATCACTATGACCTCATCAAGGTTATTTTGTCAGACTTAAGAAAGCTCCTCCAAAGCTACATACGACAGTATGCAGCTATTTTCACAGGTTGAGCAGTACTAACCATGGCGAGTAAGCTAAATTTTAATGGGAAAAATCGTGCATTTGTTAAAATGCACTTTTTAGGAATGGGGAAAATGGAGACATTTTGAGGTATTTTCAGAAGTGAGATGGAAGTCATCTCTGGTAGTTCAGTTGTTTAAAAAAAGGAAAATTTCAAGCTCTATTTAGACTGTATGCTAATGAGTATGGCAAAAACACACTCCTCCAATTGTGTCACCTTGACTTTCCCTTTAGTACACAACGGGAATATCCCCCGATGGAGTCTAGACACTGGTGGTGTTGGTGGTGAAGGGGTGAAGAGCAATGGCTGAAGATCTAGATGGATAATATGAGGAGTGGGATATCTGATGGGCTCACTGGAAGGACCAACTGGGAAGACTGGTTGTGATGAAGAATGGAGGTGAATGGGGCAGAGGAGGCTTTCATCGATCTGACACTGAAATGACAGCTGACAGCAGCAGAGGAAGGGACAGATTTAAACTCTGACAGTAATGATAAGATAAGATACATTTTTATTGATCCCCAGCAGGGAAATTCAGCTGTTGCAGCAGCACAATGACAGCAACAAGTGCAGGTAAGTATAGCAAGTAAAATAAATAAACAATAGAGGTATATGAAACTAGAATAAGAAAAGAATACAAAATAGAAACCATACAAGAGCATTTGGAGACAAAATGACATGGTAAAGTGACAGTGGTGTGATGACAGTTTTTTACGATTGTTTAAGCACAATTTTTAAAACTTTTTGTCAAAACACTACACACAATTCACACAACCACACACACAGGTAGCAGAACACCTCAGATCTTTTGCAAAATGAAACACTTCATTCAAAAATATACAGTAATTTATAAAAACACAATTTTGTCACTGTATGGTACACACATGGTTCATATGATCTGATTCTGTTTGAACCAGTTACACACTGCAGTGCTCAATCTAAAACACTTAATCATTCCTACTTTTCTGATGATATAGTCTGAGTTTGATTTTTTCAGAGATATTGTTCAAGTAAAGACATGAATATGTTGACCAAACACAACACACAAAAACATTTGTGGAGACAAAAAAGAAAGCATCAACTGAAATAAAAAAAACCTAAGCATAATCTCTTCGCCTAGCTGGATCTGGCCATAGCACTTTGTCCACATCACAGACTATTTCCTCTCTCGCAAGACAATGAGGGAAGAATCTTCTTGAATGGTGAATCCATCCTTGCACAGACCCTGCATCAATTTGGTCGCAGGCCTACTTGAATGAGGGGTATCCTGACAGAGGGCTGGAGATCGTAAACCTTCCACCGCCATGCCGAAGGCCGATAGGCTTACTATAAATCCATAGGCGCCTGAGCAATGGAGCAAGTGGAGCAAATGCATCCCCATTATTCAATTAGGGGGAACAAAGTTCTGGTTTTGCTCCCCCACTTTTTGTCTTTTTAAAAATACACTTATCATACAATCAGGTGATTATATTTAAGCAGCCTATATCAATGATCATTTTCTATTTTCAGCAACTGACAAAAACAAGAAATGAAAAAATCACACATTTTTGGATCCCCCTTTGAGTTGGTTCAGTCGAACCCATCGCTGATCATTTGCCACAGCGGGCTTTGGCTGTCAATCACAGTCTGTCAATCCGCACATGAGTCTGACTGTTTACAAAGGTGAGAAACATTTAGCTTCACTGCCATCATGGACTGAAAATGGAACATAAGAAAAGATAGGCTAGCGTATGTTGAATGAATCTGCTTGACCCACTGACTCCAGCCACTGACTCCATTGTACTGTCGCCGAAATGCTGAGCCGTGGCTGTTAATATTTTGCATTAGCCCTGTCAGCACCATCGTTAGGCCTGGGTGTCCAAGGCTACAGCCCCGAATGTTTTATGAATGACTCAAGTTACAGCTGGAAGAGTAGAGGAGAAACAGCAGAGCGTACAGGTGGAAAAAAACACAGCAGGGTTTTTCTCTTAAATAAATCAAATTTCCATAATTCCACAAGTGGTTTGCTAATTATTTTACAAACCTCATGTTGCATAACATTACTTTACCTTACGGTGTGGCTCCAAAACGAACTGAAACGGTAGAGAGATACAGACGGACAGCAGCAGATAATGGAGAGAGAGAGAGAGAGAAGAGAGAGAGACAGTAACAGATAATGGAGAGAGAGGGAAGAGAAAGAGACAGCAGCAGATAATAGAGAGAGAGAGAGGAGAGAGAGAGGTTCGGGCTTAAGCCCCCAATGTCCTCAAATCCTAGGATCCTGCTGGTTTTATTATTTGGGATGTAGTGGAAGCGAATCTAGACTAGTGCAGGTGGCTGTTTGTTGACTTAATCCAAGAGGTTAGGTGCTGTAGAAATGCAGGAAATTTGTTTTAAATTACAATTTTTTTTTCTGGGGGAGGAACCCCACACACTCCGCCAATTGTGTATCTTTCCAAGTTTGCTCCCCCATTTTAAAACATCACCAGGCACCCGTGCATAAATGTGCATGTAAAAAGGCTCTGCGTGCAGTGCACAATGCTGAAGTGTACATTACTCGCCTCCACATATTCATGCTGCAGATCTTTTACTCTCTCACTCACTCTCTTACTCACTCGGTAGATTTGTTTCATCTGTATGTGATGTTTTTTAAGGATTCGCCCGTGTTGACAGACATTACTGAAAACTTTGTGGTCATTGAGGATGTTTGTTTGAATTTCTCTGAGGCGTATCACATTATTGGCCAAAACCATGTTTGCGATAGCGCTCTCTTCCTCTGAGAATATGGGGCCCCTTCCTCCTTGATGTTCTCGACCCTCAATCCTACGTAGACCAATCAAAATACATGTAAAATGTCACAGGACAGCGACAGGATCGATATAAAGGTTTATAGGTTTTTGGAGCTTTACTTAGCTTTTGGGCAGGTTCGTTCAGCCACTGGATCATCCCACCCAGGTGGAACAAAATTACAAAACAAAGGTACAAAATGTGTACCTGCTGCCATCAGACTGTACAATAGTAGTGGTGACCACAGTCTATAACACCACAAAACACTCACAAATCTACTTTTTCCACAGTGTCTGGTTCACTCAAGACACTTACCTCACCTGTCCCTCTCTGCTGCTGGACTGATTTATACTTTGCTACATTTGTTAATTTGACCGTGTCCCAGTCCCAGGAAAGGGATTGGGGCAAACCCCTCTGAAAATATTGGATTTTATACTATGTTACAACATGACAATACTACTGTGTGTTACATAGCTGCACTTTATACTTATATTATACCAGAGGTTTTCAAAGTGGGAGGCGGGCCTCCCTAGGAGGGCTCCAAACAGTTTCAGGGGAGGCTCGGTGAATGGAAGTCAAAAAATATTACATTAGTTATCAAAAGGAGATCACATAGAATAGCCTAAATGTGTGTGATTTGGTTAAAGAGATAGTTCAGAGATACAGTAGTTTTGGGGAATTTTACTGTTTTTCCCACTTTCCCAGAGTCAGACCTTTTTTTATGTATCTGTGCAGTCAAACAGCAATATTAGGCTATCTTGGCTCAATTGTTGAGTGTCTNTGGGGTCAAATAACACAATCATGATCCCATTGGCATCCAGGAACAGACAAACAGACAAATTTGGTTCCATTACTTAATCATATCATATATTAGTCTGGTGTTTGCTGTTTACACAGACATGTTGATTCTGCTGCTATTAATCACACCACTGTCACTTTACCTTGTAATCTTTGTCTCCAAATGCTTGTGTATAGTTTCTATTTTGTATCGTATGTATTTATTTCTGTCCTTGTGTATCTTATCTTATCCTATTGCTTAGCCATGATACAGTATGTCACGTGTTTGTGTTTCTATCAGAGTTGTGAAGTGGAGATCCTCTAAAAAGTCAAAAGGCTTTGGCGAGAAATATGCTCATCTGTGTCTTTATTTGGCTGCTAATGTTGTGTGGCAGGACAACTTTTCCCCGCCGTCCTCCACTAATGTGAGAAATGAGCAATCTGGTCTTAATAGAAATACTCTACAAACTCTGGTTTAACTGATGCAGCTTTTCAAAGTCTGATGCTGATATTTTTGGAATGAGGTTGCCAATAGTTGTTAGAAGAAAAAGACTTGACTTGTGTGGAATCTCATCAAAATTTCCCATAAGAATCAATCCGGGTTAATAGCCCCTAACACACATCCATTGATCAATTGTCCTATAATGTAAAAGTCAAAATGCATCTTCATCAGAGCTAACACATCAAAGCACAACACCAACTCCACACACAGATACAAATGAGTTAACAGCCACAGAGTAACATTTGACCTAAGCATGAACGTGCTTCTACAACATGTGTCATGCATTGAAGATATAGGACATGTGACATACACCCTTAGGCATGCACATGCACATACCAGAAGCAGAAACAATGTGTCTGTCTCTGGCTGAACATCTAACGTCAAGGTGCCTTTGAATGAGGCTCCCATCTGCTCCAGCAGGACAACACATTATGTCTGTTTTGTCTCCACACAGATGGAGAGGACTGGGAATCTGTTTCTTCACCAAGAAAGGTTGGTAATGCTATCACAGCACTGCAGACCTCATGCTGCCCAAATGTGGAATCCCTGTTCTTTAAACACTGTTTTATTCACAGCTGGAGATCTCCTCCATCAGCCTGGTCAGCATGAATGTTCCACTTTAAGCCTGTTTGAGCTAGGCACAGCAGTGCTCGCCAATCAGTTAATCATTATAGAGTAAATGGACTCGGCTCTTCATTGTTTGGAGGGATTTTCACCTCTTGAAATATGATTCAAAAAATTATTTCAAAAAATGGATATTCTATATCTCAATTTTGCCATAATTCAGTCTGACATATTTGCAGGCTCATTTCTAAAGCATTTTGGCCAGAAACAAAAGTTTGGACAGAGCAAGCAAGGAACAAATTATTCAATCTCAAATACAGTTTTCTACTAGCAGCACCTCTTTAGAAGCCTGTTCCACTGCCAAAAGTCACTAAAATACAGACAAAGAGATTTATTTTTTTTTACCCCAAAGCAGCTCTTCTGGAAGCTGCAAATGGCCGGCGTCATAGTAACACACAATACTCTTTTGGCCTATTATCAAAAATTAGTCATCAAATCATCATCAATAAATCTTTTCATAATGAAATAAACAAATTCTGCAATATGGTTTCATGAAAGTTCAACTTACACACTCATCACAACAGTCCAGCTGCTGTCATTCTCAAACTGTAATTTCACAGGTTGGTCGGCCAGTATAGTGTAGTGCCTATATCAATTTGTTTAAAGAGAAACTGGATGCCGCTTTGAGTATAAATGTCGATTGGGAATCAGGTAAATCAAATACATTTCTCTCCTTCCTCTTTGGTTCCCTTTCCAGCTTGTAGAACTGTAATTGGCTGCCTAGTTTACCTGCAAATGGGCCTGTATATTTGAATATTTGACATCTTTGGAAATTTGGGGTGAAATTTGGGCATAGACGAGCTAGCTGGGTGCCACCAGCTAGAGGGGCACCAAAGAGGAGGAAGAACGTTTTGTAAATAATTTCAGGCACTCACTTTCAAAAGTCTGTCACATTGACATCCAGTTCCATTGTTTAAAAAAGCCCACTCAATTACACACCTGATGCTGCAGACTCCTCTTAGCATCAGGGTGAGATAGATAGATAGATAGATAGATAGATAGATAGATAGATAGATAGATAGATAGCAGAGGTGTTAAGAGTACTGAAATATCCTACTCAAGTAGAAGTACTGTTTCTTGACTGAAATTGTACTCAGGTCAAAGTACTTGTGTAAAAAATGACTCGAGTAAAAGTAAAAGTGGCTCACTTTAAAAGTAAAAAAAGTCAAAGTAAAAGTTACTTAGTTACTTTCCCACTCCACTGATTTTTATAATAAACACATTTTGCCTTTGATGTATGTTTCCTCTGTGAACAGAACAATGTAAAGGTTTATGTAAAGAGTAATAAGTGTTCCAACTAATGTCATGAATGGCTTCATAAAGCAAAAGGTTATGAAAGGTTAATGTGTGATCTGCAGCCCTCAGCTCCAGTTATAATTAAAGGGGAAACTTTGTTGTTTTGGTGTCAAAATGTCTAGACCATTTGTTAAAGAGTAAGATCCTTTGTTTAACCAGAAACAGTAGTTGTATCACACTCTTCAAAGCCACCAGACTGCATTGACAAAAACAGTAATTTTGGCTGTGGTTAGCCAAAAAGGGAGACCTTATATAATGTTTAATCGGTTATGTTATGTGTTATGTGAGGCAGTTTGTGTTACTAAAAATTAGGAGCCGATTATATAAGGTTAGTTAAGTTTTTTGTTTAACCAGAAACAGTTATATCGCTCTCTTCAAAGCCACCAGACTTCATTGACAAACACAGTAATTTTACCTCGGAGAACACGGATGTTGCTGATGGTCTACCGCTGCCTCGATCGGTTAGTTTGTTTGTGCTATCGTGTGGTGTCTTAAAGGGTTAGTTCGGATCAGTGTGTTACGACGTGTAACGAGGCAGCAACTCCCATCTTCTGAAAGGTAAAATTACTGTTTTTGTCTGGTTGCTTAGAGAGCAATCTAATGGTGGTTTCTGATTAAACAAAAAACTTAAACTAACCTTATATAATCGCCTCCTAATTTTTACCAACACAAACTGCTTCACATAACACATAACGTAACCCATTAAACATTATAAAACGTCTACCTTTTTGGCTAACCACACACACACATGTGCCACAGCTTTGTGTTTCCCCGTTGCGTTGATTGGTGTCAAACAAGCCACACTGAACAAAAAATAGTGCAAAAAAGCAAATATCAAAACAAAAGTACTAACATAAGAGTTAAAAGTAAAAGGTAAAAAGTAAAAGTAAAAAAGTATGACCTTTAAACATGTGCATACATACAGCGTGCAAATTGCTGCAAAATGGATGTAATTAGTCGTTAAGTTAAAAAGATGTATTGCAGTTTGCCATAAGTTACAGAGAATGTAATTGTAAGTCCAGTTAGAGTTAGAGTCCAGTGGGGCCTCAGCAGCCTCCCAGTCCACTGATGTCCACACGACGACAGAGCGGGGATGAGTTACAGTTTTTGACGATTGCTTACACACTGAAAGTGAATGCTCAGACAAAAGCATCAAAACCTTAACTTTTGTAACCATGCCTTAAACAAAGGCACCAAAAGTACAAACACATTTTCTGCTTTGCACTTTGTTTGCAATTCTGCAACACACTTCTTGCAAAACACTACACACTGTTTCTTACATTAGACACTTCGTTCAAGAATGAAATCTCTTGCAATCATTGGGAAAACACTTCAAAATGCAAAACACCCACAGACACACATGAAAACACATCAGTCTGAGCCTTAGCACTACAAATAGGCCTCAGGTAAGCTCACCTCTTTTGTGAGAACTTTGCAAACATGGAGGCAGTGAGAGCGAGAGGAAGAGGAAGAGGTAGAGGAAGAGGACTTTTCCCCATTGCCTAGCCAGGGATGACATTGCTTGTGATGTGGATGAGGTGATGTGGCCAGACCCATTCACCCCATCCCTTACAATACTATTTTTTGTTTACCAGTTTACAGTTTACAGTAACATATTGTATTGATTACTGTACTGTAATTGTACTTTTCTTTGTATTTCTTCTTGTTGTAAAAAACTGCAATGGCAAAAAAATAAGCTGAATATTTTTTTCTGAAGCTTTTCTATTTTTGTGTTCACTGAAATGTGAGTAGATGTACTATACTGGCACAATCTTTCACAGAAGCCTGTATGAGAAAATTAAAAAGGTATATAAAGTACTAAAGACAGCAGTGTTTTGTATAAAGTATATCAGTGTGTTGTTGCTGCTTTGAAAGAGTAATTTAAGTGGTGCATGTGTCATTTTGTTGCAAAAATGCCATTTTGAAAAAGGATTGTTGGGTTTTGATTGCAGAGTTTCATTTTGACATAGAAGTGAGATGTTTATCTCCAAGTGTCGGGTCTTATTTGGTTTGTGTGTGTAGTTTTGACACAATGAGCCAAATTCTGCAACAAGTATGTAAGCAAAAAGCAAAAAACTGTAAACAGTTTGATGGCCACCAGCAAGAATGATCTCCTGTGCTGCTCGGTGGAACACCTTGTGGGTGTGAGTCTTTGGCTGAAGTTGCTCCTCTTCTCTACCAGCATGTCGTGAAGGGGGTGGGAGGTGTTCAGGATGCTACCCAACTTGAACAGCATCCTCTTCTCTGCCACCAGAGAATACCAAAGAGATTCCAGAGAATCCAGCTCAACTCCTCCTCCAATCATTCAGCAGTCTTCCTAACCAGCTTGTTGAGCTTGTTAGCATCTCTTGCCCTTACACCCCATCCCTAGCACACAGCAGTATAAAAGATGGCAACGCTTGCCACCACAGACTTGTAGACCATCTGCAGCATCCTGTTGCAGATGTTGAAGCCTCTGAGCCTCTGCAGGAAGTAGAACCAGCTCTGGCCCTTCTTGTGGAGGGCCTCCGTGTTCCCAGACCACTCCAGCCTGTCATTCAGGTGCACTCCAAGGTATTTATAGGAGTGAGCCACCTTGACTTCTTCCCCCTGGGTGGATACAGGGGTCAGAGGAGGCTTAGTCCTGCAGAAGTCCACAATCAGCTCCTTCATCTTGCTAATGTTCAGCTGCAGGGGGTTCAGTCTGCACCACCCAAGAAAGTCCTCCACCAGGCCCCTATATTCCTCCTCCTGTTATCCACTAATACACCCCATAATGGCAGAGTCCTTCTCTGTGGATTGTCACCTTGTCGTGGTGGAGAAGCTTGTGTGGTCCTGAGATCCCGAGAGTGATGCCATCTGGAGCTATGCTCCTGGTAGGGTCACCCATGGTGGTAAGCTGCTGATGAGCCCAGAATCCATGGTGTCAGCTCTTCAGTCACCTCTCTGAACTTCCTGTGAGGATCAGTGAGTGTCTCATGACCATCTGTCTGGTGCTTGCCAACAACCAGATGGCAACAGTTGAGTGCCTATGTCCCTACTTTAGACTCTGAAGAGAAAGTAAAAGAGACCTTCTATGCCTGCTTAGATGCGACACTGTCAAGAATCTCCAGGGAAGGTAAGATTATTGTCCTAGGAGACTTCAACGCCAGGGTCGGCCAGGACCGACACCTCTGGAAGGGCACTATACTAAAGGAAGGACTGGTTTGATGAGAATGTCCAAGGACATCCAGAGCTGGGTGAGGGAGCTTAAAAACTCTTGGTGGACAGAAAAGGCTCTTAGAATCCAGAGACTGGCAGACTCAGGTGACACCAGAGGCCTTTTCAACGCTACTAAGGCGTTCTATGGTCCAAGCTACCGCTGCCCCCTGCACTCAAAGGACGGGCAGGAGCTGCTGAAGGACGAATCCATTCACACCCGATGGAAGGAGCACTTCCAGGAACTCCTCAACTGTGACAGCACAACTGACGAGCTACATCCACCAGAGTCCCATCAGAGAAGACATAGGGGAACCTCCCGCCATGACAGAGATTCAAGATGCCATCAACCTTAAGAACAACAAGGCTGCCAGTCCAGATGGGATTCCAGCTGAGGTCTTAAAGGAAGGTGGACCAGAGCTCCTGTACCACATCCATGCCCTACTCCTCAAGGTCTGGGAAAAAGAAAAACTTCCCTCAGAGCTCAGGGATGCTCTAATAGTGATCATATTCAAGAAGGGGGACGAGGCTGAATGTGGAAACTACAGGGGCATCTCGCTCCTGTCAACAACAGGCAAAGTCCTTGCTCGTGTACTTGCAAACCGACTGCTACCACTGTCTGAGGAAGTACTCCCAGAATCACACTGTGGCTTCCGCCCATCCAGAGGTACAGCAGACATGATATTCACAGCATGCCAACTCCAGGAAAAATGTTGTGAACAAAGGCCTTTGACACGGTTGACCACCAGGCTCTGTGGAGCATACTATCAAGGTATGGCTGCCATGATAAGTACATCAGAATATTGAGGCTTCTACATGATGGCATGTCAGTCACAGTGCTCAGCAACAGCAAGTCCAAGCCCTTTACTGTCGAAATGGGGGTCAAATGGGGATGCTTCATTGCACCCACCCTGTTAGCCATCTTCATTGCTGCCATAAACCACCTCATTGGCTTAGAGCTGTCACAGGGGATCCCAATCCTGTATAGAACTGATGGCAGGCTCTTCAACCTTGATAGGTTCAAGGCCCAGAGCAAAGTCAGCAACACCACCATCATGGAGCTTCAGTACGCGGACGACATCGCCATCGCAGCATACTCCACAGAAGACCTCCAGGGCATCCTGAGTACCTTTGCCAAGGCACCAACATTAGCATTCTGGAGGAAGCCAACATGACAAGTATCACCACCACAATAATGGAGCACCAACTCCGATGGACAGGCCATGCCATCCGCATGTCCAACACACGTCTTCTCAAACAGATCCTGTACTCCCAGCTGCAGGAAGGTCAGAGAGCCCCCAGGGGGCAAAAGAAACGTTTCTAGGACAATATCAAGACCAGTCTGAAGAAAGTCTACATCACAGCAAGCAACTGGGAGCACGTTGCACTGGCCAGGTGCTCCTGGAAGAAATATGTGCAAGAAGGAGCTGCACGTCATGAAATGGAACTCTGACGTGCCGCAGAGACAAAGCGACAGCACCCCAAGAAGAGAGAGAAAAAGGCTCAACCACCACCACTCTCCCCTGCCCACACTGCACTGACGTATGTGCATCACAGATCAGCCTCTACAGCCATCTGAAGACCCACAAGTGGATGACCCAATGGGGAGGATACTTCATACTTGCCTCGAGTGGCCGCCGATGATTTTAGCCCTGAGCTTATCTCCCAACAGCAGAGGCTGTGTGGTGTTAAAAGCACTGGAGAAATCAAAGAACATGATCTTCACTATGCTCCCAGCCTTGTCCAGGTGGGAATAAGCCGTGTAAGCAGATAGAGGATGGCGTTGTCCACTCCAATGTTCTCTTGGTAGGCAAACTGCAGGGGATCCGGTACTGGTCTTGCCAGAGGCCTGAGGTGTGAGAGTATCAGTCTCTCAAGGGTCTTCATCATATGGGGTGTCAGGGGCATGGGTCTGTAGTCTTTTACCGGGTATTGAGACCAGGCATGATGCACAGCTGCACAGCACATGCCTTAAGCACCTCCATGCCCATACTGTCCGGGCCTATAGCCTTTCCTGAGTGGAGTCTTTGAAGTCCTCTTCTCACCCGGCCAGCTGTGATGGTTGAGGGTGTGGGGTGTGTATTAGGTATGTGGGAAGGGGTCAGTTCAGAATCAGAATCAGAATCAAATTTACTGCCAAGTAGGTTTGCACGTACAAGGAATTTGACATATAAACATAGTAACCAGAAAAATATAAAAAAGGAAAAGGTGACAGCATGTACTGCGAGTCAGAAACATAGCTTAAACATATAAAATAGAAAATAAAAATACGACAAGATATTATAAAATAAAATAAAGATATAGACATAGACAGTATGTACAATATAATAATAATAATAATAATAATAATAATAATAATAATAAACTTTATTTGTATAGCACATTCCATACCGCTCAAGGTGCTTTACAATAAAGAAATTACATGCACTGAAATAGACATAGAATGAGCATAAAAACAGGGATAGAATGCCATAATTAATGTGAAATAAAATGGAAAATAAAACCCACTTAATAAAAATAAGATAAAAATAAAGATGAAGACATAAAATGAGCATAAAAACAACGATAGAATGTAATACAATAAGTAAAGTTAAAAGCAATAATATACATAGGATAAAATACCTAGAAAGCATAAAATCAAGTAAAATACAACACTTTAAAAGAAGTGCAGCAGTACATAAGTGCGAAACAGGTTACTACTAGGAGCTGATACTCACTGTCATAGCATTAACCAGCTGGCTGCCGTTTAGTTTGGACCCTGTGGTTCATTTGCTCATACTACTGTGTATGAATCATATATGAATATGCAAGTTACCATGCAGACATCATAACATTATCCACACTAGGATAAGACTAATACTCGTGATATAAATACTACTGTATATGTACAAGTGGGAAGTTAAACAAAAGATAGAGTCATAAGTGATGATTTACTCCCTGAAATTAGAATGAACGTAACTGATGACCTGAAACTAGAATAAGTCTTAACTGGGACACTATATGAAAAGGTATTCATTGACAGACTATACATTATAATGCTAACAACATAGGCCAAAAGGTTACATGTAGTTGAATAACGTAAGATTTAAAATATAATCTGATAAGATTACTATAATTGTTATAAAATATTATAAATGAAAAGGGGTCAATCCCCTCTGGGGCGCCAGTGAATGTCTGGTAAAGGGAACCAGAATGTCCAGAAACGGCCGATTTTGCATCCATTTGCTTCTTATAGTTGGCTTTGTATGCAATTGCACCGCCTCTAAAATTTGCTGCCCATTCAGTCTGAACACGCCTGAAGACATGCACTCCATGCTTAAAATTCAAGATACTTGTAATACACTTCTACATGTCCTCTACCTTGTATATCTTCTTTTAAACCTGTAATAACTTGTTTTTAGCAGTGTTACGACCCCGAGGGCTGAGCCTTCTCTGGGTTTTCATGTATGCGCTGTGGATGTTCTCTCTCCCTCTCTATGCTGTGGTGCCTNGAGTTAGGTTAGCAATTTGTCTTTTTGTTTCCCTTATTTGAGCAGGTAAGCTTAGGTTGCAACTTTAGTTTCCTTTTGTTTATTGTTTTGCTGTTAGCCCACCCTGAAGCTAAAAAAAATGTAAATAAACCGTTAAGGGCTGCAAATCCCTTGTTGCTGGTGGTTTTTGGGAGCTGGGAAGAGGGGAGTCTCATATATTCATGTTGCGCCAGGGCTTCCCCCTAGGCCGGGTCGTAACAGCAGAAACAAGTTGTGGACACACGATTGACATACAGTATGATCACCTTTTAAGTTAATATGACAAACTTCTTAGCAAACAGTTGCTTATTTACACATCCAGCAGTCATAGAGCAACATTATAATTCATTTGGAGTCTGGCAAATGTAAATCCAATATTCACTCTCTTTTAGCTTTGTTTTTGGTCTCTAAAGCAGAGGGAAGCTGCAAAGGTGATAATTCTCTGTAGGTTCATCACTACAGGCACCCCCTTTCACATTGTTACATTGTTTTTACATTCTCATTTGAGACATTGTTATTATAAAAATACCCCTGTGTATGGGTTGAATTATATAAAACACCACTATTTTTATGCTCTGCCCTTGTTAAAGCTGCAGTATACAGTATACACAGTGACAGTCACTGACAACTGGATACAGATGTGTGAAAGCATGTTTAGCCAATACCTGCTGATGCTAGTTTCATTCCCTTGCTAAATACTGATTAAATTATAATACAAAATGTCATTAATTGTCTCATTTGCCACTTAGTGGATCACCGTCTGTGGTCCTACAGAGACAAAGCCCTTATTCCCCACCTGTCCTCCTAATTGTGTGTTTGTAATAAGGGGCACTGTGGTAATGGAAAGAGGTATATATTGTTCCTTTTTATTCTTTACTCTATCACTTCCACATGTCACTTCCACTAAGTTATATTGTATGTCAGACATAGCCGATAATAACAGCTCACAGGTTTCATCACCTTTCATGGACTGTTCTGTCAGGAAATCAACTGAATCACTTTTCTTTGCTGCATGAAGCATGGACTTCTACATTCATTTCTACTCATAATAATACACTCTATTGTTCCAACAAAATGGGAAATGAGGGTGGTGACGGTGGAAGTAAAGAGCACGCATTACCAGGAACTAGCAGGAGGATGACTGCTGCATGATTTAATGGATTACCATATGTGGTCCACCACGGAATAGTCATTTGCTACTTTTACATGCACACTACAGCAGATTAAAGCAGTTTGACTGAGGCATTTACATGGTTGGAGGTAACCTAATTTCCTCAATTCACCTCTGAGTTTGGAGGATTTGTTTGATATCCAGGCTCATGTCTTTGAGGATGTATGTAGCCTACAGGAAATATTAATACTAATGTTAGTCAAATTAGGAATTAAAGCAATGTGATACAGCCTGCAGTCACCTTAATATGAAACAAAACACACAGATTGTACTGATGCAGTTACAGAACATCTCAATGAAAGAAGGAATTTCCTTGGTGTTGGCTGAAAGGAGACGGTACTTATGTTTTATGACACAAAGGTTATGTGTAAAGAAAACTGTTGGTTCAAGTTTTCAGTGAAAAAGCTCTGATAAACCCATTGTACACTACCTACCAGACACCAAACAGCAGACAGAGTAAGTTAGCAACTAGCTGGTGAACATAGTGGAGCATTTAGCTGTTAAAGAGACAGATATTTTCTCAGTTGTTGGTGAAGAACAAAACAGAGCGAAGAGGAGAGTGAATACTGGACAGTAACAGTAAGTTTCCAACCGGATACAAACGCAAGTCCAAATGAATGCATGTTGATACGTGACTGCTGGATGTTGATGTTGATGATGTGGAGCTGTATGAACTGTTTGCTAAGAAGTTCACCATATCAACTTTAATAGGCAATAATATGTTAAGTGGTCAAGTGGTCCAAAACTCAATTATTGCAGGTTTAAAGTGCTGTTTATATGGTCATTACCAGTTTGTAAGTATGTAACTTCCAAAACCATCTTGTCATCAAGCGCACATTTAAATTCATCTGGTCATTCAATGTATGTCTCTTAAAACTAACTTTCCAAATCGAAGTGGTTACTGAGTGCATGTACACCTCTAGTAACAATATGGAGCACTTTTTTAATGAATGGGTCCCCATTTTGTTTGTCTGTGCATGCAAGTGATGTGATACACATTCCTGCCAGTGGTTTCCCATTATTTCACTGATCTACAATAAACACAGGAATGTGTTCGCAAAGGCAGTGAAGAAAAAGAGTGCTAGCAAGCAAATATGGATGTAAACAATATAGAAAAAAAATGTTGCTTTGCAAATGTTTTATGAGGAAGGAAGTGGTGAGTTGACATTTCCTTATCCTGATGAGTGACTCGTAGTCATATGTTATCATTGTCGATATAATATAAATTGAATTAAAATCATAAATTAGCATAAATTTAGCAGAGCCAACGGAGAGGCGACTGGATAGGTCTGCGCCTTCTAGAATATCACCTGTGTACTTTGAGATCCAATCACAATGCGGACAGAATTGCAATAACAAGAATGCATATTATGCAGATGTCATATATCGTTATCCAGATAATGTATGTCTAAATATTCAGAGAAGTGTATTCACCTTCACAATAAGAGTCTAGTGGATTGCTTTTCATTAACTTTTACCCCGGCAGGTTAAAGCAGAAGTAGGTAACCTGTATAAAAATAACTTTTAGTCATATTTCCTAAAATTGTCACTACGTATATATATAGTAGTACATGAGACAGATAATCTGTGAAAAAATCAGGCTCCTCTGGCTCCACCTGCTGCCGCTAAGGTAATTTGCAAGAATCCACCGCACCCAAATCAAAACAACCAATCAGAGCAGGAGGAGTATCTGACGGCGTGTCAATCACTTCTCCTGCACACACTCTCCGAATGACGAAAAGCAAGCTAAAAAAAAAAAAGCATTGGACTGAGCGACTCTGCGGGGAGTGGCTTTGGAGGCAGGGCTGGAGTGCAGGGACCTGGAAGTTGTACTTGTTCAAATTTTCAAGCTAAGTCCACTCTCTTCTCAATCCTACTGACTTCAGTTTTAAAAAGGGTACACAGTTGTTTATATTGACTGTAATGGCATTTTACGTTTTAACTGAGTGAAGACAACAATTTAAACAGTGAACTGTGGACAGAATATTTCAGTTTCCCCTCTGCCCTTCTTCACTCTTATCTGACACAGTGGATGTTGTCATTTCACTGAGGGGAACAGGTCACATCATGAGTGGGCTTTAAAGGTGCACTAACACCAAGCCGGACAGACACACTTCATTAAAACACTCAAAAGATGAACTGTGAGAGAGAAACTACATGAGAATTCAGAAGCAGATTGTTCATTAAATTAGCCAAAGTATATGGAAAGCTTCTGAGGAGGCAGCTGATAGAAGAACTGAATCAAAGAGAATGCATTTGTGATCAGAGATAAAATCCTTCATATTAACAACTGAGTGACAAGCTCAGGGTAAACACAAGATCAAGGCAATATTCAAAGGCAGCTCTGTTCAAGAGGTCGTTAATATGAATATAAAAAATTCACCACACGTAGTTACTCGTGTTTGAAAACAACATAAGGAATTAAATAAGAGAACTCAGAAAACTGTCAATAGATGTGTTGGGGGAGGGGAGGGGTTCACAGCAAATCCAGTATGATAGAGTCAGAACTCACATCCCTCAGAACTCGTGAGAACATGAGAAATGTGAATACATTTGCTATACCGTTGTCAAATGAAAGCTGGTATTCTAATAATGTCTGAGTCTCAAATATTAGCCGGGTGCGCAGCCATCACAAACAGATAAAGGCTGGTCACTTATAAACCGGGTAGAATTACCTGTAGCCTACTACAACAGCTCACAGCACTAATTCCATCAATACAACAACAGAGTCATGTTATATGCACCACTCCACTTCTCTCAGTTTCTACTTTGAACAGAAATATCTGTTTCATCCACCTATTAATTCCAGTTTTTCCATTTTTCCATTTTCCCCCAATCTATGTTAAGTTGCCATCAATTAAATTAAAAGCCTACCAATAATGAGAAGGCTGGAAGACTTTTAATGTGAAAAATCTATTGGAAGTGTTAAGTTCCATTCACGGTAGCATAACACACACACACAAAAAAAAATGAACTAGGACTATAATTAATCAATGAATGGAAATGGTATTTCTCTTAGAGAAGAGAACCTGAGAGCAGTAGAGTGATGAGAAAGACGTGACTCTTGCTGTGCTGATGGAATAGTAAAAGTGTGAATTAGTGAAAGATTGCCAGTGGTCAAAAAGAATGCTAGTGGTCCACAGGGTACCTTTAATGTGCTTTTTTCAGACAACAAACATAGCATACCATTGAATTTAAATGAGCAGCAGCAGGGAGCAAGTTCGCTGCTGCGGTCGCTACTGTAATTAGAGTAGGTTGTAGCTGAAAGCAATATGATTCTTTAATACCGCAAGTTTAACTAACTAAGACCAGATAATCAAACTTTAAATTTTGTTCCAAAACTGTTTCTGTTAATTGATATGTTTGTTCACTGCTGGTGAAGAGGTGTATAATTAAGGGAACTCATATATAGTACCAGTAAAAGCCATATCTCTGCAGCATGACTATTGTCGTGTTTACATTGGAAACAAGGAAGATGACAGCCACCGCTCAATGTTTGAAAGCACTGTCAGTGTAAAAGTCAGGGTGGATGGGTGGGGGTTCAACGTGGGCTTTGGCCTTTTTCCATGCCGAGCCATGCTGTGAGCAAATGCAATCCAATGTTGCGCTGCACTCACAGCATGAATGGTTCTCCATACAATAGGACAGCATGGTAAAAAATGTTTACCTTGATGATGTGTTAGAGATGTGGCTGTCGTCTGCAGCTCTTTATTAAACAGCTGATTGCCAGTGTTTCTGCTTTTGCCATTCCTTTGTTGCAATATTTAAAACTGCTCTGCCGACATTTTGTTATTAGGACCATTTGTATAGAACAACTGTAGTTGACCTACCCTTGGTGACAAATTTATTGAATTTCCTGTGGCTGCTTCACAATAAAAGCTACCTCATGGTTGCTGTTTGAACACTCCAGTGATTAGGTATTGCACCTCCATAAAGCTGAGGGACTCATGAGAGACAGATTTTAGAAAAATCAATGCAGCAGATACCAAGAGATCCTGACTTGAAAAAATGTGGAATTTTCCCACTATGCAACACTAACTGACTGGTATATCCCAATTTCAAACTCAACACCTCCAGGCTCTCTGTTCGTTTTTTAGTAAAGATAACCCTGATGACATCATGTAGGATATCTTCTCAGCCTTGACAAAGCTCTTCCGGAGACACAGAACAATCTGTAAACTGTAAGGCTTCTGACTAATGAAGGTATGGACAAAACTCCACAACTCAGAGACTCAGTTACACGCTACAGTACTCAAGTAGTAAAGCTAAACACTGGCAACATTTAAAAACAGTGCTTTCTCTCTAGTCACCTGCACAGCCAAACATACTGTATGTTGAGCACAGACCTGGCTAGGTTAGGGAGTAGATGGTCACAAGTTGATCCCCGTTGGCCCCGCAACCAATCAAGATCACAATAGGTCAGCGCTGTAATCCCCTGCTATGAGGCCACAGTTGAAAGACCAAGTAAAAAGGCCATTAAACACTGGAGACCATGGTTCATGTCCTGTCTCCTACCAAGTCAATGTTGCTTTCTTTTAACCATGAATACAATTCCTAACCCTGACAAACTACAGTAGTTTTAGTTCCCTGAACGTCAGCGCAAGATCCACTGGACAGATTACAGTTTTTCTCTTTGCCTCTATTCTACGTGATTTGGTAGAATCAACTATCCAACATTGGAAACCACCTGCTTCCGATCAGGCAGATTTAGGCATCCTCCACTTGGCCATTATGGCGAGACCACACTGGTTAGAAATGGTGTAAGTGATAAGAGGTCACAGCACGTCCTTAGTTTGACATTTTTCCTCCTAATAGGTGACACATAAGAGCTGCAGTGTGACTTCTTAATGACCTGAGGAGTTCTTGCAGAGAGAGATGTAGACAATATCACCTGTTACACGACAATGTGGTAAGGTTTATATGACATGACAAAGCAACACCAACTTTTCCATCTTCCCTCCCCTCGGCTCATGGTGGAATCCTCTTGCATTAGCTCCAGTGGGGACTGGCACCTCATCAAGACCGCTGGACACACCAGCGCCAAATCTGTTTTACGTTGGATAAGTCCTTTCCTCAAGGGGCTCCAAATCCACTGAGTCATATCCCTTGTTTGGATTGCAAGACTTGCTCAGGCGCCAGAGGGACAAACTTGAGACAGGGTGGATACAGTAAGTCTGTCAGAGCTGTGCATTGGTATCATGGCTGCAGTGTCATCCAGAGTTAGTTTTGACTTGTTTGAGTTTTTTTAACTAACACTGTTGTTCTGGGCAGTTTAACATATCAGGGAATGGAATTGTTTTTCTCCCATTCACCTAGCACACTGTTTTATGAAGGACCAGAAGCCACATTCTGAGAAACAGTGAAATCATTTAAAATTAGTTTTAGACAGGGATTAACAGGCAATGTGGTGACACTGATATGATGCCAATTTGAGAGTAGTTAGACAACCTTAATTCATGGACACTTTTCGCATGTGACCCTTATTTAGAACTAAATGGAAATTACCAACTTCATTGAAATAAAATACTTAATTAAAAACTCAAAGCCAATTTATGGACATTCACTACTCTCCTTGACAACCAAGTGGTTAAGCTCAGGAATCCTCTGAGGAGACCCATTCCCAGTCAAAGGAAGAAAATTGGGACGTAGATCAAAGTATATATTGTTGGCAAATACAATAGCATTTTATATATGAGATTTTTAAGTTAAGATGAAAAATGCAGATGAAACGTTAATGACCCCTGTAGGGAAATCAGGCTGCCACTATCAAATTCAATGGTACAGGTTGCTTAGCAAAACCCAATACGGCAAAACTTCAGTGAGAGTTTTACAGCTGGCCAGGATCAAGCAATATAATGCCAGCAGCATCAAAAAATATCCCTCCTCCTTTTTTGTTTCGATATAGCCATTGTTAGATCCACACTCCCACCAAAAGAAACTGGTTAATATTTTTACATTTTGAATATGTCAACATGCTTAATATTATTCTTGTATAACCCATGAGAAATACATTTTCATTGCACAAAGATATTCAACTTATGTAACAAGCGATAGCCTACTTGTGCAGAAAGGTCAAGTGTGTTCACTTCCAGCATACCGTCCAAGAAATTACTGGCACACTCCAGTCTCTAGTCTGCTGCGCACCAGCTTCATCCAATCTATGAAATACTCACCAGAAAACAACATGCAGTTTATCAATGCAATCATCAAGTAGTAAAATGCACCTGTCACATCATTATTAACAATGATCTTAGTATTATATAGCGTAAATAGTGCCAATCTGAACAGATTAACACCCCTTTTACTGCAGATATTTCTACTCAATACACAGGTAATGAATAACATTTATGATGGTTCTGGGATGAATATCAGGGCCTTAGAACATGTAAATCTAAATGGACCGCAGCAATTCTGTGTTAGTAATTAATTATTAATTCCAGCACACATTAAATAAATTGGGTATTATTATACTTTATGTTAATAAGTGAAACCAGATACAGACAGTGTGTAGCTTCTTTGAAAATAGCTGAAGTGATTGCATTAGTGTTAATACTGGATTTTATTTCAATGTAATTGTAAGCTCAGGTGGCTTTGAAGCCATTTTGCTTAAGTTAGAGATACCATAGCTGTCAGAAATTCCTGATTCCTTCAGCTTGGAATACAAACAGGCCACGGTGAGCGGTTTATACCAAAACACTGCATTAGCCCTGGTAGCTCCACATTCACAAACTTGTGCTAGCATCACCTGGAAGTTACCATTTCCCTTATTCCTCCTGAGTGTCCTGCTTATCTTTGCTGATCATTAAGTCATCACCCATGCAAGTAACATCACTTTACTTAAAAAGGATCCATGCGCTATTTATTTATTTATTAAAAGATTAATTGTTTTGCCACTTGGAGGCAGCAGAACAAGATGTAAACACAACTTAGATATATTATCACCTCATGAAGTTGATATAGTATAAGAGTTAGCCAACAGTTGGAGTCATGTTTGTATCCACCTTTTTGAATGCCAGTCCAATATTCACTCTCCTTTCTGCTCTGTTTTTTGTCTCTACCAACTCCTGAGAGAAAATATCTGGCTCTTCAGCTGTTAAATTCTCCACTATGTTCACCGACTAGTTTGCTAACTTTTGGCTAACACTTTTGGCGTGAGACCCTCATGCTGCCAGAATAAATGAGGAAACCACTCAAAGCCACTCCTTCATAAAAATATACAGTTAGGCTTCCTCTGCACACAGGACAAAGTCTGAACATCAGGCTTTTTTTTCCATGTATAAGCACCAATATTGGTCCAGAGACACTACAGAGAGCATGAAAGACAGTTTATGTAGCTTCAGTTGATGGGGCATGCACACACACACACCTCTCCAAAATCACAAAACACCTTTTATGTATGTTGAGTTTTGCCTCATTCACTATGCTCTACAATTACAAATTGAAATGTCCACACAAGTACAACTTTTGATATGATTAAGAGTAATGAGGCTCACTGATGATGTCCCCTCGAGCCACTGAATGTAATCCAGGGTTTGCCAAAACATTAACAGGCCCACTGAAGTTTTGTTTGTTGCTTACAGCTGTTTGTAGGATGCTTTCCTTTGAGTTTATTTATACGTCAGCAGATTTACATTAGCTGGATGAAAACACTAACAGTGAGTGAACTAGACTAGAATATTATAAATAAGATGTGTTGCCTCACTTTATTATTGACGTGATAGTTTTCATCACAAGTCTCATTTTGCTAAATCGACGTGCTAATGTTCCAGCATAATATGTTGACCAGAGTTTTCCCCGACGTCGGTCACATTCCTGTTTTGCCAGATGGGCTTCACTAGATAAAACTTTAGTTGTGCTTGGAGTTTGTGTTGGAGTTTGTGTTGTGGTGTGTGCTGGTCATTTGTTGACGTTAGCAGGCTCTACTTACTACAGTAGTATGATCCCAAAATAAACAGATTTTGCTGTGATTTAATTTCAGTAAACAGATCAAAAGGATGCTGAAATAACTACATCATGATGCCAATGGGTAAAAAGTCTGAATTCATGCTTTGTTAGGTCTGCCCGCAAGACGACAAGCAAACAACTTTTAAAATGCTTGTTTTCTGAATGGAGTTCGGATCGGTCAGGGCTATGCTAAGATCGTAGCTGCTCCATCAACACTCAAAATAACATCATCTAAATTAGGCATACATACGGCAGCGACATTATTGTTTATACACCTAGATATCTACATATTGTGTAACATTATATCTGTATAAATATGAAGTAGTATCATAGAGCTAAAATGAACTAGTGTTGCACACTGTTGGTGCTGTAGCAGAGCTGAAGAGAGTCAAGGCACTCTGGAGTGTAAATAAACGTCACATCCATTGGATTTTCCCCCCAAAAAACGTCCTGAGTCCTTTACATAGAAACCAGTCCACAGGCTGTTACAGGCACCTGAGAAAGTCGGGGAAGGTCTCATTTTTTACAATCTGTTGATTAATACATGTAAATTGTTACATACAGGACCTTTAATTATCCCAGACGCGGAGGACACAGGATCAGTCAGGATCTAATTGACTCTGTACTTTTTGACACTTCACACAGGTAGGCTGTCACACACAGATTGCAAGTTTATAAACTGCAGTCAAATGATTTCACACAGCGGCCATCCTCAGGTTGAGTTCTGAGCTCCATCAGAGCTGTTGGGACATTTTCATTTTACTCGAGGTAAAAGTCAGATCCGTGCACTCTGGAAAATCAAAAATAGTTTTTTGTCCTATCCAGTTTATTATTACAGGTATTTTTCTCACAGTCTCACAGTGTTTGCAGTCATGGCATTATTGTGCGCATAGATGCGTGTCCATATACAGGACTCTCTAATCATTAAAGTAAATAACAAAATATGGCAGCAGGATGTAACAATTAAAACACATTTCTTGTACCATAAGTTACTGTAGTTAAATAAATCATCATTACACATGGACAGGATTTTCAATGTTTAGAACTTCAACTAATAAAACGATTTTGTCAACAACGCAGAGAGCACATTGGGGTGATTATTAATTATTTGTGGTATAACATTTTCTCCCTCAAATACACTGCAACCCCTCTCTTCCCGGGCTATTTAAAGGGTCAATTCAAGAGTCAGTTCACCCAACAGTTCACTCACAGCATTTAAAAAAACATTTAAAATGCGAGGGTCATAGTTATTATTGGTAATATTTAACAGGAGGTGAGGTTAGCACTTCTCTAGCCAATTGAGCAATCAGCATTTGTGTTAAGAAGTCACTCCTTACTTTCAGCGACAGCTTCAGCATACAAAAACGAAGAAGTCTTTCACGGAAGGACAAGTGAGATGAAGGGTTAGCACTCTCAGGGCTGAGAATCTTTTTGCTTTGTCCATATACCTGCTTTTTCCTTATCTGATATGTGTGTACTTTTCATTCCTGTACACCACTCTCCTCACAGATACTATAGACCACGCACCTGCTCACGGCATCACTGTACCCTCTCCAGTCTTATCTACCCCACCCGTTCCACAGATACCCAACACCCCGTCACAGGGCCTGTGGAACTGCCAGTCAGCTTTCCATATGACTGAGGTAATCTCTGGCTACGCGTCCTTGCAGTCTTTGGACTTCCTTGTCTGTCTCACTGAGACTTGGATCACACCAGAGAACACTTCCACCCCTGCAGCCCTCTCCTCAGCCCACTCCATCACCCACACACCCAGACCAGCCGGCAGAGGGGGTGGCACTTGTCTGCTAATCTCCCCCAAATGGACATTTCACTTCACTCCTTCTTCTTTTGAATTTCACACTGTGTCTGTTATTATCCAGTGAAGTTAAACATTGTTGTGCTCTACCGCCCACGAGGTCCTCTCTGGGAGTTCTTGGAGGAATTAGACATCCTCTTATCGAACACCCCTGACTATGCCACTATGACAATTTTGGGGTTGTATCCTCATGGTTATTGTAAGTCGTTTCAGAAGCATCAGCTAAATACATAAATGGAATGTAAAAGAGGCTAAAACTATTGATTAGTGCAGTTCTAACGTGTAATTATGTAAGGGGTACAGTGGGACAACGTTTTACTTTTTTTGTGAGTACCTGGTTGTGCTGATTCCCTGCGCTCTCTCCTCCTGCTTCCTCCTGGGTCTGCTGGCAAGCCGCACAAAGCAAACGCTACAACTGCAGCGAACTGGAATAATTAGATTATATCTAAACTATGCTGCTGTTTTATTACTAGAACCTGCGTTTGTTACAAACCCAGCTGTTTTAAGACTGAACTGATTTGAGTGAGTCTTATTGCATGGTTTTCTTGGTTTGTTTTTATTGTTCAGTCAGTGTGTCATTTGAAGTAGTGTTTATTGTGGTTCCCTGCTAAATAATAGTTCATTTATTATTTATTAGTTTATTGTTCATTTATTAAGAACAAATAAATGTTTGTTCTTAATAATTGATCCTGGTGTGCTGTCTGCTCTTTCCGTCACTGAGGTGCTCTATCCAAGGTACAAATAGTAGTATTCCTGAAAAGGCTTTGCCCCTGTAACAGACACATCAGAAGGAAGCATTCAACACTGGTTCATTATCATAATATCTGACAGTCTTTTATTCAGAGTTAAACAGGAACTACTTGTTGGCTATTCATCAATTAGCAGTTAGCTCCTTTGTTTCTCACCCATTCCTTAGCAGTTTGTGTACCTTGTTCTTATTATTCTTTATTTCGATCTAGAAACTGTTTTACACTTACTGTCCAAAAGAAACTTGCCTCACAACTTATATTACCATTTCTTGACTATGCCGATGTTGTTTATCAAAATGCATCCAAAACTAACATTCTAGCCCTCAGTACAGCATACAATAATCTCTGTAGATTTGCTCTTGGATGTTCCTTTAGTACTCATCACTGTATAATGTATAACTAACTTAAATGGCCTCCGCTTAATATAAGAAGACACATTCATTGGCTGCAACTCATTTTTAAATGTGTACATCTCAACTATCCTCATTACCTACAACAGTTAGTCAACTGAGGCATTCTACACAGTACTTAAGTCAGTAAAGCAATTATGTTTAAGGCTCCCTTCGGACTGGAATAACTTACCGTTAAACGTACCATATACATACCACCAGATGATGCTATACTTATATACAATATACAGAACACTGTATATTCTATATTCTTTATTCTCTATTATATTTTTGCAGGGCAGGTATTTGTTCTTGCTCTCTCTGTGGCCATCTAGTGGTTGTGTTCTCCAGCGTATTCATGGTTCTGGTGTGTTGATTGTCTTAGTTGTGGCGTGTCTGTTGTATGGTTGATTGTTGTTTTTGTTTTTCCTATTACTTTAATGTCTTTGTTTTGAACTTTGTTTCTCATGTTTGTTTTTTTTATTGTATGTTAGGACCCCCTCGAAAACGAGATGGTTCATCTCAAGGGGTTTATAATGAATAAACTTGTGAGAAGAATTCTAAAGTGTTACCTTTGCAACACATATTTAGGTCAGCCTTTCATTCACCAGAGCTGCCAGATGGTCAGCTTTTTACATGCAGGTGAGTCAGCACAGAGATTTGACAAAATATGCAGTCCTATAATTATGCCTTTTGTACTGAAAACATGTCCTCATCCTTGGAAATATTCAACTATTCTCTCAAAAGGCCAAATTCATACTAATTCACACAGAGCAGATGCTGTCATTAAAGCCCGTGTGGATATTACGGGTCAGTGAATAGGTGAGCTACAGATTAATGGTTAGTTTATCTCTTGAGTAGATTTATCTAATTTTTCAAATCACACACTTCAGAGTGGAATGTCCAATAAATATGGTATAATACACAAAGCAAATACTGCTGAAATGGTAATAATGAAATGATTATTAATGTTATATGACTGCCATTAGGTCTGTTTTAACCTCTATTTAGTCCAATTAATTTGACCATGAACAATGCTGTCTTTTTCCCTGCTACACACACACACACACACACACACACACACACACTCAGTTAAACACATTCACACTTAGTAGCTGCCCAGTAAAACCACAGGCTGATCTGTTGGCCACTGAGCAGCCTTACTGGAGCAGTTAGGGGTTAAGTGCCTTGCTTAAGGGCACTTCAGCAATGAGATGTAGGAAAGACAAGCACTGCTTTCTCATTTTCCCCACCCAGATTCATGCCACCACACCACTGCTTATTTTCTTATTCATAAGATAGAAATGCCCAAAACAGTCAAGCATTCAAAGAGTGATAGACCTGTGATATAAAATAAAGACAATGTCAAATGAATGGCTAGAAACACTGTATGATTTAAAATCATGCAGCACATGAACAATTTTTAGATACATGTTTAGTCTGTTTTGTTAGAGAGGAATACAACTGGATGAAAGAACAGTCACTGGTGAGCTTTCATGAGTGAGTGTTTTGGCCTCCTACTTAAAGCTGTGCACACACCTGAAGATGAGCTGAAACCTACAAAGGTTTAGCTCCTTTAATTGCCCTATAAAAGATAGGTGTAAAATGGAATAAGAATAAAGAATAGAAATAAGTAATATGTTAACTATAGTGACTTTGAATAAAAAGCAGTCACTGTTCGTGATGGCCATAGCAACACCCTCGTGGATGGTGTGCGGCATGGCCTCTCAGGTCAGCCGGCACCGATGCCTGTTGAGCTCCAGCCGGTAGGCGAAGCCCTCGGCCTGCCCACGAGTCCCGACGAGCTGCACGACGCCACCGCACTTCTCCCGCTTCTCCAGCACCAGCATGAAGAGGAAGCCGAAGCCGGACCGCATCATCGCCCAGTCCACTGCGCCCAGCAGGTTGATGTCTGTGGCCAGGAACACAATGTCCTCCCCCTGGTTGAATGGCGCTGTCCAGTACTCCAGGACTTAGCCAAGTCTCGGTGAAACAAAGGACGTTACAGTTCCTGATATCCTGTTGGAAAGTGATGCGGATCATCCAGTTTATGATCCAACGCCTGCACATTGGCTAGCAGGATGCTTGGCAGAGAAGATCCGTGCACAAAAAGTACATCTAATATTTGTACAAATAAACGTAAAGAGCATAGATTTGCATAAATTTAGCGAAGCTAACAGAAAGGTGACTGGAGAGGTCCACGCCTTATCACTTAAATAGCTCCCCAGCTATGGTGTGGATTGCCATAACATTTCATACAGATATTCATGGTGCTAGGGGATGAAACCCGGTGAAATATCTCTGCATCTACATGTCAAATCTTAATTTAAGAAGTAACCAGTGACTTTAGCTCTCAATATTCTGATCTGTAATGTTGTGGAGTAAAAGTATAACGTAGCATTAAATGGAAAATGCTCAAGTAATTGTGTAATGTGTGTTCCCCTACATTCACAATACAGTCACGTGGCATGTTGTTTGAGATGAGCTTTAGTTTTTCTTTGTTATACGCAGCCTGTATATGAACTTAGCATGAGACCTGACACATAACTATTTTTATCTATATTAACTTACTTGTATTCAGTTCTGCCCTTTCCAACACAAACGTCCTCCTACCACGATTTCGCAGCATTACTTCATGCTGTCAAGTGTTGTGATCAGAGGTTTAAGACTTTTCTTTTCCACACTGAGATGGAGACCTGCCAGTAAGACCAAATAACAGAACCTGTAGTCTATTTTTACTGCCTTGTTTTTATTGCCATGCTGTGAGGACAGTCATCACTACAATGAAAAACTGAACTCTAAAACTGTCAAAGACAAGAGTTGGCTACTCTCAGGGTAGCAGGAGTGTAACAGCATGCCAAGGACCGTGGGCTGAGCCAGCCACAGGAACTGCCAGCCCACTGGTCCAACCAGTAACACTCAGATTCTCCTGTCGGGGACAGACTCTGTTCACTCACTGGACTCAGTTAGTCCATGCTACCACATACTGTGCAGCTTAGGTTTCAACATGAGGCTTCTTGTTTTTATCAAATCAATAGCAGAAGATGTCACATTGAGTTTAACTTTTGCTCTTTTTATATTGAACAGTGCTACCTTTATGTAACCCAGAATTTGTGATTCCCAATCTCTCAGAAATGAACCACAGAGCCACCACAGGCCTCACACTCACAATAGCAAATGACACTGATCATACCCTCAATCAGCACTTCACATTATTTCCATCCGGTCGAAGACACAGGACTTTAAAGTGGAGATGAGCTCGCTTCAGCAGGAGTTTTGTCCCTTCTGTCATAGCAGCCCTGAACAATCTGCCTTACTGACACTGTTGTGAGTTGGATGTATGAATGTGGACATGAAGACTTTATGTATCATCTATGTCTGTTTGTTGCTGTGTATATACCTGAATGTTTCTATGTTGCACTGGCTGTAAAAACAAATCTCCCTATGAGACAATAAATCTCAAATCTACAAAACTTGAAGGTCATGCAAAGAAGCGGCGCAATACAGTACACATACACAAGCACACTCACAGCATAGGGAAAACAAGAAGTCAAGGAAACAGTCACTGCAGATGCATCATGGAAGATTGGAACAGTTTGTTTATCTGCCAATCAAAGGGCTTTACAATACAGTGTTATCAAGATGGGTATTTGAAAGGCTCATAGGTCTAGTCGTTAAAAAGCAACATAACAACCAAGGTGCTGTAAAAAATCCCTACAAAATAATTGGTTCCTGAGACATGCATGCAGACAAGCACACAAGTACAGCGGTGCTAAGGTCCTACTTGACTGCTCATAATAATGTTATCTCTGTCTTAGTGGAATAAACAAACACAAGTGCAGATTTGGGCTGCTCTCTGTCTCTCTGGAGGAGCAAGTTGGCTAATTAAAACATCACCAGCATCACATGTGTTTATGTGTGTATTTTTGTTCTTGTCAGGCCAGAGTTTCTTTTGAGATTATAAAAAGGGAAGTCGGCCCTTCAGCTTGTGTCATAAAACACTTGTACGTCATCCTGTAGAGGTGAATTGATGCGGCCCGTCATGAATCACAAAACACTTGGCAATAATGGCCACAGTTCAAGCACATTTATGAAGTACAGTAAGAACAAATGCCAAATATTCAGTAGTTCCTGCTTATCCATTGTGATGATTTGCTGCTTTTCTCTGTTTTATATCACTGTAAACTGAATACATTTGGTTTTCAGACTGATGGTCAGACAAAACCAGACATTTGAAGACATCATCTTGGGATCTGAGAAATTGTGATGGCCGTTCTGTGCAGTATGGTCCAATTTGAGTATCTCAGGTACACAATTTGTTCATTCCCTTTCTTTCTGCCAGACAGTTTTCTGTTGTCCAAGGTAATTCCAAGTCCTCCAGGGTCTGGTTTTGGCTCTCCTTCCGGTGCAATTTTTCTCTAACCCTCGAGACTTATTCATGCTGCAGAGAGTAACTTTTACTGAGGAATGATTGAACCAACATGGTTGATTGGTTGGCATGGATTACACAATGCAATTAAAGTTGACCTTTTTTTAACCCTAACTCTAAGTGTTCCCTAACCTTAACCAGGTGTTTCAGTTATCAAACTCTAGCCATACTTTTACCACACTTTACTTGCCATAAGAAGGATCTTTCTCCAACTTTAACCATACCATAGGTATCATGCACATATATTGTAGAAAGCAAGAATTTTAAACACCTTGGCATTGTAGGTAAAAAAAACCCATTGTCATTGAAGGTAATACCAGGTTTTGCAGAATTATCCGTTAATGATTACCCTGGGTTTCACGCCATTCCACTGATCAACAGTTGGTGCCAAGAACCATAGCAATGTGCCAGCAATGGCAGGGAAGAAGAAGACAGCAAGCTGATTAAACAATCCAGTGGCTGGTTTCACAAAGATACACTTTGACCATGACTTAGATTTAACTAATAGGCTTCAGATACATGTCTGAACTCATCTGTTTCACAAAGATGACAAGTTCTTCACTATCTTAAATTGGACAGATTTGCTATGAATTCTGGGAAATTTAAGACGTTTTTCAAACAAAAAAAGATGGCTGATGTAGCAACCCCGTCAAAACCACTAATCTCCCTTCGTTCCAGCAGAAAACATTCTGGAAGAATTAAACAGTCACAAGATCATTTTACTGGCAAAATTGAGTGAAGAGTGTAACAACACCAAAATTTCCAGTGCTCTAAATTCAGACCTATAGCAGAGCTGACATGCTGAGATTACTTACTCTTTTTAGGCGAACTCGCTGGTCCTCCTGTAATTTAATTTCCCATACTGAGCGACGTCCTTGTTTTTTCTACACAAGTAGCTGCTTGTCCTTATACTTTTTTTTATCAGTATAATGGAGGGCGTCAAAAATGTTTTTGCTAATCTGACAGATGGGAACATGCTAACACCAGTAAATAGGTGTATAGGGAACTAATATGATGACAGAAAAAAAAGACTCAATTACAATACTGATATTGTCTTTTGAGGCCCGTTTTTTTTTTTAGCCTAAATTTGTTTACATTTTGGCAAATTGGCACCACTGAAAGTATTCTGAATCAACTATTAGCAGTTCATGCTTGCAATGTATGTATGAATGAACGTACAGGCAACTATCAGTGGATTACTTACTTGCTAGAAAACTTAGAAGACATGATGATTCTGGACAGTGAAGATAATGATATCCTCGGGAAGTGTAAGTCACAATGAATGATATAAGTCTATGTATAATATCTGTGTGTTCAGACTCAACAGTTCTTTGTCTCTGGTGTGGTCATTAAATATTATAAATATCTTTTTCTATCTCCTGTTAGAGTCTGGTATCTTCTGAATCAGGTCCAGTGCAATTATTATTGCTCTAAATAGTAATTTACTGTATTACATCCACTACCAGCAATATTAGGAGCCATGTGACACACTAACCTAATTAAATACAACCAAATAACCTACATTGCATGAGCTCGCATGTTGTAATGTAATTACTGACCTGGCTGTTGGTGGATGTACAGTAAGGCATGAGATTCCACAGCCTGAAGGGACAGCCACCATCCCCCCACCAATAAGTGACATCCAGCTGGGACAAGATTCCTCCCCATCAACAGCCTGAGGCCACTCTCAAGCAGGACGCAGGATTTATGAGTTCAGCCCAGCCACTTGGTGACAATGTCAAGAGTATTGTCGCTCCCGTCAAAAACCACCAGAGTGCTGATGGTGTCTTTTTATTTTTAGTTGACATACACATCTCACATGAAACATCACTTTCATGAGCTACTTTGAGAAGTCTGCTAACTGCAGAGAAAACTAGGAAGATTCTGCACAACTTGCGTGAGCAACATGACATCCTACAGCCAGAGAGTGATGTTAATGATACTGTTGATGGTGACAGTGCTGATGTTACAGAGGTTGCACATCATGGTCATCATTATTCAGAGACCACTTCATTCACTTTGGATAAACCATCATAATCATAACATCTAAGTGATAAGAGCTTCTGAGCATCACAGACTTGAGTTTGAATTGTGCAGTAGAGTAGATGGAACGCAGTTGTATTTAGTAGACAATACAATCAAAAGCACAAGCAGTTATAATGGAATGCTTTTTATTCTAAAACTTCGCTTTCTTTTAATGTATTCAATGTCAAAGAGCCTCTTCCTGTATTTTGCAGAGCCTGTGGTGTTTTGCTATTGAACTAATTCAAATTTCCAATTTATTTTACAGTCTGAGATGCTGATGGAGCAGGACTGGCAGGAGCAGGGCCTTGAGTGAGAGCTGGGAGGAGGAAGGCAGAGGGGCAGGAGGAAGGGCACCAGCAGCAGAGGGAGCAGGAGCATTGCCGTAAGCAGCAATTGAACTGCTGGTCTTTCAAAAAAGAGTCAAAGTTTTCAGTACATACAATATCCTGTGTAGTCTACATACAGTATGCTATCTTTGTTTGTGTCAATTCTGATAACTTGTTAATTGTTTATTATATAATTATCAAGTAAGAATGCTGAACAAACTCAGCTAATGGTGAGGGTTTTTTATCATTGTACACTGAATGTCTTTGGGTTTTGGACCATCATTTCTTTCAGCTATGATAACATTCTGCTCAAGTAACTGCTGAGATCTGGAAACATGGTGACATCACAGTGCACAGGAAGTCAGTTTATCCAGATTATCTAAACCACTTTATTTGAAGGTCAAGATGAAAGTGGGTGCACATAAAATGTCACTAATAACTCCTCTTTGCATAGGACAATGGTGTGCACACATACATCTGCAGTAAATTTGTTTGTCCAAGTTACAAGAGGAACTGTGTCTGTAAACTGATGGATGTTTAAAAGATATTGGTACCAATTTTATCGTTCACCATTCGTTTTCTCTTCCAAAAAGTTAGACTAACCTGGGGCTTTGTTTAAAACTGATCGTCTGACTGCCTGTGTTTCTTGCTCCGTTGTTTGTAGTTGTGGCCATATTGCCTTGTTTTCCATATTATAGCTGGGAGGATTGATCGCTACAACTATACAGAATTATCCTTAAACCTACGCATATCTTTTCTGTAAAAGCAAAATTGCATTTTCTTCTCTGGGACTTGCTTCTTTGACCATTTCCGCTCAAACTTATTGGTATTACTTGTGCAAAATCTTTTTCTTTAACTTGCTCATAGACCATCCAAAGGTTTTCCTGTCTTCATCCTCTCTTCTGTGCCTGTGTCCTAACCAATTTACTCAGTAACCAATCTTCTGCTACAGACCAGGTACAACATTTTTGTTGACATTAATATTAATAGAAATCTGTATAATACATGCAGTACAAACCTTTTAGGAGTACCTTCAGGTGAGGCAGGCTCATTTTTTGTTGTGTTTGTTGTTGTAATACTAATTTCGGCCACAAGAGGCTGAAGTGCACCACTGTCCCATGTTCTAAATAGGACTGAAAGCATTCATGTTTTCTTCCAGGTGAGTTTTAAATAAAATTGACTTGACTTGATATAAACTAAGGAATAAGTCTTGACATGTAGAAGTCACTGTTAAAAAATATGGTGTTAGAGGGAACTAATTAGTTGTTATGTTAGAATATATCAAAGTATATGTTGCCCAGTGGTTGGAGAAGCACTGTCGACACGACAGTAATGTTACATAACTTGCTAACACACAATATACAGTATGTATCTTGTGTTTAGAGTGCATGGAGAAATTAAAACTCACGTGGAAGACTGAAAAAAAAAATTTTTTTTCACCTGCCTCTCAGGGCTTTCACAGACAGAAAAAAAGGAACTTGATCCTAGAAAAACATTTTTTTCCAACTGGCAAAACTTTTTTTCCCCCACCTGTTTTACAGATGAAGAAAAATAAATGAGGAACTTGAAAAAAAAGTTTTTGCCAGCATAATCTTTCTACCTGTTCTTAAGTCATAAACACAGGAGAGAAAACAAATTAGATCAGACTTAGAAAATGGATCACCGGAATTGTTTTTTCACACCTGCCTTTCAGGGCTTCCGTACTTTACTGAACAGTGGTCAAGCAACATTACACCTCTCACGAAAAACAGTTAAATATAATGGACAAAGACAGCATGCTCTTAAAACAGTGTGTGTTGGAGTGTCTATGATGACAGTTGCTGTCCACAGATTTACTTGTGTCAAAATGAAGCACTTGAAAAAGCAGCATGTCTCCTAAGTGGAGGGGAACTCTTTCTGCAGCAGGAGGAAGCAGCAGCTTCAACAAAGAGCACGCCACACAAAAGAGAGTGTGACATTAATCATCGGCAGTGAGATAAAACCATGATATCAGTAATCACCTGCTGGCTGCTCCTCTGTGAGTGAACTTTATTTTATTGTGTTCACTTACTCAGTTATAATAGCAGAGCCTTCGTATTTTACTCTGTTATTTAGGAATAAAACTCAATCTGCAGTAATCACAATAGGAAATATATGACCAGTTCTCCAGTCCTCAATCATAGTCGTAAACATAAGTATGTTTCCATGTTATCCATGTGATAAATTGCCAAGTGCATTCCTTTTCAGTGATTGAACCCTAATCAAACTTTACAGCTGCAGGTAAAGGAAGAATACTGATTGCAGAACATGAGAAGGCCACAAAACATAAAACAGCACAATGCTGTTGTACTTTACCAAGGTTTCTGCAGGGTTCACCAGGTTAAATTTAAGAATGTGTAAGACCTTTTTAATACCACACAGAATGCAATTCAATGTATGCATTCACAATCGTACCAGCCAAAGTATGACAGATGTCAATAAAAACCAGTAGCGATGATAAGGCCCCGAATTAACAAGTACATGAATTTTATTGACATTTATATCACATTTTTGTCAGTACCTCCCAGCAGTATAGAACAGTAATTCTTAATAATATTATTGATTAATCATCAAACATGGCCTGGACCTGAATAAGCAGCACACAATTAATGGATGAATGGATTAACCAAATAAAAAATAAGTAATTAAGGTCCACATACTGTATGAATTTTACAGAAGGAGCTCTGGAAGAATGGCAGTGGAGATTTTCCAGCCAGTTTCTGCTGTGTTCGGAAACCCTGTTTATTCTTCAGGTAGACCAAACTATTACAGAGGGATATGAGATGGCTTTGCAAGTAGGGGTTTGGGTTTGGGTTTTTCAGCACTCTGCATGACCAAAGCTTCAGATCTATGTACCACACACCAAGCTTCACCAGAAAGCTGAATAATCCCATGTTTAAGAGCGAAAAACCCCAGTGTGATGCTCACATGATCTTTGTGTCCCTGTCAGTGGATGTTCTGTATCTAATCATAGCAGCATAAAGCTACAGTATAGATAGGTTTTTCATGGCTGTTGAGACAAAATTCTTGGATTTTATGGATTTAAAGTGAGAGACAGCAGACCAGACGGCAGAAAAATAATGGCTGGCTATAATTTAGAATTTCTACTTGTAAGGGATACAGTTGTGGCTAGTGGCTTTCTCCACAGACAAACCTAAAGCTTGGGGGCTGTTGTGCTCACAGTGCAATACCTGTAGATGCTGAAAACCTTTTATATTTCTCCTTGCAAGTGAGGCATCTGTGGGTCTTTTGTGGATTGCGGGACAAGACTTTCTAAAATACTGGGGTTCAGCAATGTAATACAATAATCCTCAGTCATTTTTTCTGTGCGAGGAAAAATGTTCCACTGTTTAGCACTGATTAATTAAGGACCCTTCAACGAAACTGTATGACTTGCAGGAGTCAGAAATAGAACATGAGGGGTTTTTCCTCAGACCTTTTTGCACATTGCCGTTAAATACATTCAAACTTGGTGAAAGGCAAAAAGACAACGCATTGCTGGCTCTTACAAATCAAGCCAGCATGCACAGGGAGCTCAGGGGACACCTCTGGGCTGTCAGGATAGTAATGCTGCTCAAAGTTAGGCCTAAACTCAAAGTCAGCTAGAAACCTGAGGCGTGCAGCACGCAGCTGTACGAGTCCTGTGTTGTGGATGTTTGATAAGGATAGTAGCCCATAGGGAGCACTGCCGAGACAAGACAGAGCCAAACGGCAAAGGACCAAATGTCCTTTCATTTGTGCCCAACAGGCCTCACGTGTACATCAAGAATGAGTCCAAACCCACAAGATTCACATAGTATAAGTGTTAGATATACAGTGAATACAAATGGTGAGTGGGGGAGCAGCTCAGTCTGTTCACATATGGTTCTTAGTCACAGTCATTGAGGATTGATTTGACTTGATTTGATCAGCTATGTTTCAACTACTGCAAGGCAGAAAATTAGTAAGTATGTTTCAGTGAAAATATAAACATTAATTGCATGTCATATTACATCATCACTCTGGATAAAACATCATTGTTAATGTGTGCACTATTTACTGTAAATTCTGTTTAATATTTTGTTCCAGGCAAGTACAGTTTGTAACCAGGATGCAAATGTGTGATATTTCATGTACTCAAATTGTGTTTGTAATCAAATCCCTACTAATTAAAGGACTGCACAGAGGTTTTGTGCTGGTAAAGTGGAAGAAAAGGTGCACCGCAGAAAATTGCGTGTTTGATCTTGTGCAGTGTGTTCTGTAAGGCATTCCTATGGTGGCCCTGAGAGCTCAATGCACAGCAACTTAAGAAAACACATGCAAATAGACAAAACACCAACAAATTAAGAGTTGTTGTGTTGTTAAATTGATGAAGATGTTTTCTTAATTTGCTTGTGTTTTGTCTGTTTACATGTGTTTTCTTAAGTTGCAGTGCGTTGAGCTCTCAGGGCCACCGTACATTCCTGTTTAGGGGTGCAAAATATGGGAGGAGAGAATGTAAATGTATTCAAATTGTTTATCACTGCAGGGTGACCACTGCAGCAGGAAGCTGAAATGTAACATCTGGGAAAAGCAGATGTAAAATCCGTTTTTAGTGGACACAGACAGAGGGAGAGAGACTATATATAACAGGGGGAAACGGTGAGTGAAAGAGACAGACATAGCAAGAGAGAGAGAAACGCAAGTTAAAAGATGCAAAAGCTACTTCAGCGAAGCTCTCCGCTCAGCACCACAACATAAGACAAAGGAGTAAGAGTGAAGCAGCCTGTTATTTTTCACATGACTTTACCTTTCTGTTTCCAACAGCAGCCTCCTGCTTGTTTTTCCTGACTTTTAATGGCTCACAGCTGTTTCAGTCCAGCACAACATGATTTAAGCAGCCAGTAATTTGGAAGGCTGTTATTTTTTATTTGTTTACAGGAACGATCGAGTCAAAGGAGATTAAAAGTTTTCCCAAAAGTCATTAAATCACCAATCGAAACATTAATATATTTAATATTTTCTTACATACTGTACAGCCTTCTTCGTTTGGGATGAGCACCTGCACTTTCAAATTTCTCTTCTCTTTGACAGAAATTCCAAGTTCAATAGCAGAAAAGACTCCACTACTTGTAAAAACAGTCCAGCATCAGATCTTATTTAGCAGAACTTTATACAAATCAGATGAAGCATGGCGGGCTCATTCACGTCTGTAGTCTTAGTAAGTACACCGCTTAATTGAAAAATTGCAGTTACGCAAAATATAGAACCTCTCACGGTAATTTATGATAGGCTTTGTAAATGTTTCCCACTGTTCCATTAAAACGATATCTTACTTATACTGAGTGAAGTACTCAGACCCAACATGCTACTACCTGTATTTTAAAAGCATTACATAAAATAGAAAATTCTAAGTCTCTAGTTCATCACTTTAGACACATAATAATATAATACACAGTGTGGCTTTTATGGCTTAAGATTTTTTTTTGCTTTTGAGTTTTATTATCATAACTGTGTCCGTTCTGACCATAGGTCACGCTACCTTTGCACCTGCCATGGGGCCATCATCAAGGGGGGCATTGGGATGCAGTGCTGTGTCCACTGCAATGTGTGAAAATTCATTGTGAGTACTGACCTCTGTTGATTGATGCACGTCAGACACAGCTGGTCCTGACAAGTGTCCACACAGACGTGTTGCCCTCAGACCCAGCCGCGGGACGGAGAGGTGCTGAGGGTGCTGCAGCAACCCCTCACCCCCAGATGGATGAGGTATATTATATGTGTCAGGGTTTTTCTCTGTCATGTTATACCGCACCTCTTCCAGTTCCTGTTACCCACGATATATTTTGTTTTAATTATAAAGTAAACACATGAATTAGGCCCCTGGATTGGCTTTGTAGCCAACTGCACTAGGATCTAATTCCAGAGCAGCTTGTAGGCTGTGAAGGGTATTTGGGAAAATGGTCTAAAGTTTTTCATTTCTGTGGATTGCAGGCCAGGTTCCCTGAGCAGCAGTTGAAGACAGAATGTCTTAAAATGGTCTGGTACACATCCAGAAGAGAGAGCTATTAATAATAGAGAGCACATTAGAGCGTGTGGCCCCTATTATCTCTTTGGACAGTCTTATGGGGATAATGTCAAGGAGACTGGATGAGAGTCTCATGTGCAACTCAATATTCATAAGTGCATGCAGCGATATTAGCCTAAAGCAACTCAACAAATTTAGACAGAATTCAGGTACAACAGAAGGCCACTGCAGAGACAGGAGGTGTGATGTTAGCCCTGATACAGTCAATCTTATTGACAAAGAAGGTAAGAGGTTTTTTTCAGTTCTTCTGCATGTTCTTTTAATGCTGCAGTCACCAGAGTTGTGGTCACAGTTCTGCGTTGAGCCAGATAAATGTTGAACTTTTTTTGAACTCTTTTTATGACTAACATTTTTACTAAATTTGCCTTTTATAAGGAACAAACAACAGTCAAATTAATTCATTACAAAAAACACAGAATATAATATTTTCAAAGTATCCTTTACATAAGAATGAAGACACACAAAAGAGATACAAGAAGAGGATAAGAAGGCATACTTTATTAATCCCTCAAGGGGAAATTCATTTTTTTCACTTTGTCTGTTGTTAACACACACGCACAGGCCCCAAAATACACACATGCAGGTGTGGACATGTACATCTATGTACATACATATCCATACATACACACATACATAGTTATACTGTACATATACCTACACACAAATACAGGCATACATAAATAAAACACAAATACACATAAGAAACAGTACATAAGACAAAGTACATACAAAACAACAATCAAATATAGCTGCAAGGGGCGATTCCGGGGTTCAAGCCAACACAGACCATGTTTGCATTATGACTTACTGTACATTCATTCATTACTCCACTTCTGTTACGCTGAGAACACACTGAATAAGTAATGATTTATGTTACTGCAAACTGCATGCAAAGTGACAGAGGAGGATAAATTCCACAAACAAATATATGCACTTAAAGGTATAACGAGTAGGGTTTGTCAGTTGCTGTTTGTAAGCACAACATTCAAAGCTCCCCAGCACAAAGCACACGCGCTTCTGGTGGTCCCACGTGCTTACCATCTGGCAATCGGTCGCTGCATTTTTATAGAGTCTGGCACCTCACACCCTGCGCGCTGTTAAGGGCTGGGGGCTACACACCACTGCCCAAAGGTTGATGCCCAGAAACGTCCTAAACACAGCAAAATAAGAAATTATTTTTGTATGAGTCTATACATCGTTTTTTAGGAAAATCCTACTCGTTATGCCTTTAACTTTATGTTTAAGTAAGCAAGGCCAGTAGGACAGAGGCTTCCATTCTCAAAAAATAAAGCCCAGTTTCAAAATAAAAGCCCTAGAAAACTATACTGTAAAGGTGACCAGGCTTTTTCTTTTGCTGCTCCTAGGCTCTGGAATAGTCTCCCGTCCCACATTAAGTCCTGTTCCACCATTGACAATTTACCCACCTTTTTTCTCTTGCTTTTAGTTCAGTCTGATGGTGTCCCATGATTTTTGTTAGGTCCACTCTTAATGTGTTTCTAACGTTGTCGCATTTCATTCTGTTGTTGGTTTTATTTAAATTTATTCTTACTTCCTATTTTATTACTTTGATTCAGATTTTATCATTTTAGTTGTTATAGGTGTTTTTGTTGATGTTAGTTTTTGCTTTCTCTGTATTATATTTATTATTGTATTACATTATGTATTATTGCCTCTTATTGTATTTTCCCTTTAGTCAACTGTATTGGGGCAGATTTTAACCCATCTGCCTTGACTAGAAAGCACTTTGGGTCAACTCCTGTTGTTTTTGAATGTGCTATATAAATAAAGTGACTTGACAAGACTTGACTCGACTAAGCCCATATGGAAAAGGTTTGTGGCACCCCCTATTGGCCAATTATAAGATAATTTTACAAACTTAGTTTAACATAAATATCTACTAAGTTTTGTGATGATTGGATAAACTCACTGATTTATAGCACAATTTGCGCCAGGCCCAAGCCCTTGTTCTTTAACGCCTTCACCCCCTATCAGTCAATTTCGAAAACATTTTGGGGACATGTTTCAACAGCTTAATTAAAAATATCCACTAAGTTTAGTGATGTTTGGACAAACTGTCATTGATTTATGGCCAAAATTGTGCCAGGCCCATGCACATGTTTGGAACTGGTGGCGCCCCCTGTTGACTGATTTCAAAATAGTTTTACACAAGTGGTTCAACATTATTATGAAACATATCCTGCTAGTTTTGTAATGATTGGACAAACAATTCTGATAGTCTGTTTTGTGTTATGCCACGTCCTTTTTATGCATTTGTAGCGCCCCCTAGTGGTCGATTTGAAAGAAACTTTCATTCAAAATCTCGTCATGTGGTTCTGGAGGCAAATTTGTAGAGTAAAAATAGATGGATGTCTGTACCAAGTTTCGTGTAAATCGGACTTAGTTCAAAATTTTGACCTTTGATTATACAGCCCCCATCAGGCCGATTGGGGTCGTATTTCTTGCAGCGCTTGCACATAATTTCCAATCAATGGGCAAAATCTCATGTCTCCACCATTTACCATCTCACAGGAATTTACATGTCTGAAGAAAAATAATAAACCCGCACAAAAACAATGGGGTTTCAGTCCTTTATATATTCAACTGCATTAAGTCAGTGTTGGTTTAACTGACATTTTGTGGTTACTTTACATTTTCCCTTCTTCTTACAGTATACTGGACACCCTTCCCAGGCATCCACACTGTTACAACACAAACACCTACACACTGTTAGTAGTGTCATAGATATTACATACCAGTGATACTTTTATAAGAAGTATATAAACACTAAATATTTAAAACACAGCATAATGTAAGCAGATATAAAGACATTCTAAGTGTTTAAGTGTAAGATGTTACAATTGTTGACAAATACTGTGCATTAACAGTTTTTGTAAACAATTATAATTTCTTCTATGAAGACATAACCAGTGTCTGCAAAATAATAACATAACATAGGGCGACATCATCAAAATCAAGGTATCAAGTACTACTTGATTCATGTTATTGTATTAAGTGTATTGTATGAATACAACTGCAGTATGTATTTTCAGCCAATATAATGTTAAATATTTGCTTAATCTGCAGTTCTGACAACCTTGTCAAATTTCCCCTCAAACTGGTTTCTGGATGAATAAAGAATCACGTTATCATTTAAACATCCACACGCTGGTCAGGATGTATCTGATTACATTTTAAAGTTGTTGCTTCCAGACTCAAATCTTGTTATGTAAAGTAGCCGTGATGTAGTCTGGCTGGATTTTTGACAGAAACAGAGGAATTCGCTGTCTCTATCAACAGTCTGTGATAATGTGTGTCATAAAGAGGTTCAAGTGTGGAGTTTTCCTTGACTAAATGGTCAGTTTTGACCTAATATCCACTATCAACTGAACCCTAGTGTTGTGGTATATGGTGTTTTTCTCCCATGGTGCATTGGCACTTGTCCCACTGGGATCTGGTCATCTTTTAGAAGACCATGTAGGGTAACTGTTGTGTTATTCCCTCCTCCCTGCTAGGAAAAACAAGAGCAGCTCATGTGTATTAGAGCTCTAAACCACCACCGCTCTCTCTGCTTCCCTCTCTTCCACGACTCTGGAGTTTGGGTGAAGCAGACAGAAAGAATAGATCTAGTATATCAGGGGTAGGGAAGGGTATGGGTCTTGTGTTGTCTTTGTGTTATACTGGCTGTGTCACATTTGGTATAATTATTATTTTAGTGGCAGTTGCAGTAGCTAGGCATTATGGTCTCTATGTGAAGGAGGTGAGGTGACTGCAGACCCCTCTCCAGACTGTTTCCATCATTACACAACATCTATGACTAACATCAGTGTTTACCCATCTACAAATGAAAAACAACTCCATGCGTTCATTTATAGATAAATTATTGACACATCCCTAATTGAAGTCGTGGGCTGTGGGAACTGCACTGATACAAGTAATTGGCTGTTTTGGCTGCAGGAAATAAATGGCTGTCTTACTTTCTGGTAGATTTTCCAACAGAAAGAGGCTTCTGTAAGTATGAAATCATTCAAATTGGTATACAAGATAGTGAAAGTGTTAAAAAGCAGAGAGCAGTAGAGAAGGTAAAAAGTTTATTACAGTACGTGCCCAAGACAGAGAAAAAATATGTGGTTCCAGCAACTCAGGATATGTTTACGGTGTCTTACCTGACAAGTTCATTCAAAGTTGGCCTTCCCACGGCCTTAAAATCACAGTGGATTAACGGGGATATAACGTTTCTGGCTACACAGCTACATTTTTAGCACAAGTGTGGAGGTCTATAGCTCTACGCAGGCAAGTGGCAGAGTTAAATATGTTTAAGAGCGTGATTTTAAGACTCAAATTGAAGACGAAGAAAGGTTCACTTAGATCACAGTATTAAATGATTCTTCATGCATGACGAGGGACTAAAACTTGGATTGATTGCTTAGACAAAAAAGAACAAGGTATGCTTAAACCTGTAATAACAGATTTTTTTGGCCACTTGGGGGCAGTGGAAACAAGTCATTAACATATCATCACCTTTTAATTATGGCAAACTCATTAGCAAACAGTTGCGTATTTCCGCATCCAGCAGTTATGGAGCGACATTAGCATTTAATTTGGAGTCGTGTTTGTGTCACCTGATGAATATAAGTTTTTGGTCTCCACCAGCTCCTGAGGGAAATATCTGGCTCTTTAGCTGCTAAATGCTCCATTATGTTCAGCAGCTAGTCTCTACCTGTGTCTGTGTGCTGCTTGGTGCTGAGCAGGTAGTGTACGGTGGCTTTTTACAGCTTTCTCTCCGAAAACATCTGCCTGCTGCTGCTGCAAACAATTCTATGAGAGAGTGAACTGTCACTATAAAGCTCCGTAAAGCCGAGGGGAGCTGCAGATTCAGGTTCTCTGAGGGTTCAGCACTACGAGCGACCCCTTTCATATTGTCACATTGTTTTAACATTGTCCTCTGATACAATGTATAAAAATATCATTTCCAGCTGTGTTCCAGTCCAGCAAGCTAGATGTGTATTTATTTATTTATTTTATCCTGCAGATACTTTGTTGAATGTGTGTTGCAATGTTTCTTTCTGTGTTTGTGGTTTGTAGTGTACCTTTTACTAATCCCATTGTATGGACCATTTTTTCATTGTTTTGCTGTGTTAAGGGGGGGCTGAGTTGTTGAGATGATTTATTGAGTCACCTGAGCTTGCTGTGTGTAGGTCATTTTGGAGTGGAGTAAAATAGTTTTTCACTCAAAGTGGTTGCTGTGTATTAACTTGCCTACATATTTTGTGACAAATACCTTTTTTTTGGCATAACTCTTCACAAACTTCTATTTATTGTACTTGTTTAATCCATCCTCCTATTGAGCCTTCTTGGTCGTCTCTTATTTTAATGCATTGTGAATAAAATCTTTAATTTTGTTACAGCAGCCTCTGACTCCAGTTTACTCTGGGTCATGAGTGTCTGAGGATTGCTTGGTCACTCAAGTTAGAAGATTTTAAAGATATAATCTCAAAGATTTACATTTAAATAAACGTCTGTTAAGTCACCATCTATCGCCAAATAATGCAACACAATGGTGACTGAGCCTATGGCCCCCTTATGAAAGCCTGCAGCATTTGCGGTATTACGAACCGGGTGTTGTCGGCACCTTTCCTGGAATAATCACGCAGTTAGGCTTTCAACAAGGCTTCTAACGCAACAGACTCGCTCTTCAACTCACCTGTGTGTGAAGCAGCGTGCTGTTTTTTCTGGTCTCTGCTGGCGTTGTGAATAAACGGTTACTATGGCCAAAAAAACAAAGAAAAGGTCGATGACTACGGACGATGAATCTGAAACTGAAAATCAAGTGAGGTCCAAAAACACACCTGCAATTATCAATTATGGCCATAGGTGCCGTGAAAGACAACAAAATAAAAATCTTTAAGATTAGAGCTTTAAGCTATAATCGACTCTACACAAAGCTAGCTTAGAAGCTAGCTAGCCTTATTTCCCTGCCAAGGCACCAAAATGAACAAATAAATGTAAAGTATGTTACAGCAAGATGGCATATTATGTACACCAGATGATTGTGTCTAACCTGTTCTCAGTGATCAGCGAAAATATGTTTTGAAAATGCTTTTTTATTCATTTCAACATTGTCAACAATGCCTGACTGGAGCTTAAAAGCAAGTGGCCAAAGTAGAAAACTTGACTTCTCTACAGCAGCCTGCACTGAACAGCCTACAGTGTGACCATCTCAAACCAAACACACAAGTGCAGATACTGTAGTTTGCATGGTATGTAAGATATAAGATGAAGAGCATTACATAAAGTTACCAATTACCAATTATACAAAGCTGATAACAGATGCTACAGACTACATCGAAATGAGAAATAGGTAAAGCTCCTTGTTAATTTTCTATCCTCACCCTCTTTGATATGTTCTGCCATGCTTATCAATAGTAAGATTGTCAGCATATATCGTTCTCCACCTGTCAGTGTAGGAATGCCATTGAATGCACACGCAGAGGCTTGCATATTTAGGGGTCTAATATTTAGTGATCAGGGCAAAAATCAGGGCAGTGCACACCACTCTGTCTGTGCAGCTGCTCTGGGGAGCACAGCAGCACCCTCCACTGAAAACAAAAGGTCTTCTCTGGGTTTTGTCACACTTGTGCAAAAATATTTTGCATGCTGAGATACTGTGGGATGCTCAACAGGATCACTGAATTAAAGAAATACTATTTTTGGCAAGTCTGATAAACCCAATGAAGGTTATGTGTTAAACAGGAGTGATCCGGAAAAACAACATTTAGATGTGTTTTATCATATGGGAGAAACTTACAAGAAATAAATGCATATTGAAATGTGTTTGTTGTTTATTTCAAACCCATGTAGATGTAGGAGTGTAACGTGACAATGTTACCTGAATAAGTGTGCGTTGGTGTCATTCTTTTCTTTTCACTCTTTTGTCCTCCAACATCAATGTTCTCTGCTACTGTCAGCACAATATGTACACAGTGAATACTTTATACTGCAGGCAGAGAAAGACTAAGCACGTGTAAATGCGTGGGTGGGCATTTTGATTTTCAGTCCAGTTTAGATTTCTTGTTCGATGTCATTTTCTAATCTTTCCTGTCCTCTCTGCTTTTAACTGGGAAGCAATAGTTACATTTCTTATCAGTCCATCTGCACCAGCAGCTCATCAGTTTGCCTTCCAAACTGCTGATATATCAGTATCATGAGGTAACCTTTCTGCAACTAACTCTGCATGGGTCTTCCCATAGAAAATCTTTACATATGTATTTGTATCTGTTCAACTTGCCATCTAAAAAGGCAAAGTACACTAAGATCTTTATGAAATCAGTAGAATGTGTCTCAAACTGTAATTGTCACAGCACTCATATTACGCTGTTGTTCAGCAGCGGAGCTGACTGCACTACTGACTGCTTCTCAGCTGGTCTGCCTGTCGGTCATTAATGATCCGACTGTTCTGAATAACAGAATGTAACACTGACAAGACAATGAAGGCCCACATTTATTGTGGGTCTTGGCTTTAGACGCCACACCTGGAACCACATAGTTTACTGCAGTATGGATGAACAGTGCGTGTGGTGGGAGGTGGTAAGTCTCTCCTTTCTCTGCTGCGCTCGTCTATTGCTCATTACAGCTCTAGCTGAGCTTTAAAATGCATTTTTGTACAGAACAAGGAGTGTGGATTGTTGCTCTGCTTCATGACCAGTATGAACAGGATAATTGATTACACTGAACAATAACTCTTTTTAATGTTTATACAGGCATTTGAGGGTTGTATTGAGGTATACTTGAAAAACTCCAAACCTATCCTTTAAAGCAGCAGTAGCTACAGCAGCAGTACTACTTGTAATACATACAGCAGCAGCACTAGTAGCAGCAGTAGTTACAGTTGTTGTATTGATAGTCACATTAGCAGTACTGATAGGAGCAGTAGTACTTGAGCATGGAAGGTTATGGATCAGTTTATTCTTCTACACCTTTGAACAGTATGTGTGACTAAATAATCTTAACTATGGGTCCACTGGGTAAAAAGCTCAGAAGAACAAAAGACCATTTTGTTTACTAGTAGTAGTAGTAGTAGTTATTGTTGCATTTGCAATAGTGGTACTATTAGTAGTAGTAGTTACAAAAGTAGTAGCTTACTGACGATGGTAGTAGCAGTGGCAGAGGCAGCAGGAGTATGGTAGCAGTAAAAGCACCAGTAGATGTAGAAGTGGTACGAGCAGTAGTACTAATAGTAGTAGTAGCAGCAGTATTAGTTGTAGAAGAAGTACTTACAGCAGTAATACTGGTGGTAGTAGTAGTAGCAACAACAGTGGTAATAACAGTGTCAGAGGCAACAAGACTCTAGTAACAGTAAGTAGCAGTATAGTTTTAGTACCAGCAGTTGTACTAATAGAAGTAGTTGTAGTAGCAGCAGCAGCAGCAGCAGCAGCTGTACTAATAGTTTTAGTAGTGACAGTTACTGCAGTAGTAGTGGTAGTAGTAGTAGTAGTAGTAGTATCAGCAGTCATAATAATAGTGGTAGAAGTAGTAGAAGTAGGAGTTACTGTGGTTGTAGTGACAGTGAGAGAGGTAGCAGGGCTAAAGTAACAGTAAAAGTAGTAATTTAAGAGGTAGTACCAGCAGTCGCACTAAAAGTGTTATTAGTAGTAGTGGTAGAAGCATCAGTTGTAGTAACAGAGGCAGCCGCAGTATTAGTAGTCAGCTATTCAAAGCGTCAGTATAAAAATATAGGTATGAGCCTTTTAAAGCTGCTATCAGTGGAAAGCCTGTTCGATTGTGTCACCTTCACAGCGACGCAGGATTTGAGAAAGAACAAGACAGATACAGAAGAGAGAGCAAAGGGAGGAGAGAGAGGCGAAGCTGGTGGCGCTAGAAGATGTTTTGTTCATTGCACCAGATGCCGTGCCTTGCTGCCGCTGGCCAGTACAGACAAGGCAAACCAATACTGCGACTAGTCACACACACACACACACACACACACACACACACACACACACTCCTCCTTCTTATGTAAATACAAGACTGTGCACCGCTGTGAGAGAGGAAGATAGATAGAACCACATGATGTTACAGAGAGCATACAGCGAGCCTTTTCAATACTTCAAAAACAGTAAGAAAAAACCCCCTGCAAAGTGATGGTTGGGGAGAATGACCACACTGCCCTCTACTGGTGGAAGAAGGTATAACACTGGAAACACTGCAGATAATTTCATCCCTCCCACTCCAACAAGATAACAAGTGGTTTCTCTCTGTGACACTTTGTTTTTTTGGTCTGCCTTGTTTCCCTCACTCTCCAGTCTTATCTTCATGGGTTTCAAAGTGTGGCATCTTTAAATGGATGGTGCTATTGCTTGGCAGGGCTTTATGATACTTTCCAGGATGGCATGTCTGTATCTACATGATAAAACTGTCACAGACTCTTGGGTTCATTTAAATTTCTTTTAGCATTTTATTTATTTTTACGTCACCATACGGGTGAAGGACAGGGAAGTGAAACACAAATATAAAGTGTCACAGGTGTTCAGCTGGGTTGAGATCTGGTGACTGGGAAGGCCAAAGCTTATGATTCACATCATTTTCATACTCATCAACTCAGCAATGAATTCTTGTGAACCGCACAGAAGCATCTGCATTCATTATGTTTCTCCATTCATTTATTCAGGTTTTTTCTTTAGTTTGTCACCCCTCTGTAGATATTGCACTTATTTAAAAATGGGGTATGGCTCAATAAGTGTCATCCAGCTTCAGTATGATTTCATTGCCTAATTAATTTAAAGCTGCACTAATGAATATTTATTATATTAACAATGGATCAAATCACTCTCAGACAGCCTGTCGGGAGCACAGGGACATTTCCCGGTGGCCTGAGGGTCATTTTGGCCTGCGGTGAACAGTCAAGTTGACCAGCGATAATATAGCAGCAGGAATGAGTTGACAGACCTTTCAGAATCCACGTATCAGGCGCAACACTCATGCACGCAGGTCAGAGCTCCCGTTCGCAAGCCACACTTCTCAATCTGTGAGTCACGATTGGTTGACGGTGGCACACAACCATCTACCTGCATCTCTTCCGATAACATTTTAGACAAGTAGCCTGGCGAAATGGACAGGGCAGACAGGGCTAACACTCTGCAACTCTACAGGTTGATAATGTGTCAGTGTTTCACTTCCCTTCAGTGGCCGAACAATTATCAATCAATTAAGCTTTAAAAAAGGATTCACAAACTATAAAACACCACGACAATGTAATAATACACGACATTAGATAATCATAACATTTCAGTAATGTATTTCACTTACATGAGAAATATTTTTTACATGTATGTTATACATACAATAATGTTCGTCCCATTTTATATATCTAATCTGCAGTACATAAATGTAAAAAGTGTACTGCACATGTGAGTCACAATATATTGTTATTGTTTTTACTTTGAACTTTTCAAACCGGTAAAAATAAATCAAAAGTTTTTGACTTTAAAGCCCACGTCTTTTGTCAGTTTTTGGTTTAGCTCTATCCCCAGGTGCCCCTTGATGGTTCCACAAAATCTCTGGAGGACTGACTCTCTAATAAGGAAGAAAGAAATGCATTTTAATTACTCTCCACAGTGCTTTGCATCACCAGCCCAGAGCAGAATTCACAGACGATAGTGTCAATTTAAAGGTAAACAGACTGGGATCTGTCTGCTTTAACTGCAGTCAAATTAATGTCACTGCTGTAATTAAACCCAACATACCTCCACAAGCTTCACATCACTGCTGTTAGATCAGGATTTTTAGATTAGAGCATAATAATATTTAAACTGTAAATAAAATCAATTAAATGTGTCTTCACTGCTTTTTAATGAGACTCTATTCTGTTATACAATGTTAAATTCAAACTGTTTTTCATCAGTCCCTCACCACTGTACATCGTCATCCTCATGTGCTTTTACACTGTATGTGCAGCAACATGAATATTTCTTTATCCTGTTCATGTTTAGGGAATCATTCTAGCAGGACTGTGCTTACAATTCTCTAATGTATAATATGAACAGTATTAAGTATTTGGATCTGTTTGTAGTCTTTGTCTTCCACTGGACCCCTGGCCAAAAGGAGGTGTTTGATGTTCACATACTATTGTCAAAAATGTTCAGTTAATTAAAGAGTAAAAAACAAAAAAGCATAAACTCCTAATTGGGACACTGACCTGTATGAAAGACTTGTGCCAGGTGAAGAAAGGGGGGCAGGTGAGGCAGAATCCAGAATGTAATTGTATGGGATGATGTGGTGTTTCACCGTCTCTTCCAGTCACAGATGGTTGATCCAGCATTTCTGGTTCATTTCTGTCACATATAGTGTAAGGCAGCACAATTCATGCAATAAAGAAGTTTATTTATTTATTAATAAATGTATTTTTGTTGTCATGGAATCTTGGTTTATGCTAAATAAATAAATCAATAAATAAAAGATGCTTTTACAAAGACAACAGTGACACTAATTGTAATGCTGCCTGTTGTTAGTGATTTTTATGGTCAGTATGTAATGAGTCACAAAGTGTTTCTGTTGACAGACAAATGTTGTCAGTGATCTGGTACACGAGTTGATCCTGAGATGTGTGTCAGGTGTTTCAGTTGCATTAGTGCATTTTGGATGTGCTGAGCTGCAAGTTCGTAAAGAGAACTGTGTGAAGAGGTTTGAAAAAGTGAACTCCTATAGAGAAATGTGATTTAGAAATTGTAAATAAAAAAAACTGTAATAGCAGAAAATGTTTCATTAATAAAACATCATGGTAAATGGCCGTTGAAAGGTATTCTGGGAAACACTTCTACTGGAGTAGACGTGTGAGGCAGGTTGATGGAAAGTGGGTATACCAAATAATTATCCCACTTAATCACATAGTAACTCCTAGAATATGTTTGGCACCACAAAGATGATGAGTGATAGCAGTGTACACCAAGTTTTCTTTAACACGCTACTGCCGGAAATTCATAACATTTAATCAGACATTTTGATCTGATTCCAAATAATTATGCATTGATGTCTTTTATCAGGGGCGTAGCACAGAATTCTGGACCCTGTACATCGGCATTCTCTATGGGCATCCTCCTACATGTCCTTATAGTGCAGCAGGATGACTGTCAAATATAATAACCTGCTTCATGACAGTATGACAACTTTATACCAACTGCTATTTTCTTGATAAGCACATGTGTATGATTACAGTATATGAATACAATTTGTGGCTGTCCTGTGTGTGTCATGGATAGAATAATAATTATGATCACTAATTTGCCTGCATAATACTTTGAAAGCATTAATTAGTCATATAAATGAGTTTTTTCCCTGCATGAAATAAGCCTTTTTTAGAGCAATTCACAAGCACAAATCATAATTCTAGCACTTTTTTTTCCACCTTCTGGCTGTACAACAAATTGCCTCTTGGGGCCAGCTCATAAATGAATGATAATCAGCTACACACCATAATAAAATAATTAGGACAGTATTTCAGAGTCAACAACCTCGATCCCAAAATATCTGTATCAATGCTTGCCAAGTTTGAGCTGCAGCGCCTGTTTTTGTTGCTGAACTGGGACTTTTGCTGGTTTTGTTGTATTTTAGGAGGCGTTTGAGAGGAGTTGACTCATGTGTCTTTTCAGATGATCTATTTAAGTATAGCAGAAGTCCAAACTCCTGATGAACTGGCTGTCTTTCTCCGTCAAAAATCAAACTGAGTCAAGCAGTAGTATGCGTGACTGTACAGTATAGTTACTGGACATCATGAGAAAAGGAATCTTGACTTCTCCTCCCCCCTCACCCTCCTCCTTCCTCCTTCCTCTCATTTCTCAGTCAGTGGAAAGATGAATAGGCAGCTGTTGCTCCTTATACTTCAATGAATCAACCGTAATGGAGAGGAGCTGACAGAGGGACTGGGAAAATGAAACCAAGAACTGGAAGTAGGAGGAGGAGGAGGAGGTGGCAGTGTAAGCCTGGGGAAGAGGAGGATGGGTGAAGACAGTGAGTGAGTGGAAATGAAGAGGAATGAAAGGGAATAGGAGATAATGTGAGGGGGTGGAATGACAGGGAGACAGGGAGATATCAGGGGACTACAAGCTCAGCCAGCCCAGGAAGATATAAATGTTGGTTACTCATTTACATTCACATGGGCGAGTTCTCTCTCTCCCACCCTCTCCTCCCCTCGATCTCCCTTCCCCTCCTACACAAAAGCAGAGGCAGAATGTAAACTGCGTCCTTGCACGGTGACTGTGAGGCTACATAACAAAGTTCATCTCGTAACGCTGTCTTTGCTGAAAGACTCCGGTTATATTTAGAGTCCAGGAACAGTCTCATGAACTGATTCCTGTGGAAGAGCAGATAGTCAGTGATGTCATACAGAGGCATTATCAGCTTCTGTCCAGCAGATGCCACCAGAGGAACAGTCCACTCTCTCCGATCGCTGCAGTAAATGACTAAAGTGATCAAATATCCCACTACAGTAGGTCTGAAGCCATCGTTCCCAACCTTTTCTGCTTGTTACCCCTTAAGTCATGTCACTCTCGTTGCCTCTTTTGCCTCCTTGCCTCGAAGATGGGTGCTCCTGATTTGTCTGGGCTCCCTGTTCCTCCTTTTCAGTCTCCCCCGTCTCATCTTCCTCTGACTCCTGCTCGGTTTCTTCTCCCGGTCTCACTCCAACGCATCTCTCCATTTCTCTCTCCTCTGATTGCTCACTCTCTCTCTGTCCCCTTCCTCCTTCATGACTGATAACTTTATATGTCCCACCTGACAGTTTCCCTGATTTTAGCCAGTTGTGCATATTTGCATGAGCCAGCTCCTTTAGCTAGTTAGCGGCCACAAGCTAGGCTAGCTAGTTACTGGTAAAGACAGACATGGAGGAGCTGAAGTGCATTTGGGATAAACATTTATTTACTAACTACAATGTAAGTTTATAATTTTACAAAATGTTTTCATTTCTTGAAAAATCCCATTACATTTTTCCTCTCGTGCACCCCCTAGAGACAGCTGTGGAAGCACCACACTTTGCCTGCCTTATGCTATGTTTATTTATAATATGTTTTAATGTAACTATTTGTTATGACATGTGTTATGTGTTGAGGTAGAATGCAGAGGACAGACAGGTAGGTAAGGTACAAAGAAAGTCCTTTATTAGTGAGCTGGCGGTGGTGGCAAGAGGGTGGCTGATGGTGGAGGAGAAATCCAGGGGGGAGCGTGGCAGAGGGAAATAGCTGGCTGAGCAGACGAGCAGGGTGGGTCAGACAGCCGAGGAATCCTAGGGACAGGAAAAGCAGGTGAGCGGCGGAAAAAAGGCAGGCAAGCGAAAGACTTATTGAGAGTTATTGTCTACTGGCAAAAACTGGTGTTCTATAGGCGCTAGACTGCGCACATAGACAAACCATAGTGGCATAACGATCCAGCAGAGACTGGCTCTAGGAGCAGGGTTTTTGTAGGACAAAGTGGTGCTGGCTGATGACAGGCAGGTGTGCAGCTTGGCGCAGGTGAGTCGGATGACAGTAATCAGGGGGCTGGGAGAGTGAGAGGAGCGCCACGCCCACAACACAGACACACAGAGAGAGACAGACGGGGGAAGGGAAACACCAGAAACACAAGGGACACACTGGAGGGGCAGCCGTGGCCATGACAACATGTTGATTCTGCTGCTATTAATCGCACCACTGTCACTTTACCTTGTAATCTTTGTCTCCAAATGCTTGAGTATAGTTTCTATTTTGTATTCTTTTTTATTCTAGTTTTCATATACCTCTGTTATTTATTCTTTTACCTCTATACTTATCTGTACTTTAGGTTTAATTTATCTTATCTTTGTTGTCCCAATAAATTCAGTATAATGTCCATTACCACAGCGTTAATTCCATCATTACAGCATAAGTCATGTCAGGCATTCTACTTTGCCTTTTCCCCTGAAAGATGTTAAGCTGCCATGAGTGTAACTCAACACTTCCTCCAGAATTTTGACATTAAAAGTCTTGCTGCTACTCCAGGGGGCACTGTTGGGTTTCATGGGCAGGGTCAGGTAGTGTTTAATTATTAATCCTACTTTTTTTTATGGGAAAGTAGTAACAGATGACACATGCTGTTAAATTGTTAACTGTTTTTAACTGTGTAGTTGCTGTATGCCTATTGTGCCTCTGCGGTAGTCAAACCCAGACATGCCCCGATATTTAGCTTTGATTATACTTATTGATTTATACCATACATTACTTTACTTAGGGAATCAGCCGTTAATACGGAAACTATTCTTCCTCCAGATTAGTTTAACCTTTTTTGTACCTGTGACAGTCCTGTCGTATTTTTCATTTATATGTATATATGTATGAATAGGTGAAGGTGGGTTGGTGTGTATGTATGTATGTACTGTATATTGGTGTTTGTGAGTATGTGTATAAGTGTGTGGGTGTCATATATGCCAGCATATATGGAGGTGTGTCTGTATGTTTGGATATGCATATATTCGTGAGCGTGTCTGTATGTGTACCTTGCTTTTCAAATTCATCTGTTCATTTATTTAAAACACAAATAAGGTTAATAAATAACAGAGCAGGTCAGTTTTATTTATTCATAATAAATACTGAGGTGTATTGTTAGAGGGCTCGGAACCTCATTTAAGTTTCAAAAGTGATATTTTTCACTATAATTAGGCATCCTTTTTTTGGAGGACTAGTGTTCACTTGTATGTTATTGAATTGAATGACCTGGGGGTTAAGAGGAGGGAAGGGGAGATAATGGTTTTGTTTACTTGTTGTGTGGCTTTTGTTTTTGTTTTGTGGTGGGGTTTTTTGTGTGGGGTTTTTTTTCTTTGGCTCGTGAGTCTCACCAGGACAGTTGTAGGATCTCAATATGACAAGTCAATGTAAGCTCTCTTACTCCATTTTGGATCCAAATGGCTGATTTGTTATTGTTTCGGGCAGGCTTTGTGACATGTCTGCAGTTATAGCCTGTGTTTATGCACCTACATGGGATGATGATAAATTCATTCCTAACTTTTTATTCTCTCTTCCCAATATTGGCGATCATCGTTTAATTTTGGGTGGTGAATTCAATTTAGTTCAAGACCCCACTCTAGACAGGTCTTCATCTAATCCTTTTGCGTTATCCAAGTTGGCTAAAGTCCTTGACACCTACAAGACCCAGTTTCAGCTTATTTGACCTTTGGAGAGCTAAAGTCCCCTCAAACAAAGCTGTTTCTCTCTTTTCTCTCTTGTCCACCATTCCAACTCCTAGATAGATTTTCTCATTCTAGATAATTATTTACTGACAGGTAAATTCTTGTGAATCTCTGACCACGCCCCCACAGCGGTTGACATTAGTTTCCCTGGTCGTGTCCACCCCATTTTCAGAGTTGACAACACGAATATGCCTCAGCCCTGACCCATCTCTTTATAAAGAATGCCTTCAACTTCAGTCCAAATTTGCTTTCTAGAGGCAAGACATAGAAGCAGGTGTTTCAACTGAAGCATTTCTTTAAAATGGGTGACAAGGCAGGGACACTCGTGGCTCATCAGGTCCAAACTGCGACTCTATCCAGACTGATCCCCAACACCAAATCAGTAACTTGTGATGTTGTTTCAGATCCCATGGAGGTCAACAGGACATTTTATTATTTTTAATCTAAACTTTACTTTACACCTCACATTCTTCCCCAGACATATGGGACGGAGACAGTCCTTTTGACAAGATCACCTTTTCCAATTTTGCTGATGAATTGGGCGGAGGGCTCGGGGTCCAATTTCCATCATGAAAGTACAGGAGGCAATCAAGTCACTACAGAACAGCAAGACTCCAGGCCCAGATGGGTTTGCTGTTGAATTTTATAAATTGTTCTCTGCTTCCATTGCCCCTGCCCTTCAGAATCTAACTATAAATGCAAGGAATCTCTGTCTGTCTTTCTGTCTGTCTGTCTGTCTGAAGAATTCACAAATTATCTCTGTATGCAGATGATCTCCTTTTATAAATGTCTAACCTGGCTATGTCTCACCTGGTGGTACTCACTATCTTAGACAAGTTTGGCTCCTACTCTGGATATAAACTGAACCTCCTGAATACTTGGGCATTTTTATTACTCATTCGATTAAAGACATTTTTTCTAAAAATCTCTCACCCCTTCTGGAAAGGTGTAAACTTGACTTTGATAGATGGGCTCATCTTCCATTGTCCCTGGTGGGTTGGGTTAGCCTAGTTAAAACGGTTGTCCTACCCAAGTTCCTATACCTTTTTCAACACATCCCTGTCCTCATTCAGAAGTCCTTCTTTAGATCACTTGATCAACGAACACATTTTTTGGGCACGAAAACTCTGCGTATTAGTAGATCAATTTTACAGCTCTTGAAGGATCTTGGTGGCATGCCATCGCCAAATTTATTCACTACTACTGGTCTTAACATTCATAAACTTTTAAACTGGTTTGATAATACAGCTGATTTATTTATGCCCCTCATGGGTTCATATGGAGCTTTCATCTTCTAAACTCTCTAATGGTTCCCCGGTTCGTTCAACACTCTTCTTAGCAGCTACTAATTTTACCTTTTTACTTAACTTCATTTGTTTATTTGATAGGGACAGAACACGTTAATGGACATCAGTATAAAAATACAAGATGTAAACATGCCGCAGTTAGCAAGAATGGTAATTTACATCCGTAGTCCCTAGGCAGGTAACAAAAAACAGAAACATTATTATAAGTGGCACTATAAATACGAATACAAATATACAATACACCACTAGAAAAGACAACAATACATTGTGCAATATGTCAAGTTTTTTCCAAATGAAGCATTTTATACAGAATCAAAATCCCAAATTCCTTAGTCATTCCCCTGAAACCTTCATTGATTCCTTGTTGGCTATTGACCCAAATCAAAAACACCTAATCTCCAATATTTAACATATCATTAGTTTTACCAACACCCAACACTCTTGGGAGTGGGAATGGGGAATTGTATCACTTGAAGACCAATGGCAGCATATTTTATGACTAGTCCACTCTTCATCTGTGCTGGGCATGGCCTCTTACAATGTAAGATAGTGCTGTCCATTACACCAATACACGGCTATCCAGGATTTATCCCAATTTAACAGACTCATGTAATAGGTGGTGGAAATCTTCAGCCGACTACACTCACAAGTCCTGGTCCATCTCGAAGCTTAATACATTCTGGTCTGAAATCTTCAACACACTTAATACATCGTATAATACTGCCATTATCTCCGGTCCTTTCCTGGCCTTGTTCGGAGTCCATCTGGTTTTTGTTGA
>NTHP01000463.1:169546-184225 GCA_003416845.1 Oplegnathus fasciatus
TGATGACTCTGTTGTTGTACTGATGAAATTAGTGCTGTGGAAACTGACATTATACTGAATTTACCATGTGAATCGACACTTACAGCAAATTTAATGAATAAGCGACCTTCATGAGGCATTTTATATAACAAATGACAACAAGCCTGCACATGTTACATACACTCCCCTCCAAAAGTATTGGAACAGCCTCTTTCAGTTGTTGTTTGTTGTGGGGGGGGGGNGTCCTTAAGACTGAGAATTTTGAGATGCTTCACTTGTCTGTCTGAAAGTTTCTTTTTTCTACCTCTCCCCTTTCGGTGTGAATTGGTGGCATCATGGTGGTCTAAAGTGTACTTCACAGTGCTTGGACTGCATCTCAAGTCCTTGGCTATGCGGCGGTAACTCCAGCCAGCATCAAAAAGGGCCTTTATTCGAACCCACTGCTCGCTTGTTAGCTCCTTCTTCACCTTAGCCATGTTCAAAGAGCAACATGTGCTTCAAGACTACTTCCAGAGGCTTTGAATTTATACCAATTGGTGGTGTGGCCTCAGTAACAAAACCCTGATGTTACCAATCACTTAATGAGCAGCATAGGCCTTATACATTCAAAAGAATCTCACAGCTGTGTCCTAAGACTCTTGCATCACCATCAATTTAACCACGATCACACCTGACAATGATTACACAAGTAATTTGGCTTCTTCTGTGAAGGAACATGATTGTGTGACATCGACAGTGAAATAGGCCTAGCTTGTTTTTGTAAGGAAAATGACCTAAATCTCCTTATGATGGCTCTATTCTATGGTTTATAGAGCATAATGATGACTTTGTAGATATTTAATTCATTTTATGGGTATTTTAATGGCCAATTCAACAAAAACAACTGAAACCTCTTAAATATGCCAAGTGTTCTAATAATTTTGGCCACCACTGTATATATAGATAATATTTAGGTGAATTCTTCTTGCCTTTCCCAGTAGAATTCAAATATTATTGAGAGGTTGCAGTTCTGATCATAACATGTAATTCTGGATCTTTATTTAAAGCTGTCAGAACCAGGATCTGAAGGATGAAGATCCAAAGGACTTCTCTTCTTTTCAATAACAAGTCAAGAACTCCACCTCTAGGTGGCATTGAAACCTTCTATATACCACAAAAACAAAGTGTGGAAATATCATGGTGCTTTTCATTGAAACGGACAGCTAGTAGGTAATCCTTGTCATTCCTGTGAATTGCACTTTTATCTTTATAATTGGTCAACTCTATGGTGGAGACCAATGGGATGTCCTTTACCAATTCTGAAAATACATTTAAAAATACATGTGACATATAATATTTTCAGTCACATTGTCGTTGGTAGCAATGACTTCAGTTTTAGGCCCCAGTGGACCAAATATAATTTCAAATCCTTTCAATATAAAATATCAGGTAAGTGGTTTTTACAAAAAACCAACCTTACCAAAAGCTGAAGCTGTTTACTGTACACAATACCAAATCTAATTAAAGTAATATATTTAAGTCTATATTTCTCACATCATGTCTTTTGTTCTTACCTTTTCCTGTCTTTCCACTGTGCTGTACAAAAAGTCATAAAATAAAAAAATGCCTCAAAATAGCCACAATGTTTGTATGCAAAGCCTTTGACAAAAATGTACTTTTTTAAAATACAGGGTTGCATGTCCCCATGTACCCACCCATATCCACACCATGGACTACTACCTATCTGGAACATTTTTGATGTCAGTCAGCCCTGAATGTGTTTTCATGTCACTGCTGTTTGGATCTGTATCTCCATTAAAAATACAATCTGCGACTGGTGGTATTCATGGTGGCTCAATGTATTTGATTAAATAATGCGGGAATCAAATCAAATCATGCCACTACATTGAAGGGCATTACGATGGCTAATGCAGTGACTGTGAGTCATTATAGTAGGCTTAAAACTGGCATTAATTCCTCTCCTGTCTATCAGATCCAAAGCCACACAGGTTTTCAGCTGTCGGCTCCTGTCAGATGAGCGCAGTGATAGATTCACTGTCAGTCTTTGAGTCTCACTTTACAGAGTCAATCACTAGTGATGCTGTAAGCCTTTTAAATTAATATCTTATTAATAAGCTAACAGAGTAATATCTGCAAAAATGGTGATCTTTTGGGTCATGTGTGCAGTTATCTCCTCCTTGATTTGGGCTTCTGTTTCTTTTACTGGTGTTGTACAGGCCCAGTTCTAAGAGGGAGCAAAAGCATACATTGCACCCTCAGTTTAATATTTTGCGCCCTCAGTTGAAATTTGAATAATAAATAATATAATAAATAACAAATGATAATAATGTAATAAAAAACAAACAACAGTAATTAAATAACATACGTGCATTAGTCATATGTGCATCACTGTCATAATAGCCCTACATCGTGGCAGGCGTCTTGGTATTATAGGCAGAACATTTTGACCTAACTGCTCAAGAGTCGACTTCCGCCTAAGAGAATATGACATACTGTCTCAGCTTGGAGGTTCTCACGCTGTATTCACTTACTACTGTTTACAACGTTTTCCAGGTTAGTGGGGATGTATAGCCTCTCAAAATCAACATGAAAAAAAAACGTTGTAATGTTCCCTCAGAGCATAATGTTTTGTTCTCACAGTTTTGTTGCTAAATGATATTAAAAATGAGCAGTAAATCACCTGTTTCATGCACCCAAGGTGCAGTCTATGTGCTGGGTTTTTCCTTAGCGATGGTTAGCAAATAAGCTCACCGACAGCAACATTATTGTTAATATTTTGGCACAATATTTAGTATATGTGAATGGACCTAGTCATATTTTCTTTGTAAATACAGTGAGTGATACAGTTCAAGTTGCTTCAGTTCAGGCTTGTGAAGCTTAGGTTTTAATGTTATCCTAACCTAACTTTGGCCAAGAAAAAGGCTGACTTCTTAGCTAACTTGATGTCACTAGCTTGTTATGTTTGCTTGAAGTCTAAGTTTCACAGTGTGTTTAATGTGTTTAATAAACCTGTTTAGTCTGTTTTCTTAAATGAAAGAGTTGTATCACGTAGCCAGTGGTGCTTGAAAACAGTTTTACTATTTTCGTCTTAACACAGAGAATAGCAGACACTTAAGTAAATTTATGTTAAAAGCATAGTCTGCTTTCATTTCCTGTGGAAATTATCTTTTCATTAAAGACAGTGTAACAGATGGAGCCACAATTTCCTCAAAAGCACCCCTCATAATCTTCTATTGTGGCTGAGCCCGGAGCCCTTTGCTGATCATTCCTTCTGGCTGTTTGGGACTTTCTCTGCCACTACACCATGTTTCACAGGGTCTGTCTCCCTATCTATCCTGTTTTGTCTTTGTGTCTTTCCACCTGTTCATGGTTTTCTGACTCTTTGTTTCTCCATATCTCCTGGTATCTCTGACCCCTCACCCCTTTTCCTTGGCTTATCTCTCCTTCTTCAGAGATTTTGTCAAGCGAGTGTGTACGAGGCAGCAAGGAAAAGGACCCAAATGCAGACAACAGTTCAGTGATTCACTGGTAAAATGATAAAACATAGGCTTACAGGTAAAGGCAGCAAGTCCAGACAGAAGTAGCCAAGAATCCACAGGTTAACAGGAACAGGGCAGGTAAGAGGTACTGCAGGTAGACAGGCAGACACAGGTACAAGTTTGGGTTCCAGGTGGCTGGAAAACAAAGGCACGAAGCAACACTGACAATCTGGCCAGGCACAGCATTCAGGGGGAAGACCCAAAGAGATGGGTGGCCTGGACAATGGAGATCAGCATGGCAGAAAAGCTCAGGCAGTGGCCTGGGGAATGGACAGTAGCGAAGTAGGAGACCTCGGGCAGACATCCTGGGGACTGGACAGCGGCGGAGCAGGACATACAGGAGGGGGGCAAGGGCACGAGAGGTCAGGTGGGTATTTTTGGGACTGCAGAGCAAGAAGACAGTGAGGTGGACGACAACCAGAGGGCAGGTCAGATGGGCGGAAGGATGGCCAGAAGGTAGGGCAGCTCTGGAGGATGGCCCAGATACCGGCGACGTAGGCGGCACCTCTCTGAAGGACATCCCAGAGGATCGAGACAGAGACTTTGAGGCAGGATGCTAAAGATTGAGACAGGCGACTGATGACCTAGCTGGGCGCTGGCGGTGACTGAACAGCAGAGGTGGCTGGAGTGAGTTTGGGCTAGTGGCCAGTTGCAGCGCTGGGCGGCGGAAGCGCTGTGGTGCGGGGCAGTTGAAAGGCCGATGCGCTGGGCAGCTGAGAAAGCCAATAGGGACCTCATCTTTCTTTTGGGGACTCCAACACGGGGGTACCACCTGAAAATTGCAAGACGAGACCCAGTGAAAGATGGCTACTGGACATAAGGGTCCCTCCTCAACTGGTTCATTGAAGATTCATAGGGTTCAGGAGACACAGGATCAGAGGATCCGGGTTGGGACTAGCAGACTCGGCAGCGGGAGGCTAGATGACTGAGGTGCAGGCGGGAGGCTAGCAGGCCAGAAGTTAGCTGACTCAGGCTGGAGGCTAGTTCATTGGGATGCAAGCTGGAGGCTAGCAGGCTGGAGGGTAGATAACTGGGATGCAGTCAAGAGGCTAGCAGGCCCGACGCTAGCTGACTGGGAGGCAGACTGGGAGCTAGCGGGCTGGAAATCAGGTTTGTTGCTAGCTGGCAGGGATGCAGAGGAGGCTGGAATTATTAAGTTCTTGGTCAACTGACATAGAAACTTTACCGGCCAAGGCCTGGAGGACACTTGCTGGAGCGCCAGTGACAGAGATGCATCCTTCTGCTCTATACAATGGCATGGGCCACCTCATTTTGTTCGTCCACAGAAAACCCTAGATTTGCTGGGTCTATTTTTTGTACTGTATTGTACTGTTAAGCCGGTGTGTAAAAGGCAAGGAAAATAACCCAAATGTAGCCAAGATTCCACAGGTTAACAGGAATGGGGCAGGTAAAAGATACAGGTAAGCAGGCAGGCACGGGTTTGGGAGGCTGGAAAGCAAAGACTCAAAGGAGCAGGTGGAGATGGACTGGTATAAATATCGTGGGGGGTAACTGGGGAATAAGAAACAGGTGAGCAGATGGATGTAGGAGTCATGTGACTGGGACCAGTGGGAAAGTCTGAGGGCATGTGGTGGATGAAGGTAGAATGGTAAGATAGATAGATACAGTAGATAGATAGATAGATAGATAGATACTTTATTTATCCCAGGGGGGAAATTCTCATGTCACAGCAGCAATACATGAACAAAACCACACTGAACAGAATAGTGCAAAGAAACAAGTATCAAAAACACAAGTACCAACATAAGAGTTAAAAAGTCAAAAAGTCAAGAAAGTATGCCCTTACACATGTGCATGCATACAATGTGCAAATTGCTGTAATGTGTGCAAAATGGACGTAATTATGAGTTCAAAGAATGTATTGCACTCATCCAGGATTACAGTGAATGTAATTGTGAGTCCAGTTAGAGTTGGTCTTAGAGTCAGAGTCAAGCAGGACCTCAGCAGCCTCCCAGTCCACTGAAATGAACTGAAAAGTTTGATGGCCACCGGCAAGAAACATCTCCTGTGCCACTCGGTAAAACACCTTGGGGGTATGAGGAGAGTTCAAATATGATCACAGTGTTTTATTTTTTCCATAAAATTTTTACTATTGCCATTTCTGAACGTAAATTATGTTTTACAAGTTGGCTTTTAATGAATAGTGTATGTTACACATAACTTTATATGGATAACTTGTTTGCTTGTGAGACACATATTTTGGCTTAATAATATGTTTTATTGACCTGCATATGGACCCATTGAGTTATGGTGTCCGCCAAAGTGCAGATGTTTAATTTATTCAAGATAAAAAAATTTAAGAAAATATGATGAAGAATGATGAAGAGCAGAGAAAAGTCATAAATAAAGTGAGTGCAAGAGATCAACAGTGTGGGGGATTTTTTCAGTCTTTCACAGAAAAAACATTGGAAAACAAATTGGCAGTGATTTATTTTGTAATATTAGGAAAGTTTTGTAATTCCTGCATGGAACTGTTATGGTCTCTGTAGATACTGTTTGCCCCCGATGAGCTTTCTAATGTAAAATCTAAGTGATGCTATGGATACTCGAAGTTTTCAATATTAAATAAATAGGACATGAAATAAAATACATGGTAAATATAGAGTTTACAAAAGAAAATGTGTAATTCAAAATAAAATTTAAATATAACAGTAGTATTCACCACCTTAAGGCTGGGGTCAACAGGATTTTATTATAGTAGCTATTTACCACCCAAAAACTGCCAAACTGAGTTAACTGTATGTTCTAGAGATATCTAAAGCTGAGTATTTACCACCTAAAACTTAATGGACAGTAGTCTCTAGTGGACGGGTATTTACCACCTAAGAGCTAACGAAGAGGCTAATGTTTACCTCCTCAGTACTGAGGTGAACTGTATCTCCGTGTGTTTTTTCAGCGTTTCCCAGCAGAAAGCTCGTGTCCACCGCGCGCTGTCTCCTCACATCAGCTGCAGCTCTCTGAGGGAAAACGATGCACGAGAGGGGAGAGTGATGTGGATAACAACTGCGCGCGTGCAGCCGCGTGCGCCTGTGTAGGCTCAATATGTGTGCGTTGGTGGGTGGAGGGGGGCAGCGGCAGCGCAGGCGACGAGAAAAGCGCGTTTTCTGATTGGCTGTGAGGCATTGGTACCCAGCTCTGTCAAGTCCGACAGATTTATCTCGAATATGACCGGAAGTACAGCCTTCAAAATAAAAGCGTATTTTAAGTTGCAATTGCTTAAATGGATAAGGACACAGCATTCCAGATTAAGATAACTCTAACAGACGTATTTATCACATGCTACTAATAGAAAATGTATTTTACGTCGAAAATATTGAACAAAAAATGTAAAAAAGCAGGAGCACAGGTCTCGGTTTTATAACGGCTAACTTGGCAGTGGCCGGAAACTGTATGTTGTATTTTGGCTAGCTTTACTTTGGTCCAGAGAAAGAGGAAAGGATGTGACTGGAGGCTCTCTCTCGCGTGCCTCATCGGCCCTTTACTCGGTATGCTGTTTGTTTGTGTCCCTCCTGCCTTCTGCGGTCGAAATGGAGCTCGGTGGAAATTAGCAGGCATCCCTCTTCGAGTTCTCACCCTCACCTTTGAAGAATGATCCACCGGCAGGTTATTTTATCCCAGGTAGGTCATCCCCATTGTTGCTGTGTAACGTTAGGTGATGTAAGTTAGCCTATCGTGTCGGTCTCCAGCAGCGGCCCAGCGCTCTGTAGCCCGCATATGTGTCATCCTCTCCCGTGTGGAGGAAACGACGCGCTCACTTCTGTTCAAAACATCCAGTGATTTATCGACAGCAGCACAGCACAGCACAGGAAATGACTCCAGAAAACAGGTTGTCTGGGTTTCTTTCTTCAGCGTGGAGAAATTATGGAGCTCACATCCTCCGAGCGGCACTTCAGTCAAATTGCTTTTTAGCGGTGGTTCAGCTTCGGGCCAAACACGGTGCTCCTGTCACGGAAACGTTAGCTTCATTTTCTAACGTTACCGACGCTAGCAAGCCACATGCCACACACGTTATGGTGTTATATGGGATAAAAAGGGTACATTTAGTTACTGTGAGCTGCTGGACGTGTGAAGAATCAGTCTGAAAATCTTGAGTCATGTTTCATGTAAAATGTCATATTTACGAGTAAACAACGCGACATTAAAGTAATGAATTTTCAGAATGGTGTTTGGCGTGATTCATGGTGATGTCAGGGCCATGCAGCTTCGCCCTAGTTGCTCTTGATTTAGGATTTACTAGGAGTCCTAATATAAGGAGAGCCCCCCCCCCCTTTGTGTGGGGATTCCCATCCTCAAAATCCTCTTAAATACTGGAGCAACACACGACGGGTGTGTTCTCCTTTTGTTTTCCTCTGTGTTTTGGTGTCATGCAAATCAGTAGCCTATAATAAAACAAACAATGCTGGAGATGGAAGTGTGATGTGAGAACAACTGCTCATATAAAAGTTAAAAACATGTGTTTTCCAAAGAGCAACATATCACCCCTTACAGCTGAGACTCTGGGCCACATATCAGCAGTGATGCTGGTTGTCAGATTGTCAAGAAGGTGAATTATTATGTCCTTCAGTTGGTGAGCATCATGTCACAAACCGATATACAGAAACAAAATGGTTTTCAGATAAGCAGCTTTTTCTTTATAAAGGCGATTTTTATGTAATCGCACTGCTTGCTCTTATTTTATGGTATTTTTATATTATGGATTCCACAAACAACAAGGAGGGTAAACTGGGTTTTGATGGTTTTCTGTTCCACTTCATTCCTGGACGCCATTGATTTCCCGCTAGCTATTTTTAACACTCTCATAAATATGCACATCTTTGTTTGGTGCCAGCTAAGGATGGTGATTGTCCAATATATGCAGAGAAACCCTTTTTTTTAGGGTTTCTGTTGGGGTATTGTTGGTGTTGTTATTGTGTGTAAAGTTGGTCTTGTTTATGAAGCCACTTGAATGAGGCTCTGCAGTGGTTGGCTGAGGTCCCAGAGGTGAACTCGGGTAGTCTATGAGGAATATTTGTCTTAGTACCAGAGCATCTTCAGTTATCTATTATCCGTTTAACCCCCGTAAGCAAGTGGCCATTTATTTCCCATTGTGACCCCAAACAGGGGTTGACCTTTGACATTGTTTACATTACATGTGAAGTAGAAAATATTGACACATGTAGGCCTGAATCTCTGATGATCTGATGATCTGATCTCTAAATCACGATGTCCTGAGCTCTGTAGATTAGAATTGTGTGATGGTGCTGCCTTTCTCTGTGCATTGTGAAAATTAAAATGAGCAGCAATTTGACACTGACAGACTATTTTTTTGAATGACTCAACCTCTTGTCCTGTAGCTACTCCAGAGTGAAAGGTTACGCTGAGAAGCAAGTAGTAGTCGGATTAGAGAGTTTAGAATGGTTGGGTTTTCGCCAAGGTTAGAGGCTGGTTTGAATTAAGCCATTTTTTGCAACTTTTTGTCAGTGAAAGGTGTTACACACTTAGATGCCCTGCAGGTACGTACTGTAGTTTGGATGATCATCAAAGCTCCAACACACCAAATCAAGTTAAGCAGCAGCCTTTACTTCACTTTTGCTGTTTTCCCTTTCATGTCAAACCAGAGGAAATCATGTAGTATATCGTGAAGTGTTGATGTAGACTACATGATCACAGTGGACTAGAGCTGAAACAGTGAGTCAATTAAATGATTAGTCAGTTAAGAGGAAATGAACCAGCAACTATTCATTTTTCAAGCATATCTGCCAAACATTCATTACTTTCTTTGTCTCATATGATCATCAATATATTCGGGGTTTTAACTGTTTGGTGGACAGCAATCTGAATATGTCTCTTTGGGCCCTGGTATTTGTTGACATTGTATAGACCAAACAATTTATCAGTTAATCAAAAAACGATCATCAGATTAATTGATGATGTAAATAAGCCTTAGTTGCAGCCCTACAGTGCACATATGCTAAAGTGATGTGTGGTTATAGAGTGATGTTTCTAATTTCACTGATTTAATACAGAAACAACTGAACAGAACCTGGTATGTTGCTTTTAAGTCCTGTTACAGAAAAGGCACACATAAGTACTTGGATAAGCTGCTGGCTGCACTCATCATACAGTGCTGTATATAGAATTTATATTGATTTACAGTACAGCATGTTGCCCTGTGCAGAGAGTACACGCTGAGCACAGAGCGGGGATCCAGCTGTATGTTGGACGAGTGATAAATATTATCAAGTGTTTTACAGTTGCAAGAAAAAGTATGTGAACCCTTTGGAATTACCTGGATTTCTGCATAAATTGGTTATAAAATGTATTCTGATCTTCATCTAAGTCACAACAATAGACAAACACAGTCTGCTTAAACTAATACCAAACAAACAATTATATGTTTTCATGTTTTTATTGAACACACCATGTAAACATTCACAGTGCAGGGTGGAAAAAGTATGTGAACCCCTAGGCTAATGACTTNTTGCCTGATGTGAACCATGCCTCGCACAAAAGAGCGCTCAGAAGATCTACGATTAAGAATTGTTGACTTGCATAAAGCTGGAAAGGGTTACAAAAGTATCTCTAAAAGCCTTGATGTTCATCAGTCCACGGTAAGACAAATTGTCTATAAATGGAGAAAGTTCAGCACTGTTGCTACTCTCCCTAGGAGTGGCCGTCCTGTAAAGATGACTGCAAGAGCACAGCGCAGAATGCTCAATGAGGTGAAGAAGAATCCTAGAGTGTCAGCTAAAGACTTACACAAATCTCTGGCACATGCTAACATCTCTGTTGAGGAATCTACGATACGTAAAACACTAAACAAGAATGGAGTTCATGGGAGGACACCACGGAGGAAGTCACTGCCGTCCAAAAAAAACATTGCTGCACGTTTGAAGTTTGCAAAAGAGCACCTGGATGTTCCACAGCACTATTGGCAAAATATTCTGTGGACAGATGAAACCAAAGTTGAGTTGTTTGGAAGGAACACACAACACTATGTGTGGAGAAAAAAAGCACAGCACACCAACATCAAAACCTCATCCCAACTGTGAAGTATGGTGGAGCGGGCATCATGGTTTGGGGCTGCTTTGCTGCCTCAGGGCCTGGACAGATTGCTATCATGGACGGAAAAATGAATTCCCAAGTTTATCAAGACATTTTACAGGAGAACGTAAGGCCATCTGTCCACCAATTGAAGCTCAACAGAAGATGGGTGATGCAACAGGGCAACGACCCAAAGCACAGAAGTAAATCAACAACAGAATGACTTAAGCAGAAGAAAATACGCCTTCTGGAGTGGCCCAGTCAGAGCCCTGACCTCAACCCGATTGAGATGCTGTGGCATGACCTCAAGAGAGCGATTCACACCAGACATCCCAAGAATATTGCTGAACTGAAACAGTTTTGTAAAGAGGAATGGTCCAAAATTCCTCCTGACCGTTGTGCAGGTCTGATCTGCAACTACAGGAAACGTTTGGTTGAGGTTATTGCTGCCAAAGGAGGGTCAACCAGTTATTAAATCCAAGGGTTCGCATACTTTTTCCACCCTGCACTGTGAATGTTTACATGGTGTGTTCAATAAAAACATGAAAACATATAATTGTTTGTCAGGTATTAGTTTAAGCAGACTGTGTTTGTCTATTGTTGTGACATTTTATGACCAATTTATGCAGAAATCCAGGTAATTCCAAAGGGTTCACTTACTTTTTCTTGCAACTGTATGTTTGAATGCATGTTGAACTAGTCTGAACTAGTCTTTGTGAATGTCAGAGCTGCATGGAGATACGATTTACATGATCAGAATCAGAATCGGTTTATTTTCAAGTAGGTTTACACTTACAAAGAATTTGTTTTGGTGCATAACAGTAAACATAGTAAGAATGAAAATAGCAAGTACTGCAACAGTCAAGAAGCTTAAATAAAGTCGACAATGAAAATATGGAAAAATGTAGCTATAAAATATGTACAATATATCTGTTTTTAAAATGAATCTCAGATGGATCATGGTGGCCATGATAAAAAATTACAATCATGGTGCATCATTTGGTTTCAGTAGCAGAAAAAACTCACTAGCTAGCATCAGAACCAATATTTCTGCCTTTGTAGTTAATCAGGAGTATCTGCAGTTCAATAATGAGAAATGACACCTGCTGTGACTTTATTCTATCTGTCAGTGGTGGAAACAGTTTTCACAGGGGTGGCCGTAGGAGGCCAGGGAGAAGTTGGTGCATTATTAGCCACGGTAGCAGCATGGCTCTGGGGATGGAAACGTTTGTCTGTTGTCAGTCCACCACTTTGGTCCGGACCGAAATATCTCCACAGCTGTATAACTTTGTACAGATGTTCATGGTTCCCAGGTGATGAATCCTACTGACTTTGGTGATCCCCTGACTTCTCCTCTAGTGCCACCACAAGGCTGACATTTGTACTTTTGAGTGAAATTTCTCAAAAACGATTTGATGGATTGCCATGAAATTTGGTAAGTTTGGTATCTTTGGCATATTTTGGTGATCCCTTAGCTTTTCCCCAACGCCACCATCAGGTGACAATGTTGAATTGTCCATTACCTTGCTTCATGACCAGATACCTGCAAAACTAATGTCATCAGCCGTACTTTGTGTTTTGTGCTAATTAGAAAATGTCAGCATGCTAACACGCTGAGCTAACATGGTAAACATTATACCAGCTTAGCATCAGCATTTTAGCATTGTCATTATGAGCTTGTTACCATTTAGCTCAAAGCACTGCTGTATGTAATTACAGCCCCACAGAGCCACTAGCATGGCTGCACACTTGTTGTTCCTGCTTGGCATGACACCATGGGCCAAATAATCGCAGTTTTGGGTCACTTACTCTTTTTCTTTTCTTATTTAGTCAACAGTGACTGCTAAATGAGCACCAAGCTTACAAGTACACTGTTAGGAATGATACTGTGTATAATGAGCTTTATTTTTGTATGATAGTTGTCATCTGCTCTTGGTAAGATATTGGAGCTGCTGTATTAATATACATCTCTGACAACAATAAGTTTCCTCTGAGGAAAACCCTCCACAAGAATCCCAAACTGTCAGCGGGTCATGACGGGAAGAGCCCTGTGTTTAAAAGGGATGACAGAAGCAAATGTGATTAGCCATGATTGTCACAACCTCTGGCACGCCCACCTATAATGTATGATAATGTATTTTTTCTGATCACACCCTGTATCCAAGTACGCCACAGGTGCGCCAAGCGAGCTTGACCGTGACAATACCAAAAATACGTTTGGCGTGCTAATGATGCACTGAACTGGGCGCAGCGTTCGCAAAAATAGAGCCCTTTGTGTGTGTGATCAAAATAGCATGAATTAGGGTTGTTTACTTTGAATAACAGGATTAGGCCGACGTCAAGCATCCGTGTTTTTGTGTGCTCAATGCTAAGTGGATTTCAAAACTTTCTGAAAGATTACCTGTGGTAATTACCACTTGAATATTGGTGTAAATGGTATTCACAAGTAAGAAAGTGACAGTAACTTCAATATTATGTTATCATGGCATAAACCCTTATAATGTTAATGAACCCATGGGTTTTCCTCAAGAGCCGACCTCGGGACAAATATCAGAATCAGAATCAGCTTTATTGGCCAGGTATGTGTACACATACATGGATATAAATAGGATGTAAATATAGTACATTTTTAGCCCCACTAGGTGAGGCTGTAAGAATAGCAAGATCATTATTGTGTTGCTTGTTCCTTTCAACACTTTAATATAGTGGCATACCATGAACATTGTAGCCTGTATAGGGGCTTGTTAGCAGGGTTTTAGTTTGGTTGAAAAAATTGGAGTCTTTGACTTCCAGGAGTTGGGATACATTAGTGGTGATGGAAAAAGTAAAATGGTATTATCTTTAAATGTTCAGTCTTCAGTTCAGTACCTGGAGGTAGAGGCTGTCAAGGCTTCTTGTACATCTCAGTCACTGTTTAGGTTATGGAAGCTTGGGATCAGCCCGCTCATGTAAACAGTTATCCTACCAGTAGTCGATTATGTGCCTAACATTATGCCACCACAGGGAAATATGGGACCATAAACACAGACATTAGCAGAAGGAATAAGTGTCAGTACGTCTTTCTTTCTTTCCTTCCTGTGCTAATTTGATACGCCATAATATCTCTTTAATTATTATGATTTATTGTAAATGATATTATTGTGCTCAAAATCTCCAGAAGAAGAATGAGTGAATTGTTGAGACGCTAACTTTGAGTGGAAAATGAAGTAAATACAATCACAGTTAACAGCTAACAGACATGAGGTCCTTACGCGTTGACTTCACACTCAGCTGTGGTGGCTGCTGCTCAGTTGTAAACAATGATGTCGCCTAGCTTTAAACTCCCACCTCCTATACTGTGACTGCTCTGCTTGTGAAAAGTGGTGGTGAGGAGTTCTGACCCCCTCTCAGAAATGACATTCTAACCTGATGCTCTCAGTGGTGGCTGCACAAAACCAGGCTGAGCACTGTGAGAAAAATAAGCTTGGTAACAGTCATGGACAGAGGGGTTGCGTTTTGCAGATGCTCATGTTTATGCAACCGCATTTCTTTTCATAAATGTATCCATCGTCAGTGCGCTGTGGTTTCATGTTGTGCTGGAGGCTGTATGTCTAGCTAACAAGCCCCTGACACACAGTCTTTGAAAAAAGCTGACCCATAAAGAAATGAGTTTAAAAGGGATGCTTCATCTCACTGTAAAGGCCTACATTCAAATGAGAAAGGAGCATTACTTTGTCCACTACACACCAAGGCGTATAATAAATGGGACACAATAACAGTGCAGCGGTATGCTTCACCTTCTTCTCTTAACCCTGTTCTGTCACGCTTGGTCACAACTGAGTGAGAAAGGTTGTAGATCAGAAGCGCCAAGGGGGTTCGGGAGAGTTGAATGGGGGCCATGGAGGGAGAGATGTGAGGCAAAGATACTGTGTGAAGTGAATGGGTTGGGTGCATGTTCTAAAAACAACAGAAAGTTAGTTATTATAGTTTAGCCCACTGATCTGGCCCACTCATCAACACGGTAGTTGCAGCAGCAGCAGCAGAGGATGAGAAACACAGCTCATGGCAATTAAGGTACTTTAACACTCTTAGTGCACTCCTTCTTGTCGGAGTCATAGTGCAGTCATATCTGATAGGG
>NTHP01000463.1:192279-219389 GCA_003416845.1 Oplegnathus fasciatus
CCCAAACCTCCCACCCACCCACCACCACGATCACTCATCACCTTATTCATTTGCCTGCTTACCACCAGCCAGCACCCAGTGACTGCACTGTATTCTGTTTTTAATAAAGAACAATATTTGCCAAATCAATTAAAGAAGCTATATATTGGTATAACCCTAGGCAGAATCAATAATGATGCTGGTCACATGGTGACACAAGCAAACACATAAAAATGTTACTGTGCGTGCAGATATCATGTTTTCATCACCCACTGCACTCACAAAGTGCTTCAGCATTTAGACCAATCCGTCAAGGCTGGCGGAGTCGTGCCCTGAAGCTCCTTTCTAACTGGAGCATTCTCTGATCTGATCTGAGATCCCAGGATGGAAAATTCTCTCTCACATTTGGACTTGCCGGTAATGATGCTGCAGTAATCACAGCATCCACGCTGAACAGACACTGAACTCTTAGCGGGTCATGGCACACCTTTAAACCACGTTTACAGGTGCTGAAAGGTTCAAAGGTTCAAATTCACAGGGTCTCACTGTCATCAACTGATTTCGGGTTGCTACAGTATGTTCTAAATAGGATTACCAACCAAATGGTGGATTTTGTAGAAACTGGACCACAGGAAAATGTATTAATTAATTAAATTGTTTATTTATTTTCTTTTTTTTATACGCTATACAGTGAAAACTGAACTTGTCTTTATTGCCGGTGTTTAGAGAAACACAGAAACACAGCACAGAAACAGCCTGCAGTAAGATGCAATCCGGTGCAAAGATACCTCTAATTATGGGCTCAAAAATGACAATAGAACTGGATCAGTACCTCTCTGACAGGGTCTCAGCAAAATGGGTGGGTACGCAAATGATCCTACACTAAGCTCTGTACCCCGTAGTTATTGCAGTAACACCTGTCAAGCTCTCCACTCTAACACGGTAAATATGCAGTTTAGAATAATAACAGTGGCAGATTTACCACTCAAAATTCTCAGTAATTTTTGAAACAATGGGCATTCAGTTTCACACAGAAGTAAACAAAAGCACGCTTCTCATTGGTAGAGTCAACCGAAATGACAGCTGTAGCCAGCTAATTAATGCTAACTTAGTGATTTGGACAAATAGGCCTGTCTTACAACTGACACATTTTAGTATAAGTACTCCTATAAGGTCTCAAATGTGCTTGTGATGGCTATGGTGTAATGCTAAAATGCTAAAGGTACATGTAAATTCTCAAGGGGTTTGAGGATGATGACTAACCAATGTGTTTGGCATATTTAGTGCTACCTCAAATAACAGGTTTGGCTGGGAAGTGTAAACTTCCCCAAATCCAATAAAGAGGACATATACAGTAGCATCTTGGCTCTCACACTGTGGATGTTCCAGTCCTGAACTCAGATTTTTCTAATTTAACCTCAAAATATAATGTAGTTGGCTAATTAAACATGTGCCCCTTGGCTTCTGACATAACACTAGGGTACTTCTTTATTTACTTGTACTGATCCAACTATGTGTATTGTACTATAACTGTCTAATTAGTACGCTAACGTTTGCAGTTTATGTTACTGTTTAATCCCTTTCTTACACTTTTGCTGTTGTAGTTTTGGTTTTGGAAAACCAAAAAAAACTTACTATACTACAGCCACATGCACACTCCTTCAGCATGTGGAGAAATCCAAAGCTTAGCAGAACTGCCATGCCTACTGGTGTAAGCTATGATTTGACAATCGCTCTTCCATGGATGGTTTATGGTCATTTTCAATCCCGTGTGGAAAAGACAAACTCCAGTGGCAGTAACAATGGCAGTTACATACAAATGCATTGAATATCTGTTGCCGAAAATGGTGTTTAATACACTGAAAATCTTTACAACTTTGAGCATGTGTATCAAATTTTGTGGCATTTTGTTGAATGAATTAGGAGACACCCGATTAATCCACAACAGCCATTGCAGAAATGTTTGTTGTCATTTCTTCAGGTAAACTAAGTGTGGACACGTCCTTAGTCACCAACCATGGCCCAGGAATGACAAACAGTGTCACTTACAGATCTTACAGTGCGCTCAGGCATGTAACGTCATGTAAACAAGTCAAGAATCTGCTTTTGAGACTGGCCACTCAAATGCCTTGAAAAATACACGTTTTAAAAAAACAATTCAGGATCTAAGAGAGCTAATGGATGGCTGTTAGCAGAGGTGGTGTGTACAGTGTACAATGTTTCTTGGTGCAAGAAATAACCCAAACAACAGTGAAACAGTCAAAATGAACAAATCAACTATAATGACTTTACAAACAGGCCTGCACTTATGTTTTATTTAAAATATTCTATTTAAAGCTTTCAAGGAAAAAAAATAGTGCTGTGAGCCACAAAATTGATTTGGATGTTTATTGAAATCCCCATCTCCTCCCCCCATCTACAATCACGTCAGTGTCACTCACATCACCACCACTTCTTTAAACAGCATTAATGATGGGCTTCTGCCTATTGAATAGCTTTTGTGTGCATTGGTCCAAAAGTTGTGTTGACATGTGTATACCTGCATGTTCCTTTTGTGTTTGACTGACTGTGAGACCTAAATGATGGCATTTTGTCATTATTTAGGCTGAGGTATTAACATCGCAACATCTTTGTTTGATTTGATCAAATATCAGCAGCCAGTGTCCTTGTGAATGGCTGAAAATGATACTGCCCTCTGGTGTCACGTTTCCATCAAAAATCAAAGTACACAATGACAATGATTTCCTGCCTTGTCAGCACAGGGAATCGGCTTAATGTATAAACCTTTAAATATTTTAACACTTAAAAACAGGACTATGGACGTCAAAGTAGAACATCATCTTGACATATTGTTAGTGCAGCAACAGAGGAGTTAAATTTTTTTTTCAAATGTCTAAAACACTGTGAATGGAAGGCAACATGCACTCCACTTGCTTTGTCTCTTTTGTGGTGCAGTGAATCAAATCCCCCTAAAATCCAATTCCATAGAAAGAAAGTCAATTCCCACACACACTTTTCACCTCTGCATTGATTTATTGACACAGTGCTTAGATACAGCCCATAACTGCATGACAATCCACAGCTGTGTAGGAGGTGTGTCCATGTTTACATACAACAGCTTATTCGTGCAACGTTCCCTATCAAAACATACAACATTTATAATCCTTTTGATATTACTAAAAAAAGGAAAACATTTTTTAGCCCAAACTCTACAGTGTATTAATATCCCATGGGGTCATTTAGCTTTAAATTCGTCCATGTACAAATATGTACAAATGTATAAAATATGTATAAACCAAAAACACAAAAAACACAAAAAAGGAAACAGAAAAAAACATATGCATATTATATCTAGTATCTAGTAGTGTGGGCAGGGTTTTTTTAAAGGGCTCAAATCAATCAAAGTAGATACAGAAACATTCAAACACACAGGTCAATTATAAAAAATCTACTTAGGAACTTAGCAGTAGATTTACCATTTCACAGGATAACCCTGAGATCCAAGTCCTCATTCATTCCCAACAGTGTGAGAGTCTCTTATTCAGTAATCCAATGTGTATATATGTACATGTATTGGTATGTACTGTAATGTTACTTGTACATCGTTAGTACAAAAGATTACACCATAACTCCGGAGTAATCACGCTGTACGTTGCGAGCTGTAATCTAAAGCGTTATAGTTGTAACACTTAGGTCAGTTTATTTTCTGGTCCCTTGGCCATTTGGGAATCAGCAAAAACAGAAGAGTCATGGAGGAGGATTTGGAACGTTTCTTGTGGTGGGTTGCTAATGAATTCAACCAGGACCGCCAGGTCAGAGTCCGCTTTGCGACGGGAGTATTCTTTGAAGTATTCTCTTCAGATGTCTCTCACTTCTGTGAAAACCGTGCCTTCTGCCAAGCACTGATTTAATGTCTTTATATTTGAGGCCAATCTCAAAATAAAAGTCTATCAAACTGTCCCACGGGTGTGAGCACTCCATTGTTATGGTTGTTTCCATGGTGCTGAGATGACCCGGAAGTACATGGACGTAATGAAAAAGTTTTGCAAGATCTCGCAAAAGTACATGTTTTTTTTTTACCTCAGTAAAACGGGAACTGCGTTACAGTGCGTATTTAAAAAAACGTATTATTATTAGCTGATATTAAGGACAATCCATAAACACCAACTACATGCTTTCTTCTTTTCTTTGTGTTCAGAACTAAATCTTTTAGCTCTCTATGTGGCTAAAAGCATCTTGCTGTGAATTGTGTCGTAGAACTTGTACCAGAATCGGTTCCTGGGCCTGGCGGCCATGGCCTCCCCGACCCGCAGCAGCCAGACCCGCCAGCGCTGTAAGGAAGCGGTTCGTCACAGCTACGGCCCAGACACCTACGCTGTCAATGGTCTGAACCAGGAGGCCTTCATGCTGGGGCTGTCGCGGTCAACCAGTGACACTGATCTGGTCTCCCCAGACGCTCGTTCCACCCTCACCATCAGCTCCTCCCACTACATCATAGGCCAGTCTGAAGACCTGGTGATCACATGGGACATCAAGGAGGAAGTAGATGCCGGAGACTGGATCGGCATGTATCTTGTTGGTAAGTGAGATATGTCACGATGACATTGAATGTTAGAGTTTGATTGATACAAGATGAATAATAATTTAAGTATATTTAATAGGCCTCAAAAGTTACATAATCATTTTTCCCATATAATATAACTTTTTATTTCAAATCTTTCTTATTGATTTTACACCAGTGTTATGGACAATAAACAGTGATATTTCAGGGATGTCAGAGTGAACTGGTCTTTGGGGGGGTCTGGGGGCGTCGTCATCTAGTTGTCATCTGGATGGATGGTAGCCTTATTCAGATACTCTATAAAGGGCTTCCAGGTATTGTCAAAGGATCAACTGGAGTCTGTAAGTGAAAATCTAATCTTTTCAAGTTTGATGTGATTTAGGATCTCCTTGAGCCAACTGTTGTGTGAGTTTGCTTCCACTTAAGTAAAATGAGGCGTTTAGCTAATAGAGTTGTAAAGGCCAGAACACGCCGTTTTTTCAATGGGAAATTGGGTGCCGCAGGTGGTGGGACTCCAAACAGAGCCGTGAGAGGTTCAGGGTTAAGGTTCATGCAAAAGACTATCCCAAGTGTGTTAAATATTTGACGCCAGAAAACAGTTAAAATTGGACAGGACCAGAACATGTGAGTATGGTTAGCAGTTGACTGTTTGCACCTATTGCAAGTATCACTGGTATCTGTGTAAATTTTCGCCAATCATGCATTTGTATAATGTACTCTGAAAAGAACATTACACTGCAATAAACCATGCCTAGCACACACAGAGGAAGAATGATAATATAACTTTTTAACGTATAAGTCATTACATTGTGTGACAGTGTTACATAATTATTTTGGTGAAAATTTTCAATGTTTTGAGGTGGCCGCAGAAATCTCAGAGGTGGATACCTCAAAATCTTGGCAAATAAAACCAAATCTATCCGCATGGTTAGATGCCATTAAAGGTATAAAATATATCTGAAACTCTCTGGTCAGAGTCACTGATACAAACGGACTTGCTGTACTGACAGCAGTCAGCTGAGTCCAGCTGATCAATACCAGATTTTAAACTAACTTCAATTCCGTGCAGACTGGTTCTTCAGTTGTTTGACTGACAGCTGTGTACATGTGCTGTGACTTCTTCCTTACACATCCACAACAGACTGTGGCTGACTGCACCGCTCGCCTCTGCTCATCCCAACTTGGAAAATGTTTTATTTTTTTCTGACGTGTTTCTGTGATTAATTACCACAGTGGAAATGTATGATGTCATTAACGATTAATCATTGTCTCCTGAGCTGAATCAGATCCTGATGTGGAAGTCAGTGTAGTTACTGGATGACGGAGTATGTTGTGTGTAGCCTCTGCTCTTTTTCTCTGAAGGTTCATGTTTCAAACCACTTCCACACTATTGAAGTTGTTCCACTGTTGAAACTCCTCCACAGTGGAGAAACATGACATTCACTGTCAGCCGCTGTGTTTCTGCTGTACATAATCACATATTGTGATATCACAATACCGTGAATATTGTGATATCACAAATTTTTATCACATTAAGATTTATACTGGTATTATGATATGATATGACACACCTGTAAATGGTAAGGAATCAAGGACATTTCTACATGGAGAATCAAGTGCAGTTTATGTTACTGGAGTGTAAAGTGTAAGTGTAATGTGTAATGGGAAATAAAAATAGATTCTGGAGGTTTGGAGTAGCAGTGTGGTTTCATCCCAGTTTTCAGTTTTCATGTACAGTTCTTTCACTTAAATAACAGTCATATTGTACATATTGTCTATGTCTATATCTTTATTTTCTAATATGTTTTCATAATTGTATTGTCTATTTTATTATCTATTTTTATAGCTTATTAATATAAATAATATATTAATATAAGCTGTGCTTCTGACTCGCAGTACTTGCTGTCACCTTTTCCTTTCTTATATTTTCTACTCACTATGTTTATACTGTATGTCATGCACCAACAAATCAAGTCAAATTCCTTGTATGTGCAAAGCTACTGCTAATTTGATTCTGATTCTGATTCTGATCAGTTTTATCTCTCATCCCAGATGAGGCTTTGTCTGAGAACTTTCTGGACTACAAGAACCGAGGCATCAACGGATCTCACAAGGGACAGATCATTTGGAAAATTGACTCCAGCTCCCACTTCAGTGACTGTAAGTAACAAAAACTCCCACTTGTTTGTTTTTTTGTTTTTTTTTAGCAAAAAACAGTTTTCCCCCCAAGGAAATGCATCTCATTAGAATAAGCCCAGCCTATATAGTACCGTTAAATCAATTGTACCACTTCATCCAAGTTGTATTCGCTGTTTTATTATCAATGTTTTCCTCTCAGCTCTACAGATCTGTTTAGCATCTTTCAGCCCATTGTTTTGGTTTTACGGCCCCCAACTTTACTGTTTTGGTCCAGTCTCACTGCTTTCATCAGCCTCGTTTCCGGCAGCTGTACACAGACTGCTCACCACCAATCAGCAGACAGACACAGTTAGAGAACATAGTGGAGCATTTGGCAGCTAAAGAGCTAGATAATGTTTTTAGTAGGTAGAAACCAAAACAGCTAAAAGGAGAGTGAATAGTGGACTTACATTTGTCAGGTGTCCAGAAACTCCAACAGCTCTGCTGGATGTGTACATTTTGTTCATATTTGCTCACACGCTGGCCATAGCAATTTTATAAGGTGATAATATGTCAGTGTGGTGTTTACAACTTGTTGCCCTGCCCCCAAGTGACCAAAAAAAAGCTACTATCACATATCCTGTGGTTGGTCTACTTTACATTTGAACCACAATCCAGCTGTAGTGGTCTCGGTCTGGTCGTTTAGTCCACACCAGAGTTTGACTGACAGTTCTCACACCAGCCTGTTACGTCCAGTGAATTCCAGCAACAAAGGGAGGAGGACCCAAATGCAGACAGACCAGGCAGACAGGGAAGAGTTCACAGACTTATTGATAAGTTGGCCTACTGGCAGGTAGACAGGCAGGCGTGTAGGAACAGGCAGGCAGACAGGCAGGTTAGGTTCAGGTTTATCATCACTGGTTTGAAGTCCATACTAACTATGACGAACTGGTGAATGAATGGGAATGGGTCGGTAAAGTAAAGTCGAGCCTATAAGCCCAGATAGTGCTGTAGCAGCATGTGAAGTACCAGTCCCTGGAAAAGTGACGGGGTTGCTTACAGAGGCACATCATTAGAGGGAGGGAAGACAGGGAGAGGGAGAGAGTGGGTGCAGGTAGACAGTCACACATGGTGCACAATCACTGCATTTAGGGATGTGGGGAATTGTGTGTATGAGTGAGACTGTGGATGCACACATTAAACAGAATACATTTATCAGTGTAAAGCTGTCCAGGTGTTTCCATTTAGTAACACCAGCCTCTATATCCCAGGTGGAGGTGGCTTTTTTAGGCTTTATAGGACTGAAGCTGTTATGTTAAACTGTTAGCAAGCGTTTGTTCTTGTCAGCATGGAAACAGCATTTAAAACCATATGATACTTAAACTAACTAAAATAATACGGCTGCTTTCACTGTTGCAACTTCACCACTACCAATAACACAGTATACCACTAATACAGTACTGCTGCTACCAATACTAATACATCTCCATGTTTTCATGGATGAAATCTGATTGAAGAAACATTCAAATCAATTCTGATTAAGGCCTTCCAGTAGACAGAATTATCACTGTCAGATAATAAAGCTTGTGTCTCCAGCTGGTTTTAATGCTTTTACAATTAAAATTAAGCAGCAGAAAAGAAAACCTGTCACAGTCACAGGAAGTTTTTGGATATGAGATTTAAACAGGCACACCATCGATATTTACATGTCCAAAAAGATAACAGGAGAAAGTCCTATCTTCTGAACCATCTGACTCATACTGTAGGATGCTGACTCCACCATTGCATTTAGCCAGTCTTTCAAATGTGGAGCTTCAGCTATTTTCTAATGCCGTAAACTCAATTTTGTGGAGTCTTACTGGAGTATTATAATATCTGTGTAATGTGTTATGTTGTGTAAACATCCCCTTTGCTTCCTTTACATATTTACCAAATTCTGCCAAGATATCCAACTATTCTCCATGGTCAGTTTCTTTTCCCAGATATTCCATCCATAACAGTTTCACATTAGATGAGTCGTTTCTTATAAAATTCTTTATTAATTTATTAAATTGTGAAGCTGTGTGGCATTCCTGCAGCAAATCCAAATAGTCCACAATGTGGTTGTCTGTGACATTATGGAGCCGAGATGTTACACAATTTCTTGTTTGTAAATATTTCTCAAAAATGTTCTTTATCCTCAGGATATTGTTGAATTAAATCTCCATAAGACATAAATACACCGTCTTTATACAGATCTCTAATAGTGTGTATGCTATTAGAATTGCACTGCTTCCAGAATACAGTTGTTTTTTCCAATTCAAATATCAAGGTTGTGCCATAATGAAGAATATTTGTGTACATAGTGCGACAGCTTAGAATACATTTGGTGGATTTTGGTCTATACCCCCCTAGAATGAATAAGAATGGGATTTGTTGTGTGTACTTGGCCCCTAAAATAAACTCTCACTTGGGTTAACTGGTGAGCATAACTTTATCTTTTATGTCTATCCAATCTACTCTATCTTCTGCCAATTTATAATAGATGGCCAGTGTAGCCGTTTCAAATGATAGACTATTTGTTGTAAAGTAACAGTGTCCTCTATGTGGTAGAGACTATTTTTTTGGTTTATGAAACCTCTTTCAGAACCCTTTTAGTAATGCCAAAAATGCAAAGTCATCCAGCTAAAAAAGATCTTGAGGACACAAGATGTATACCCCAACACTTGTATCACTTCTACAATAACAAGGCTAAGAGTCTACAGCCATGCTAGCAGCTCTGTGAGGCTGAGGCTTTAGCACGTGTAATAAACAATCTAAGTCCAGCATTTTAGCATGCTAACATTTGCTAATTAATACTTAACACAAAGTAGAGCTGAGGCTGATGGGGATGTCATTAGATTTTCAGGTATTAGGTCATAAACCAAAGTATTGTACAAAATAAGTCAGAGGATAACCAGAATTATTACAGTTTATCCTGAGGGGAACATGAGTATCTCTAACAAATTCCATGGCAATCCATCAAATAGTTGTTAAGATGTTTCATTAAAAGTCCAAAATGTCAACCTTCTGGTGGTGCAAGAGGAAAAGTCTGTCTGTACAACGTTTCATGACAGTCCTTCCCGTACTTGTGGAGATGTTTTAGTGTTGAACAGACCAACTGACAGACCGACACTGCCATCCCTAGAGCCATGCCGTCATCATGGCTGAAAATGTATTAAATCAGAGAGAAATATAATCTAATGTGCTAATCCAGGCAGCAGTTATGTTCGTCAGCACAGCATAACTGGGGAAACCAATTTAGTGATACATAAACATTATTTCTAGGAGACATGGTTTCCCTGTGCTGTAGTTGGTACAGTGATTATTACCTTTAATGACTAAAACCAGCTAACCAAGATGCAGTTATGCCTCACACCAGCTGTTCTTACTGCGGATATTTGTACATTTAGTTTACTTCATTTTGTCTCCAGCATGTACAGTAGTAGGATCCCTGCGTGTGTAACCCTTCCCAGTGTTTCCTAATGAGGTTTTCTACGCCCTTGTTCCTTCCTCTCCTGTAAAGGATTCTTAAACTGAGAACTGTTTTCATAATGTGAGTGTTATCAAACCATTCAAGGCTGTGTAAATAGAAGTGACTATATTTTTGCCTCCCTCCCTGTTAGACATGCAAGTGAGACTGCAGACATACTTGTGTACATTCAATCACTTGCAGTGTTTCTGTGTGTTCCCCTCTTCTTGTCAAACCATCTGAGTGTCAGGCCGAACAAGCAAAAACATTGAGCCTTACTATGACCTTAATCTCCTCATGCCCTCCAAGCCTTTTGCTTTTTTGCTCTATTTCCCCAATTTTCTGAAAGAGAAGAAATGATAAATATTTTATCACTGATAACTTCACAAATGAGTGAAGTAATTTAAATCCTTTCCTAATTTCTGTTTTTCTTTTTTAGCTTTAATTGATTAAAATATTAAAAACTGAAAACACGTGTCATGTAATATTATATAGTCATCATTAATAAATGATAATCTACCATTTCAAAATTTGATTTAGTTGCATGAATCATTCAAAGCCACTAAGGACATGTCAGAGCATCTGTAAACCCTGTTTAATTTTCTCTCCATCTGTGTGTCCTCCTCAGCTGAGACCCAGGTCTGCTTCAGGTACTACCACGGTGTCACCGGAGCGCTGAGGGCAACCACACCCAGCGTAACCATCAAGAAAGGCTCTGCACCTGTGAGTCTCACCATATTTTGACATATGCAGCTTTCTGAGATTTGTGGGGCTTCACTGGTCACTCAGTAACTTGCGTCTCAGTGGGAATTGCAGCCCAACTAAAAGCCACTGAGTATATTTCAGTCAGAGACATGGAATGTTTAACTACAAAGTTGTTGCATAAGGAACTGGCTATATTTTGGCAGAGCCAGTAAAAGTGATTATTCCTTTAATCCTCTCGGTGTCTCTGAAAGGCAGATACAGTACCTGACTGACAGAGTTGAAAGATTGCTTAAGTATTTTTATTAAGTAAAAGTACTTTTACTGTAGAAAAAATAGAAATGATTTGTGTAAAGATCTACTTAAAGATATAATCTGGAAGATTTACATTTAAATAAACATCTTAAGTCACTGTCTATCGCCGAATGATGCAACACAGTGGTGATTGAGCCTGTGGCCCACTGATGAAAGCCTGCAGCATTTGCAGTATTACGACCCGGGTGATGGGAACGACTTTCCTGGAAAAATCACAAGCGGCGCACAGTTCGGCTTTTAACAAGGCTTTTCACACATCAGACTCGCTCTTCAACTCACCTGTGTGTGAAGCAGCGTGCTGTTTTTTCTGGTCTCTGTTAGCATTGTGAGTAAACGGTTACTATGGCCAAATAATCAAAGAAGAGCTTGATGACTACAGACGATGAAACTGAAACTGGTCCAAAAACACACCTGCAATTGCCGATTAGTTGGAATGACTGCAGTACCTAGTTCACAGCCTCACTGTGCAACCAGGAGGGGTCAGAGCTATACTGCTCTGACATGTCTGCTTTATTGTATAGAATAATGCAGATAAAAGATTACATGATAAACTGCTTCCTGGTCTAATTAAATGAACCAATTATGTTTAAATCAGGGTAGGCACTGAGTATTAGTTCCAGGATATATTTAAAAAGAACTAGTTTATACCATGTGTTCTCCGAGCATGTCAACGGCAAGAGTGTTTATACGGCCACACTGGAAGGTGGGGTGAAAAGCCGGCGGTCATAGAAAGAGGGGATACACAATAATAGTTTGAATATGGGGATAATTGCACACATTTTCAGACAGTCTCACCTGGAAGATATTCGTACAGTAGTGATTGCACTCAGCTGTTCACATGGAAAGTGACAGAAATAGTTGTGTAAGGAATGAAAAACAAAGCTGAGAGAGAAGTTCAAACCCTGGTTCCTTTCTCACCTCACCATAGCTGGCCAATCACTGCGTGAAGTGGGTGTGAATGTCTGATTGTCAGTTACAGAAAGTTAGAGAAAGTTCTTAAATGATAACACGCAGAATAGAGTATTGAGAGTGCAAGGCAAACTAACAGAATGTGAGGGGAGCAAAGCAATATGCTTCATTTTCCTCTCCAAATATTAAGCTGTAGTCTACATGAAGCTGATAACATATGAAATCAAGAGGTGTTTACTTACATACTGTGATAAATGTTTTGAGGCTACATGTCCATGTATTGTTTTTAAGTAGTATGTATATTGTATTGTAGCAGTAGTAGAAATAAGAAAATACCTGGAGACAATGAAAGTATTTAAATCAATATACAAAACAATTATTATCACCAACAAGCAGGAAAAGTTGTCTAACTATCAACAAAACTGCAGCAGTGAGTTCCCACAGGCTAACAGGCTAACAAGCAGTGAGTCTACTGTCTGACTGTGGTACATGAACCAATCTGCTGAGCCCCAAAGCTCCAAAGCCCCGAAGCCCCCAGCATACAGGCTGCAGTTCAGCATGTACAGGAAGTGTTGAGGGCAGCGAGTATGTACGAGAGCTGGTATCAGCAGCAGCCGAGTCAAGTCTTGTCGAGTGGAATATACGGGTTTGTAGCACTGAACGCTTTCAGCAGTGAGCGCATACAGCTACGGTAACCCCCGAGGGGAAAACTTATCAGTCAATCAACACTTGCACTGCTTATAGCTGAGCTTTGTCACACAGCACTCGAGTGAGTTTGCAACAGTGTTTAAAGATGAAATGCTTCCATTTTGATCGCTGGCAGTTAGTTTGGTAACAGATGGAGAAAAAAACTCTGCTCACCCGGTATCAGACTTAGCTGAGTGCTGGAGCTATAAATGATCAAACTGACTGAAAAAAGCATCCACACACTCAAATCTGTGCAAAAATCTTTTTAGTCAGCGAGCTTTCAGTCAGAGACCTTCTTCAGGGCGTGAACAGGTAGCAAGTGAATGCAGCATTGTAAAAGGTTAAAAGAACATCACTTGATAATGCAGAACACTTGTGTCAATCAGTTGAACTTGTGTGGCTTAGCATCAAGGGAATTGTAGTCCTGAGTGTAGTGGACTACAAGTTAAAGACACAGTGTCTATAGAGACAGTCAGGAAACACTAAGCATATCGAATATACACAAGTGTTCTACATAACCTAGACAGTGAGTTAAACACAGTCCAAATGAGAGCTCATGACAGCGTCGAAGACTTGTAACAAAGATAAAAATGCAGTATACAAATTTTAACTCAATGATTTCAGTGAGTAAAAGTCAATGGAAGCATAATATACAACAACATCACTAACAGCATGGTCTGCACTTATACATTTTCATGAAGTGTAAGACACAAAAAAAAAAAAATCCTTCCACACTTACAGATTACACCTTATCAAGGGTGATGACACAATGGATGGATGTTGATTCCCATGTCCTCCTTGCACTACTGAGGCTTAAAAAAAATGGCCGCTCTCCAACATGTGGTTGGTTAAAAGGCATACCAAATACCCAATACACAAGTAGGAGGTAGTATTGTCAACTAAATAACTACTGGGGCCAAAATAATAGTAAATCAATAATTCTTCTCTTACTTCTGCCTTTGACTATATTTTTTCCATTTACATTGAGAATGTACAGAATGAAATCAAACTTTTGACTTTCATTTTCATGTGAAGCCTCACTGATGGCAGGGTCTGCAGTCCTTTTCCTACCGTCGTTTGAAGTGCCTGGCGAACTAGCCTTTCCCCTAGGCCTCTCTTTTCCATTCCCTCATCCTGCCCTCTAGTTCATCCAGTTTTGACTTCATGCTGGTCTCCCTCACAGACCACTCCTGACACCACCACATTTTCCGCTGCTCCGGGGCGCTGGTTTTCTCAAGCTCCTCCTGAGGAGCTCTGCCCAGCATTCTGCTGCAACATGACCTCAGATGTTGTGACAACACAGCTTTGGCATCGATACTCATTTCTGAATCAGTGTCAAGTTCATTCCTAGGTTACGTCAGGTGTAATCCTTGTTTTTAGATTGGAGACATTGATAATTAGATAACATTATATTATATTACATTACCTTACATGTAATTATCACGCTCAAATACAGTATAAAATATGATGCAGACCGAGGCTGTATCAAGCCGTGTGTTAGTGTAAGTGAGCTGTTGTTCCCTTGTTATAGAGAGAGGTTTGTCAGTGAAAACAGATATGACTGTTTGTGTGTCGTCTCTATAGCCATCATTGTACTGTATTTTGAAAATAGAAAACAAAGTTGCAGAAGCATTTAAAGCTGCAAATTGAGAAGGATAAATGTAGAAACAGGACTAAGTTTGGAACTATGTTATGTATTCTGTACTGACATATCACACAGGTGTAAATTTGTTCTCACTTGTGAGGATACTGGAAGGTTGCCATTGACCTTTTAGAGCTTTTAACTCCATGCAGCACTTGGTGTCTGTTGTTGTATACACAGCGGTATAAAAGAGTGCTAAAACGTCCTGGTTGCTGTGGGATGCTGCATCCTAACTTAGCAGAAAACATGAAGAAGTCACGTTACAAGCTTTTCTAGTAGAGTCAGGCCTGGTGATTTGTGCATGACTTTGCAATACTCCTCTCGTTGAGACATGCGACTCTTTCACCACCTCTGATATGCAAACCTATGGCCTCTGTATCTGTAACATCTCCCATGCTGCCAGATAGTGCATGGCCATTGGATAAGCAGGGTGCCCAGTGCGAATTGGATAGTGGTCGCATGAAAAATTGCCGAATGAAAATCTTCAGATGAAAAGCGTTTGAGCGGTAGTACCACATATTACATCTCAGCATATCAATATTGTCATTGCCCTTCTAAAGCCTGTATCAGTCATACCCTGTTATCAAGAGGGTGTCCAGCTGGGCGATTGGATTTCAGTGTTTGCCTTCCCATTCTGCTGCTGTGGGCCCCTGGAAATGCTGATGGGCCCAGAACTTGATCTGTTCTTGCTTCCTGAGGACAAAGGAATAAAAATAACCACCATAGGAAGGGAGGCAGGCAGGGAGGGAAGAATAGAGATAGCACAACGGAGTCCACTGGAAGGTAAGTCATTCAGGTTTTTTGGAGGCTAGGGGTAGCAAGCACCAGGTCAAACTGCAGGAGGCCAATGCAACAAAGGGAGAACGAGGAGGAGAAGAAAAGAACAGAGGAGATGGACAGACAGGAAAGCAGTGGAGGGAGATTTGTCTACTTTTCCTGCTGTTTACTTTAGCCGGCCCGTACTGTCGCTGCACACAGAGAAGACACAGCGGTTGTTTTTGTATGTGTGTGATGGACGGCATGTGTCTCCAGCTGGGACTGCTGTCTCCCAGTCACCCTGAGAGACGGAGCGGGAGGAGGACGAGGCTCAGCTGGATAGCCTGGGTAAACCATAAATATTCCCTCTGTCCATGTCTTTTTCTTTCCTTACACATACGCTTGTGACAACTCATTCAGTCATCTGCTTTTTCCTTTGTTTTCTGGCAGCATCTTGGCAGACACACACGTCAGATTGCATGAGTCTCACAATGTTGTGTCAGTTAATCAGTCTAACAATCATCTGTTAGCTGTCTAGTTGAATTTCTGAACTATAATACCACACATGATAAAACACAGGAGGCTGATATTTGCTTATAAGATATGATGTTACACGTCGACACACTGATGGTGTGTAGAGTTTATTCTGTACGTAATATGTCATTTCATGTAGCCTGTAACTTGAACTGTATTGTTGATCAGTCTGATACATGTTTTTGCTAATATAGATTCTGGCAGAGAGTGATTACACAAACACTGTCGAGGCGTGCTTATGATGTTACAAACATACAGAGAAACTTCCACAGTTCCAAGACAATAATCCATTATTTAGGCAGAGTAAATGTAACAGCTACAGAGCCTGCTCCAAATATTTTACAAATACCAACCTGTCCAAGAGCAGTGACACCACATCTGTATCTGCCCTCAGTCCTTCTCTTCTTTCAGTGCTCTCCAACAAGGAAAAGCTACACCAACGCTTATCTGTGTTTGTCCTCGCAGTCGATCGCTTCCTTTTTTTTTGACTGTAATCCTTCCTCTGAACGGCGAGTTTCTTTTTTTATCTGGAGAATTAAGAACTTTTATTTGGATGCTTCTTAGGTTTTTCCGCCATACTCCTAATTGATGTAGCCTACTCCCTCACTACGGTTGCTCCTCCCTTCAGCCAATATCATCGACCTGCAGAGCTGGAGAGCCCCCGCAGAATCCACCGTTTCATTTCAGTCATTGCTGGTTGTCGTAAAACGCATCACTGGTACGCCAGTGCGGGAATGTCGCCACAGACACCAGATTTAAAACCTCCGGTATACTGCGAAATACAGAGAGATTTACCTGGTGGTGAGAGGGTTAATCAGCATTGTGTGAATTTGTTTGGCTCGAATGGAACGGATGTTCATTTACATATAAAAGTTCCACACTACAGTTTTAAGGAGTAGTTCAACATTTTATAAAAAAAACTTTCGCTGTCTCTCCTAGAGTGAGATGAGAATATCAACATAAATCACTGTGTGTTAAATACAGAGCTAAAGTCTGACATGGTTAGCTTAGCTTAGCATAGAGACTAGAAGCAGGGGGAAACAGTTAGCCTGGCTCTGTTCAAAGTGGAAAAAACTGCCTACAAACACCTCTAAAACACACTAATTAACATGTTGTGTTTCATTTGTTTAATCTGTACACAAACAGATGTAAAAACAATAACTTGTGGTGAACCTGTGAACAGCTGGGGTTTTGCCATCAACACCAGAGATAACAATAACAGCAAATATTAGATGACAGTACATTTTTAATAATGAACAATAGAATATAATCATAAAGTATAACATAAAAATCTGGTCCGAAACAAAATTGTTCACTTTTTGTTTTCTTTCAAGCAAAAAAGACAACTCCTGTTCCTGTCATTTACCTTTATCTGATGGCTTTTGTTGTTTCGGGTCACCTCACCCTGTGGGGATGATTCACATAATTCACAAAATACAATGTGGTAGGTAGGTTGATAAACGATGCCAAACTTCTGCTGTTCCATCAATCTCTATCCCAGAATGTCATTAAACAGTCTGAGATTACACTGATGAAACGTCAACATTTCTAACAGAATCAACACAACTAGAAAGTATTTTTTCCTGTCACATGGTATCATGTCTTGGTGAACAAATAAGGATAGAAAAACACAATTTTAACTACCTGCTTGGTTTTGTACAAATATTTGGCACATAAATTTGGACTTGGTCGTCAGATATGTAGGGGTCAAAAAATGCATTAAAAAGTTTTCACTACAGTTCCTTTTCTGCCAACACGTTGATACAGATATACTGTAACTGTGATAAGCCAATTTTGGCCAATAATATATTGGCCTTTAAATACTCAATGTTCAGTTTTTGCTTCAAGTGGCCTAACTACTTCATGGTTTTCTCCATTGAAGAGCATATAGCACCAGGCCCATGACTACTGCTGACTGATCGACATTAAATGATGGCATTTGACAAAACACCCCCACCAGACCTACTCTTAACACTGAGCTGACATAACCTCCTCTACACTATCCTGTGTCTCTGTTCAACCACTCTAACTGAGTTAGATCACTCAGCTCTCTGTCTTAAAAGGCACTGGGATGTATTAAAATATCTCACACACACTCACACAGTGGTTGGAGTCTTGGTGTATCGGACCTGTAATCAGATGTGGATCCACTTTGTAAATGCAGGCTGTCTCTTTCAGGCTCATCATGGTTGGGGGTAGGGGTGCTTTTATTGTGTAAAATCTCTCTCCTTTTACATAATTTAAGATTTTTGCAACACTTGGATGCTCATGAATTGTACATGCTGTTCCTTTTTATATTTCAAAGCGCCTGAGTATTTGGTCTTTCTCTACTTTCTGCAGTGGGATGATAGATTATATAAAGTATGCTGCAGATGGATGAAGTTGTCGTTTGGTTTGTCTGTGAGATTAGAATCATTGAGGAGACCCGCGCTGGCACTTTTCTCTCCGACTGTACTCAGCAAGGCAGATTAGCATCTCATTAAAACGAATTGGTCCAAACATCTGTCATTTCCTTTATCCCTTTATCTTGTTTTCTTCACTGCCAGTTTGTTTTTGTTCCCAGCATTCAGCATTCAGAGCTCATATAGAGTTTTTTGAAGTAATACTGCAGTATTTTGGAAGACTCTGACGCACTGACTTTTTACATGTTCCTATACAGGCTCCATTTCATTGCTTAGCTTCCTGTGTCATGTTGCTTTTGCACTGACGGTTAACCAGATTGGCAGTGTGTCTAAGATGACATTATATTCCTTGTCTTCTAACTTCATCTCTAATTTTCTATACAGTAAGAATTAATGCATATGTCACATTGATGCCAAAATCACTTTTGTGTATTACCAGAGTGAGGATGTGTATGTTGGTCAGTTCATGAGCCTGTTTATTTATTCTACAGCATGAAGTATCCCATCAACCACTGGCCAGGTTGTGATGATTTTTGGTATGAATATTAGTTTCCCCAGACCCCGACTGTTCTTCTAGCACCAGTATCACACCATATCTTCCTGCTGATAGCGTTTTGTTCCACGACAAGATATCTTAACAACACTAAGATTCCACAGCCATGCGGCTCTGTAACTGTACTTAGGCACAGCTGTGCATTGAGCTCAATGCTAACTCCAGCATGCTAGCGTGCTCACAATGGTAATGCACATTGGTGGACATTCTATTTTATCATCCTGATTGTCCATACTGTCATTTTACTATATTGCTCTATTCTATACACACAACAGCTATTGCCTGTCTGTCCATCCTGGGAGAGGGATCCCTCCTCTGTTTCTCTTCCCGAATTTTCTTCCATTCTATTTTTTGGGGGGAATTTTTCCTTATGCGAATCGAGGGTCTAAGGACAGAGGGTGTCGTATGCTGTACAGATTGTAAGCCCCTTGAGGCAAATTTGTGATTTGTGATACTGGGCTATATAAATAAAATCATTAGTTTACAGGTATTTGATCATAACCCAAAGTATTGGACAATGTGAAACTTCGACCTCATGATGTCTCTCGATAAAAAGTTAAACCAAAGTTATTCCAATTCACTGCCACCTTGTGGTGGCACTAGAGGAAAAGTCAGGGGATCACCAAAGTTAATAGGATCCCATGAGCATCCCGTCCAAATTCAATGGCAATCCATTGAATTTCTCGAGACATTTCACTCAAAAACTGCAAAAGTCACAGTGGTGCTAGAGGGAAAGTGTAAAAGCCCTGTGATCTGCTAGATATTACATTATGCTACATGGCATAAAATACATTTTGTCCTGAATAGTGTGTCTTCCAGCACAGATATCGCAGTCACATTCATGGGGGTCTTGAGGATTTTGGGAATTGTTTTGTACTAATGTCTTGCTCCTGTGATAGTACGCAGTAACAGTCACATGGTTTTTGGGTTGCTAATCTTAAAGAGCTTGAACACAACCCCTCTACAAATTCATAATCATCATAACTTGTTATCATTTTTATTTGTTACTAGTGCAGTGCCTGTTCAAAACGTGCCTGTTCGGAACGGGCTGATTGCTTGGCCTGGTATTGCTGCTTGCAGCTTTCTTGAGAACCGCTCATCCAAACAACTTCACACTTCACACTTCTCTTCCTTGGGTCCTCAGCAATACACCTGCCAAGTGTGAAGTCGATCGGATGAACGGTTGTCGAGCTAATAGAAGGACAGACAGACAGAGTCCTTCCATTTTAGTTAGATTATTATCATTAGTCTCATTAATTCTTTATATTTACTTTCCGTAGTCAGATTAGCACACAGCACTAATGATTACTGCTCTTATGTAGGATTATTTGGGAATTGATTTATGCTAATGACTGATTGCCTGGAGTACGTTACCAATTTAAGAACAATACTCAATACTTGACGTTGACGTTTTTGACCAAATACCTGCAAAGCTAATGAGATTCCCAGGAGCCACGACTGTACTTTGTGTTTAGTGCTAATTGGCAAACGAAGATAGAGAACATGGACAGCATTACAGTGTATCTGCTTAGCATCAGCATGTTAGCAGTATCATTGTGAGCATGTTAGCATGTTGGCATTAGCATTTAGCTCAAAGTACAGCTGTGCCTATACAGCCTCACAGAGCTGTTAGCATGGCTGCAGAGTCTTAATCTTGCTCCAAACTAATTTAGGAAGAAAAAGGAGAAAATGCTTGCAAATGAGCTCCCATATTTCAATATCAGGTTGTCATGAAATTCGGGTTAATTCCTTAACTTAAACCCATTGATTCCCCCTGAGCGAGAACACCTTTTTAGTTTTAGTAATGCCTTTAACATCATACTAAGGACATTTATTTACATGTGTAGCCATAAGACTGGTAAGGCTCAAATAATACTGGAAGTCTTATTTTAGTTACATCCTAAAACGTGCGTTCTTACAGAGGTTAAAAGAATCTAGAATTTGTGAAACTCAAGACTATGACAGTGCAATAACCTCTAAGATATCTTGCCCATCATTTCTGTTTTTTCACCTGCTCGTATTTGACTGGGTTCACTATGAAAGCAAAACATTTCCACTGTACGGTGGAGCTGACACAATGCAGCTGTATTTAGACTCTCCTCCACTCCCTCCTCTTTCCATCAACTCCTCTGTCTCTCCTCCCATCCCCCATGCTCCTCCTCTTCCTGGCTGTAGAATCAATGTCAGGATAATGAAGACCGAGTATTGATTGCAGGACGCTGTCAGGCTGACTGAAAATGGAGCTTTAAAAAAGGCTGTGTTAAAATGAGAATGGGCATTTTGTCTCTACCTAAACATACATGTTTGTGTTCTGGAGAGATAATGAAAACATACTGTCAATTTTATACTTGTACATCATTCAGAAATGTATTTTTTGTGTATTTAGTTGTTAGTAATTTTTGCTATTCAGTTTTTACTTTTGGTTTACTGTATTCTTTCTTTACTTGTATACTGTTATGCTCGTTTGCTGTTATACTGTTATTCCTCATGGGCATCATTAAAGTTTCATCCTGCAGCAAAGGAAGGAAAATGCTGGTGAAGGAAGGATTGAGTGTGTTTTCATGTTCTTTTCATTTGAGGACAGTTGGTAAGTCTTCATGTCTGCCTGTATCTTCAGGTATTAAAGCCAGTGGTAAGTCCTGAAGTCAACCACGGACTGGGCAACAGGAGACTCATTAACTTTTCCCTGTCAGGTAGGATACCAACATCTGTCTTTTTCTTTCCATCCAGCCATTCCTGTATTGCTTTGCTCCTACACTCAAAGGCCTTTGAACAATGTGTTCACATTCTGTCCACTTCCAGCTCTCTCTAGCAATGTCTGTCGTTTTAGTGTTGTCTCTCCAAAAGCAGTGGTATGCCCAAATCCATGCCAGCCCTACCGATTAACATTTACTCCTAAAATACTGTGTCAACACTGAAACTGAAGAGTAGCACAACACTGTGGGCCTCCCCCTCAGACAAAATCACATTTTGGAGCTGTAGTTCCCATAATGCTTTGATGCATGTAAACAGGAAATATCATGGATTCAGTGAGTTACTCTGTGGGCTACAACTGGAGCCCGTTTTTTAAGCCTATATTTGTTTTTTCATTTTCATTTTGGTAAAGTGGCGCTATTCAAAGTATGCTGAATCAGCTATTAGCAGTGCCTGTTTGCAGTGTGCCATGGATGTCCAGACAGCTATCACTTATGATTCTCAGAAAAGACTTGTAACTGCAGAACTTGCCTATCATCGTTTATTCACGATGGATAAAGATAATAATATCCTCAGAAAGTGTAAGTCACACTGATTATAAACATGTCTTTGTGTTCAGATTTGGCCGTTTGAGCTACCAGAGCAGAAGTAGCTTAAATAACCTTTATTGCCTCCATGAGCTGTGTGTCTGCTGACTGTGTTGGTGGGCGGTCAAATCAGCAGCAGCTAACTATTGTTTTACAGCACTGGCATGCACCTGCCCCTTTCACCTCACACAGTATCTTTACCTCACATCTCTCTCTTCACACCTCGCCTTCAACCCTCCACCTGAGGAGGCATGCCTCATAGTTTGCAAACCTCTGCTCTAGACAAAAAAGAATTAAAAAAAATTAATAATCTGCAAAAAATCTATGACGTTGGCTTGGACACAGTCCTAAAGTACAAGACAGTTCACTTTGATGGGGGCATTGTTAATCTCTCTAGTGTCAGGAACAGTTTTCCCTGGAAGGGCTGCACATCACATTCAGATGTTGAAATCACCAGCATCCCAGTGCTCAACATGTTATTCCTTCAAGCATCCTTAAACCCCCAAAGTAGGCTATATATGAAAGATTAAACCTGTGCTTACATGTAAATCTACTTGTCTCGCCTACATTATTATTTTTTCATGTTTACTATAAATGTGTTTTACTTGCCACTTTCTACCATTCTTCCTTTACTTTATTCACTGGTACTGTGCATAATTCTGTCTGTGTGTAATGAGATCAAGCTCAGTTGACTCATTCTGCATGACCAGATCAAATACTTGAGTGTAGTGTGTGCACTCTGTTCAGCTTGAATCTGCTGCACATACTGTATGTCTTACATCCCTTGTCGTATACTCTTACATCACATATCCTGAGAGTGGGTGAGAAGATCTCCCTCTGGCTCCTTTACAGCCCAAATTATGCACTCACCACTTGAAATTCAATTTCAGTCCCAATCAAGACAATACAACCTTGACACTCTACTGCTCATGGTGGAGAAGTGGTCGTGTGGCTCGGGTCTGTGATTTGTGATATTGGACTGTATAAATAAAATTGACCGCAATAATGTACTCATTAACAGTGACACACAGATCTCTATGGCAGCAACATGCCTGTAGACCTGTTGTAATTTCCTTCACTCATAGTGGTATCTTTGCAGTAATCTTCTCTATGAATAGAAGCCCATAGTATTCTTACAAAAACTTCCCAGCTATTGTATAACAAGCATATGCAACCACACACAAGGGCCTTTTACAACTCAGCTCTTACCTGCTGACTGTGCCAGTGGCCTCATGTACTTTTCATTCACAGCAACTTCTCTCCAGCTGGAGGCAGCCCTGAGCTGGATGAAGGAGCTGGATTCATCTTCCTGGAAAAATGAATTAAAATTAAATTAAGTGTATTTCCCAACATGAAGGTGCAGAAATATTATGGTACGGATTTACTGAATCCTTTATTTATTCATTTTGTGTCAAAGTAGTTACATCTAAACATATTGAGTGTGGGTCTAAAGATAGTGGAATAAATAATTTTTTTTAATTTTAGCATGTCAACACCCCCACTAAAGTCCAGGATAGGACCTCAATGGTAGCTACAGCCCAGGGCATGTCCACTCATTTCATTAATCCCTCTTTACAACAATATTGATTGAAAAGATTGAACACTTGGCCTCTGCGCTTCTTAGAAGTTTTTAAAATTCTAAGAAACTACTCTGGATGTTTGTAGGCTCAATTTAAGCCTGTTTTCTCAAGAATAGTGCCATTTTATCTCAGCAGTCATCTGAAAAGTAGAGATAAACCCTATAGCTGCGAGTCACTCATGACAATCCTTATAAAAGAGGAACTCCCAACCCCCCCTTCTCTTTCAGACCTCCAGGCAGTTGGTTTGAAGAAGGGGATGTTCTTCAATCCCGACCCCTACCTGAAGCTCTCCATCCAGCCTGGAAAGCACAGCATCTTCCCCTCGTTGCCACACCACGGTCAGGAGAAACGCTCTGGAGTGGTCTGCAACACTGTCAACCCACAATGGACCTCAGAGGTACATACACACACACACACACACACACACACACAAAATCCAGTTGCGTTCAATTCAATTTCCTTGAGATAACTACGACCTGGATGAATGAGAATATTCACAGGCTTACACACACACACACACACACACACACATATACATGGGTACACTTTCTCTCTCACACACGTGTTGATAGACATGCTATATTTAGACATTTATATTGTTATTAAACTACATTATCTGTGTCCGTACTGTCTCCTGTGCCACCTGTGTCCTTGGCTGTGCTAAATGCAGCCAACTGTGAGTTTTTAACCAACTTAAAGCCTCACAGACCTTAAAGTTACCTGCTGTTGTTGAGCAAGCGGAGAACAGTTTCACTTTGAACAGAAGTGTTTCCCAGGGGAAAAAGTGAAGGTGGGGATTCAGTCTGGGTGAAAGATGGATGGCAGAAACATGTGTGCATGTGTGTTCTCTGGTCTGTAGAAAGCAGACACTACACAGTGTTCATTTTTGACACCTGTTTTAGTCTTTTGTGATATTCTAGTCTTATTTTCAAATTACATTTAAATTTGTTATGTCTTTAGAGCATTCTTAGGCCACAGCTGTCGCCATGTTTGATGTGTACAGTTACCATGGTTACAGTACAGGTATTGTTCTCATCTAACACAAGGTCAGCAGAAAAGGCATCTTCACCTGTTTATACGAGTCTGTGATAGTTCACACAGACAGTGTCCCTGTCATTCTGCTCTGCAGTAATACAGCAGACTGACTCTTCTCAGTGAATGTCTGAGTTTAGCTTGAGAGCAGCTAAAATGTTGGATAACATTAACACAGTAATGTTCATTTAGCTAACTTCAAGGGAAAGATTTAAATGGTTAACAGCACACATTTAATGGAACATTGACATTGCATCCACTTCTACATCATTTGATAATGTTTGGTTAACGTTAGCTTACCTTTTTATAATTTTTCACATTACTTTTTACATTATATGTCAGGGTGCTATCCTGCATATTTTATTGGTTTGTTGCCACTTCTGGTCTAATTTTTAATGGGATTGTAGATGAATTTAATCCAAACTCAGTTTTCCTTCCAGGAACTGATACTGTTTGATAAGATTCCTGGCAGAGACGTAACGTTACTGAAATACAAGATACACTTTATTAGCGCAACAGGCCAAGCAGCTAAATCAACTTATGAAGAAGAGATATTTTTGGGTGGCCAATTACTACCCATACAGTTAGTGATTCTGCAGATGCATGCAGGTGAATAATGCATGTAATAAGACTTTTTAAACATTTTACAATTTACTGTTTTAAGTTATAGTTTTTGTCACATTTTTATTGTGGAAGAAAAGACAAAACCAATAGTCTTACAGATGTGTGATTCTGTAAGGCGTTTTAAACCTTGTGTGTCTCAATATTGGATTGTTATTTAAGGGATTTTTGAAGGAGAAAACATTTGCTACAATTCTTAAGTTTCTAATATAAACCCAGTACAGCAGACTGCACAACAGAGAAAAGGGAGGATTGGGTGCTTCTTTGGTTTCAGCAGTAGAGTAAGAGGATAAATGTAATCCATGAAAATCATGTTTGCTTTGTGGAAAACATGATCAGCTAATTGATTTTCTCATTTAGGGACTTTTTCTTGGAAAACCATACATTTCTGGAAAGTGCATCACCAATCAATCCTGTTGTAGAAGCAGCAGATTAGTGGGATGAGCAAATAGGCTTTAAGTAATATTAACATTTTATACACTGTACGAGGAAATTACTTAACAAATAAAAAGCTTTGCCAAAGGAACAACTTATTTCATAAATACATGAAATTGAATGCATATCATATATCATCCATTAGCAGTTCAGTGGGTAAACTCAAAAAGAGTCTTGTGTTTACTGATTTTATTTCCCTACACACTTGAAATATTGATGCATTTCCTGCTGCAAGAGGACATTGATCACTGAGGTCTGCTGTGAACAACATCCTCTTGCAATGACCACAGCTCAGAAAATCTTCAGGTAATAAAATTCTTGCACCCTTTTTTATATCAGAAATAAACACGGATAAATTCATGGATTGTTTTTATCAGAACAAAATAAAATGACCTTTGGTAACCCGAGGTGTCACTTTCACAACAAAGCTCAGAGGAAGGATAAAAAATGGGGGACCACACATACCTAAAGAAGTAAGAATAGACTACAGCCAAAAAAGTCAAAAAACATTTTTATAGGTCTGGCCTCAGTGGCGTCAGTGATGCGTGAGGCTCACAGATCGGTAGTTTGTTCAACAAAAGAAACTTACCAAAGCTCCAAATGTACTTGGAGTTGATAAATGGGAATAAATGAAAAAGATCAGTTAGGAATAAATGATTATTGTAATTTTGGTTGAAGGACAGACGTGGTCAGCCTTCCTGCGTACATATGACGTTTCAACTATTTACAGTGCACGCACTTCAACTACAGCATTTCAACTTCAACCAAACTTTCTCGTTTACAGTTCAACACACGATCAGACAATAACTGACATTTCAACTGCTTTCATGGCTTAGACATCGATCAACATTTCAGATGTTTTCATCTCTTACTCCTCAGCTGACAGTTCAACTTCTTTCAGTGTTTACATACAAACTCGTATTTCAACTCTCTACAGTATGGAAGCCCTGAGAGGTAAGTGAAAAGAAAAAAAAAAATTTAAGGCTCTTTTTTTGTACAAGTCTTTCTTGTTGTAGTACTAATTTTGGCCACAAGAGGCTGAAGTTCACCAATACCCCATTCTAGCATTCATGTTTTCTTCCAGGTGAGTTTTAAATAAAATTGACTTGACTTGATACAAACTGAGGAATGAGTCTTTTTCTTTTTTTAAAGATAATTTTTTGGGCCATTTTGCCTTTATTGGATTGTGACAGCTGAAAAGAGACAGGAAGGGAGGGGGCGAGAGAGAGGGGATGACATGCAGCAAAAGGCCCAGAGTTGGAATCGAACCCTGGCCACTCCAAAAAGGACAAAGCTTCAATGGGATGCAGTCTTCCCAGTGAGCTACCAGGAACTATATGACAATAATGTTACATAACTTGCTAACACACAATACAATATGTACCTTGTGTTTAGAGTGCATCTCAGTCCTATTTACAACATGGATTAGTGTTGCACTTCAGCCTCTTGTGGCCCAAATTAGTGTTACAACAAGAAACACTGAGAAAAATGAGCCTTAAAAAAAAAAAAAAAA
>NTHP01000463.1:223897-310054 GCA_003416845.1 Oplegnathus fasciatus
TTGTTTTTCACCCATAGACAGCTCTCTGGTTTTCATGTTGGTTACACCTCTAACTATAAATGCAGTCTGCACAAGCAAAACCCAAATCTGAAACTGAACGTAGACATTCAGCGCTATTTATCGTTTGAATAATCAATGTAATTGGACACACCAGGGCAACAAAACACACCTGTCAGTCACATGTTCCAATACTTTTGCTCACATGAAAAATGGGTTGGTTCAAACAAAAGGTGCTATCTTCTAAGTTGTGTATCAAATCCGGATGTAAATACCTGGAAATGTTGATCTCTTGTCTCATATTCATCTTTTGATGTCAAACCCAAATGTTTTCAGTCTACAGCAAAAATACAGGAATTGGCCTCACTGTTCCAATACTTTTGGAGGGGAGTGTATATATATATATATATATATATATATATATACAGGATATCTTTAGCATAAAACTGGAAGAAAATATTATGTCTTTTCATAAAAAGGTATATAAACAGAAAACAAAAGTGGACCAAGCACTGAACCTTGAGGCACACCTTGTGCCATTATTACTCAGCGAGTTAAAGCTGCATTAATTGATTTTTGGGCACCAGGGGGCACAACAAAAATCCAAAACAAACTGACGGACACACGACACTGACATTATCACCTTATAAAGCTAACATGTCAGCAAACAATTGCCCACTCACATATCTAGCAGACACGGAGCAATATTAGCATTTTGTTCTGTTATGGTCTTCATCAACTCCTGATAAATATATCTGGCTCTTTAGCTGCTAGATGTTTGTCTTTATTCTCCATCTAGTTGCTTACTATGTCTGTCTGTTGTTGCTGCTGGACACGTAGTGTACAGTGAGTTTATCAGGAATTTTTATTTTGTTGAAAACAGCTGCCTGCTGCTGCTGGAAACGACACTGATGAGAGCAATGAGACTGAACTGTAAAACCAAACAACAAGTTAAAACAGACCTTAAAAGATCCATAGAGCTGCCAAGTTGGGTTACAATTATCTGTGGGTTTATTATTATAAGTGACCCTTCTAGATGAACTCCGTAGTTATTTGATTCAATGTTGATTAAAAAAAAAGTACTGATCAGCAGCTTTTTGAAAATAAGATTTTAGGATGAATAGAACTGTGCATCTGTTTTTCTCTCTAGTTTATTTTGCTGTGTTACTAATGTTGCTAGTGTTCAATGATGTGTCCAGAACATCAACTTTATGTCCAATTAGTGGCTTTCTATCTGGTGTCATGTCAATCTTTACCTATATACTCCTGATTCAGTCAGTTTGAAAAGCTACAGAAAAAGCTTTCATGCTAACGAAGTCTGAGGGTTGCTGACATGCTCAACTCCTAAATTGGGAGTACTACTTCAGATGACCCAGATTTATCGGCAGCCATTGGCTCAAATAAGCCACCTTTAATTTGGCTGATGTAAGATGTTTCCTCTGGGTCTGCTGCTGTTAATCAGTTGTACTATCATCATGCGGCCCAGTAATTATGATCATTTTAATTTATTTTATACTAATAAAGGTACAAGTGAACAACATTATTGGTGACCTATTCTAGAATTTGGCATATTTCTGGTTGAACGAGCACTGCAGGAAAACATGAAATGGGAGGGACTGAAGAAATGGATAGGTTGGTCTGTAACAATACTGGAAATGGCTCAATGCTTTGTGCGTAATCTGTTTTCTGCCCGACTGCTGTGTCTCTCTCAAAATGCTCTATAGCACAGTCTCTACCTTGTATTATGTCCCTCAGGGGATTCCATACTCAGACTTAATGCAGGGTCCCTCCTGGCAGCATCCACTCAGCTCAAAGCCACTTTCCTTTTCCAAACAGCTCCCATGTTGAGTGGAGCTCAGCTTGCTTGGCAGTAATGTGCTATATAAATCTAATGGGTCTCCATACCATGCTAGGTCAGTCAGTATACTTTTCATACTGCAGTCCAGTGCTGTGCAGATTTAAGACAATCCTGCATAGCTGTATAATAAAATAAACTGATGACATATTATTAGTGCCAAAAAAATAAGCCATGACAAGAATAGATCCCTGGAAACTGGTATAATACTGGAAAGTGCCTTCTATGGAATTGAATACGTGAATACTGAATACATTTTCTAGTCTATAAATAGTGATGCTATCAAGCTTTTTGAATAATTAATGTAGGATCATAATTTATCTTTATTTGCCAGTATATTTGATTAGCGTTGACCTTGATTAATGCCATTTAATTCTCGTGTGTTGGATCTGATATGGGTTGATTGATAGTTTGTTGATGATAATGATCAGCAGAGTTTTACTCTTCTGCAGTCTAAAAGATCTTTAAGAAGCTTTTTATAATAGTCTGTAATACTCCAATGCTGATAAAGGAGTTGTGAACAGGCTCCACAGCCCCCCCTTTAAATAAATGTGGCTGCCGTTTTTTTAAATAAACTTCTATCAATATCACATGTCTAGATTTTGCAAAAGTCTATTTCAAGGAAGCTGTGCTGGCTGGTTGGGTGGCAGTCACCCTCTAGCAGTTGTCCCTGTGACAGTTAGATTGGATTTGAGTTTTGTGTCCAGGAATCACCTAACCTTTCTGTGTGAGTTTCATTCGTTCTCATGGTACAGCATGCTGGCCTAATGGTCATGTTTGCAGTGAGAGTTTTTCTGTGAATGTGGACATTTGTTCAGCAAGAAAAGCCTGTGTAGTTACTGTGATTGGCAGTAAGGATGGTTGTAACAGCAGCAGTTCAAAAATAATTCATTCATTCAAAGTAGGCTACATAACATGCAGCTACATGTCTTGCACTGCTATTAAGTACAGTCATCAGTCCTTACCCCAACTTTGGCGCCAGTTTTAACCTTAACTGTTTACTCACTCTGACCTTAGTTGTAACCCATCACGGTATCCATAAGAACGAATATAACCAAAACAATGAAATCTCGAGACTATTGTGACATTTAGTCACAGAGATGATTATAAAGCTCAGATTATCAGAACCACTATCAGACTTTATTCAAGTACATGTGTATAAGATTGTAGATTTTTTTACAATTGATAAGTCACATTTCTCTATACCAGTTCACTTTTTCAAAACTCCTCACACAGTCAGCCCAGCAGAAGTCCATGTGAGTAAACTGTGGATCACTTTAAATGCTTATACACAAAATGCATTCAATGATCACATCTTTCAATTTCATGAACTGTTCGCTCACCCACCACCAAATCTCTGCGTATTTACACTTCATTTTGCAAATGTTTACATACTATTGTCAAAACTGTTAAATTTACATTAAAAACCTAAGAAATTAAAGAAATAAAAAAACAATGCATAAACTCCCAATTGGGACACTGAGCACCTATTTTCATTCCTTGATGACCTCTATGAAAGACTTGTGCCAGGTGAGGACGTGAGGCGGAATCCAGAAAATTTTGAGTGGTTTACAGCTCACCCCAGGATGGTGTCACTTTTCCTTCCACCTTACTCTCAATTCCTCAACCCCATGGAGAAATTATTTTCCTCTTGGAGGTGGAAAGTTTATGACCAGCCACCACATGATCAGATGTCCCTCTGTGACACAATGAATGCTGGGTGTCTGGACATATCTGCAGAATATTGCCAGGGATGGATCAGGCAACAAAAAGATTATTTCCAATGTATTGCAAGAGAGGACAGAAGGCGTGATGTGGATGAAAACTTGTGGCTAAATGCAGAAGACAGGGTTGACTAGCACTGTTGAATTTTTATATCTGTAGCTCTCCTATACAAATATGTATAGTGAATATGGAGAGTTTTGTATTGCACAACTGGAAACCCTTTAGTTTCATTTTGTGCACTTGGAATTACTCTGCAAAAAAAAAGGAGGAAAAAAAAGGATGAGAGAGACAATATCTTTTATCACAACAGACCCTAGCTAGTAGCTCACCTTATAATAATTCAGAAGCCAGCTGCTGTAGCTGTGATCCTGACTGACTCTCCTGGTCTTCTCCTTTACTGCTCTTGTATCTCTCGCTCAATAACACTGACATTTGAATGAAGTCATGTCAGGTCAGGAAGAAACAGAGGAAAAAGACCCTGTTTGGCAAGGAAGAAAAAAACTTGTACCAGCTATAGTGGCTTCAGACTGTATATAATCTCCCATTAAACTGCATATTACAGTCATATTAGTTTTTTGTCACTGATGCTGTTCTTTCAACAACTTAAAGGGGAACTGCCTTTTTTGTCTCCAGAGGGAGGTGTGTGAAGTCTGATGAATGTCCTCAAGTGATGTCGCTTGATGCCACTTGGTTGGGTCAGAAGATTACGAGTTTGAATGAAACAAATCTGAGGGAGTGGAGTGGAGAAAGAAGTGAGCTTACAGACCTCTGTCGCTCCTCATCTCTGCTTGATGCTCCAGGCTACATTAGCTTCTACTAGCATAACACACCCCAGTCCACGACTGAACTGTCAGTGGTCAAGTTGCATTGTGGGTAACGTTGGCACCAGATTCTGACATGGAAGAAGAATGTGTGGAATAAAAAAGAGGACGTCTCTGGTTCTGCTGCATCGATTTTGATCCGTCTTTTTAACACAATGACAGTGTTATAGGAGTGCAATGCTAAATCAGTTGAGTACTCTTAAATATTAAGCACTGATGACAAAGCATGTTACCATGTTACAGTTGGTCAGTAAAATCTGGCGTGATCGTCTGTACCCCTGCACATACTGTAGTTTGGGGATTGATGTGGCTTCCATAGGGACTAAAAGTCAGGATATCTCGGCCTCTGCTGCACAGATTTTGACCATTTTTAATCTGTCTCTCACAAGTGTCCAAACTTTATGGCGATGCTATGTTGGCGGAGGTTCCCTTAAAACCTTGTCCCTGATTGGCTATTTCTGCTGTGAGCATACATGTGATTAATCACATCCTGTAAGCGGCTTTTAAAGGTTACTCCTTGACATTGTCGTAAGTCACTTGATAAATTTGTCTTATTCTTTATTAGCAAGGAACTTTTTACTCAAAATTAGCTCTTAACAGCTTTATTAAGAGTAAATATCAGAGCTTCCATATGATAAATACTGCCTCAACCCTTATTCCTCCTGCTTCTCCTCTGCTCGTCCTATCCCTTTCTCTCTTTCTCTTTCTCTTTCCCTCCTATCCTCTGGTCCTCCTCTACAGCTTCATTTCACTCCTCCTCCTTTAGATAATCATTGCACTCTGCTGCTGCAACAACACACACTCCCTCCTCCTCCCAGCATTTCCTCTCGCTCTCTCTCTCTCTCTTCTGTGCAATCTCACCCTCTTTATTGAGTTTGTTCCGCATCCTCCACTCACATACACACACTTTTGCTCTGTCTGCTCCCTTCTGGCTCATCTTGTAAATTATTCACTCTGACTCCTTTTCATCCTCCTCCCTTATCACCCTGCACACAGCCCAGCCTCGCTTCCCATCCTCTTCTCATTTTTGTATCTTCTTTGCAGCACAGTGTTATTTAATTTCATCCCATGCAAACAGATGCACGCTTTTCCTCATTTCACTCCCCTTTCTTGCCTTGTTTTCCTTCCCATTCATGTTTCCTTTATCTTTTTTCATCTGTCCTCAGCACTAGAATTGAAAATTAAATGTCAACACATATTTACAGTCAACCACATGAGAAAACCAAACACAGCCAGTACGATACACACAGAGTCACTGACTGTAATGCTGGCTGAGGTCGAGCTCAGTTGCACGGTTAGCAGTGGACAGCAGCTAAAATCTACTGTAGCAGATCCTCCTGGAGTTTATTGAAACTTACAGTATTTTGTGAATCTTAACCAGTCATGGAGATTTAGCTACTTTGAAGTAATGAACAATCTGAAAAGCACTGAAGCAAGTCAGTACTTCCACAGTAATAAGGCCGGTATGGTATAACGGGGCTGGGAATAATGAGGATAAACCAGTATAAGCATCCGGTCACTTATCAAAGCCAGTGGCTATCAAACTGTGCTGTGTTGTGATGCGCTTCCTGCTTAAAAATACAGGACAACACTTGGAGCAGCCATGAAGGAGAGGTGAGGATAAAGACACAAGGAAAGAGGAATCTTTACGTTGAGACATAAATAATATTCACCAACATACATATATATATTTTAGAAGGGTTGTACCAGTATGGATATTTTTGGATTAAAGCTGCTAATAGCTCATAATTAGTGCCAATATTTATTCAAGCATTAAGAATTTGAATGCCAGAAATTTAGAAGCATGTCTCAAAGGGCTTTAAGCTGCGCTCCGTGTTTCTGTCTGAATTATATTTTGGAAGGAGTGGAAAACGCTTTGGAGGATTTGGAAGATTCAAGTTCCATGCTCGGAAGCCACATTTAAGAAGCTTGGCCAGCGATCAGACCCCTGCTGAGAGACAGAGAGAGAGAGGGGGACAGGCAATGGGAGATGAGATTATTTATTTCATCCATACTAAAACCACATACATCTTTAATTGGTTTGGAGAAAGAAAAAGAAACCCTAAATTAAGGGCATACAAAGCTGGAAAGATATTTTAATCCAGCACTACACTGTAGCTTCAATAAAAGAGACCACTGGCAGTGAGGAGAGAGATGTGAGTGTCTCTGTACACATTTTACAACAAGAATAAATAAACAGAAAGAATAGTTTGTGGATTTCCCAGATAGTCCTCTAAACCCAAACAGACAGAACAAAATTAACATTTTTGTTCTTCATGACACATAAACAAAGCCTGAACATTATACGTTGCGCAAAGACACGATTTATTGCAGAGTTTTGTATTTGTTTGCATTGCAGTGTGCAGGGGTGTCTGTTTGGGCGTGGTCCTGGTTAAAGTTACCCTCCAGTCAAAAATATGTTTTTCTTGTTCTTTGACTGTGGTGTTTGAGCTTCACTGTGCAGAATGGTGGATGTGCAGAGTTTGTTTTCACATTTATCTGCTGAAGGAGGACCAGCAGGGTGCACAACATCACAACTAGGCTGGAGCCAATCATGGTCCAGCATGCATTTTAGTGTGATGTGAGAACCTGAAACCTGCACTGAGAATGGACTTTACAGTGAAGTGGGAGACATCTGGTGTCCGGCAGTTAAACTTTTAAAATGTACAATATTTGCATGGATTTTGAATTTCTCAATGAGGGAAAAGGAGGAGATGTGATTTCAAGAATATTTGATAAGATGATTGAACTGCTTTGTGGAAAAAAACATCCTATTATATCAGTATCAGGAAGGAAAAAAAGTTGGATTGGTGCATCCCTGCTGTGTTTATGACCAAGTACCTGCAATACTAATGGCTCAATTCTCATCAATCTTAGCGGTACTTGAAATTTAGTGCTAAATAGCGAGTGTTAGCTTGCTTACACACTACACTAAGTTGGTAAGCAGGAGTTCAGACCAAAAACAGCCCTACATTAAACAATGCAAGGAGCTGTGTAGGTAGAGGTGTGTTACTTCAGGTACTGGTGAGACATGAAATATAATCCAAGAAGTCCAGTTTGAGTAACAGATCCATGAGTTTGACTCATCAGACGCACAATGGTTTATGATCACTGCGGCAATTATTTTATCTTTTGTCACAACGATCTCCAGGTAAACAGTAGAAATACTCTGTTCAAGTTACAAAGTCATCCACCAGGAATGTGTGCTAGCACCAGTTTGATTGGCTGATAGCTGCGCCTTGCCCGGCAAAAACGTTGAACCTGGGTCAGCTTTTTTGCCAGGCGACCCTGCAGGTTTCTGTGTTAGCACCCTCGCTGCATCTACAAACTGGCCTCATTCAAGTCGGACTAACAGTGGTCAACATTACCTGCTAAATGTCAGCATGTTAGCATTGTCATTGGGATCATGTTAGCATTGTCATTGTGATCATGTTAGCATGCTGACATTAGCAATTACAGTAGCTCGAAGCGTTTTCCAGACACCTTGGTGGTGGAGGTAAATATAAATGTTTCCTTGTCGTGTTGGTAAACAAACACACTCCAGGATGCATTGTGTTTCCTACAAAACATGCGTTGTATTAGACTCTTAGTTGAGTTGTATTGTTTTGATGTCAATGACCTTGTAGCCTTTCCTCTATTAAAGGCCATTATGAGCTCTGTGTACTGTAAACAGATACCATGGTCTGACTGTAGTGCATACACAAATATCAATCCAATGACAGTGAGTGGCCTAATCCTCAGAATTCTCTGTCCTCTGTGTGTCTGTTTCTCCAGAGGTTTAACTTTGTGTCTCTGCCCACTGACGTCCTGGAGATCGAGGTGAAGGATAAATTTGCCAAGAGTCGGCCAATCATCAAGCGCTTCCTGGGGAAGCTCTCGGTCCCTGTCCAGAGGCTGCTGGAAAAACATGCCATTGGGTAAGACACACGCACACACCGTACACATTCATGCAGAGGTTTGTTATTATTTGAAGTTGAGTGCAGCGGGACTGTGTTTGTCATCATCTCAGATCTGTAGAGCTGTGGAACTTTTCCCACATACACGAGCCCACACTGCCAGTGGATGAGATGGATGTGGGCGGCTGTAGCCAGTTTAAATCTCATGTGACCATCTGATTTTAGCTATGATTTCATTAGCCATCTGTACAGACAGCCTGTGTTTCCTTTACTGCAGGTCCTTGGTGGTTAAAATGAATAATATCATAGCAACCTCTGCATTTTCAGCTCTCGCATTTTCTTCCTGGCTCTCCTTGCATTTCTACTTTACACTGTTTTCTCTTTTTCGCTGTCTGTCTCTGTCTTTTGTCCGCAGAGATCGGGTGGTGAGTTACTCGCTGGGTCGGAGGTTGCCGACAGATCATGTCTGCGGCCAGCTGCAGTTCCGCTTTGAGCTGACCTCCTCTATTCACCCAGGTACACAAGGCATCCTGCCATCTAACAGCATGGACAGACATACAGTAGTATCAATCCTTCTGTCTCCCATTGGCTGTTAATCTTGCTCTCAAGTCAGCTGTTTCTCTATAGGATTTTTTTTAAACTTTGAAGCTTTTAGACATCAACAACTAGGGATGGAATTATTATATATTTTCTTACACATACATTATTGTACATACATGTCATTCCTGAAGTATTTGGTGGTAGTTAACTAAATATCTGTGTATAATGACCATGCAATGTAAAAAGGATAAGTGGTAGAGTTTGGTAGCAGGTTTCTTATTCAGAGTTTGTTCCAGCCATCGCTTTCAAGGGTTGAAATGCCAACCTCAGCAGATTATATTAGCTGTGGCTAAATGACGTTAAACCTCCAGTATGCAAACACTGTAGTGTGCAGATCTCAGTTTAATCTTTGAGATTCAGTTATTTCTAACTTTAGTCACCTACTGTACATTAAAGCAGAACCTAATTGGATTTAATAAAGGATCAAAATGACTTGGATTTGATAAGCGGATTTTATGTTGGATTTAGATTCTATAAGATGAGCATTAAAACAACTGATGGTGCCAGTCCCTGTCATGTTTTTAATGATTTACTGACACAACTGTGAAAATTTCTAGGTGCTCCCTTCAAATGAAACTTGGGACTTTGTGTTTTCAACAGGGGAGTTGAACTAAGCGATTAACTAGAAGTTTGATTCATGTGTGAGAACACTGATTGTTGGCAGCTGACAACACGTTTTTTTTTGTTTTCTACATTTTAGTGCTACAGAGCCCAGCAGGTGTCATGGAGAATATAATGATAATAGTCATAATAGTCAATAGTCATTGAATCAATAAATTGCGCATACACATTAACAGAACATAGCATTAAAATTTTAGGTTTGTTTAAGGGATGTCAAAGGTAATACAGCATTGTTTAAGAGGCAAAACCAGTATATCCCAGTATCACTGTCCAAATCCGGAACAAAACTGCAATAAATCTAAACAGCTCATTTGATTTGTCCATGGCTTAACATTCTAAACAATCTGTTGCTACTTAATGTCAAGTTACTGAAGTAATTTATAATTCAAGAGCACAAATCTGTTCTTCATGCGCATGATTTATTAAATTGTCATGCAAATGAGTTTTTTGTCTCCATGACACCTGTCAGGCTGCGTACGATGCCATGCAGAGGAAGAAGAAAAGTGCAGATGACAAGTAGCAATCTTCTTTAGTTTTCACAATTTCTGAAGCGGAACACGTCAAAGTCTGTTTCCAGGTGTTGGGGGGTACAACTGCATATATGAAAACAGTGGCATAAAGCCTTCAGAGTCTCTACAGAGGAGCTGTATGAAGTCTGATAAATGTCCCCAAGTGATGTCACTTGAGTCAGCGTCAGTTGGGTCTCAAGACTTCGAGTTTGAAAATGAAAAAAAATCTGGCGGTGTGGAGCTTACCGGACCTCTGTAGCTCCTCATCTCTGCTTGAGTCTAGCGGCTCCATTAGCCGCTATTAGCATAACACACCCGAATCTCAGACCGAACTGACGGTGGTCGAGTTGCATTATGGGTAATGTAGGTTCTGACAAGGAAGAGGAATGTGTGAAATAAAACAGACGATATCTCTGCTTCTCTTGGATCTTTTTTTTTCACCTGTCCATCGTGAGTCTGAAAATATTTTAGGAATGTAAAGCTAAATCAGTGGAATGCCACAGCTGTCAGGAATATGGTAAACATAACCCAATGTGAAGGCACCAACTATCAAAAGTGAGTTTGGTGGACATCTGCCTGTGTTCTGTTTTTAGATGATGAGGAGGTCTCCCTCGTCATAGAGCCAGCCTGTCCAGAGGGGGAAAATGCAGCTAATGACAACCATGCTGCTGATGCACCTGATGATGACACACTAAGTGTGGGACCTGACATGCCTGACCTCCCCCTGGATGCCCCTCCTGACCCTGAGACCTCCACACCACCAGCCCCCACAGTGGAAGCCTCCACACCTGAGGAGGTCCAACCTGCTGAGGAGGAGGAGGCTGAGGCGATACCAGAGGTGGAGCAAGGCACTGTGGAGGAGGAGAGCACAGTGAGGGAGGAGCCCCCGTTTACAGAGCCCCAGGTGGAGCAGGAGGAGGGGGCATTGGCTGAACAGCAGGAGGAGAACAGTGAAACAGGGGGAGAGGATGGAGGAAGAGAGGAGAGGCAGCAGGAGGAAGAGGAGGAAGAGCAGAGAGCAGAGCCTACGCCACAAGCTGAGGAGGAGGGGACAGTAGAAGAAAAGGAGGTTGGGGAGGAAACACAGCCAAAGCCTGACTCAGACAATCCTGTAGCAGCAACAACAAACAATGGGACCACTACTGTGGAGGAGCCCACAGGAGAAAACATCACATCCCAGGAGGCCACTGTAGAACCAGCTGAAGGGGCCCCACAGGAGGTGACAGAGGGAGGAGAAAGAAGCTGCGTCCCCTGCACCTGCCAGTCCCTCTTCTCAAACTACAACTCCCATGCTCCCTCGCGCCGTAAAAACCGCCCCTGCTCGCTTCCCGTGTCAGAGCTGGAGACGGTGATTGCGTCGGCCTGCGGTGAGCCGGAGACGCCCCGATCCCACTACATCCGGATCCACCACCTCCTTCACAGTCTGCCCTCGGCCCAACACAGAGCTCCCAGCCAGGAAGAAGAGGAAACCGGGGAGGGAGAGAATACAAGCATCATTCAAGACACCACCTCAACATCACCAACACTTAAAACCTCCAAAGAGGAGGTGGGACAGGAGGACGAGGAAGAGGAGGATACAACTCAGTCTCCCTCTCAGGTATGGCCAGTAATGGACTTGCAGAGGTTGGAGTTGAAGTTTGGAATGTCCGTTGCCATTGTTTTACAAAGATGGCAATGAACCAACCTAAATCTAAGCTGTAAAATACCCTTTTAGAAACATAGCCTTTTTTGTCACAGAAAAAACAGTCTGTTAATATTTAAGGTCTCTCGTTTAGGAAAGCCAGCACTGTCTGGTCAACTGATGTTTGCCCTGCAAAGCAATAAAAGCCTTACTTATTGCCCATTTATATGTTTTTGTCTGTGTATTTCTGCAGGTCCCAGAGTGTCCAGGCCCCTGCTGCCGTCGCTCTCTACCACGCAGCCTCTCCATTGAACGCCTCTCTGAGCTGAACCAGCTCTTGGAAGGTGAAGGAGTAGGAGGACATGCAGTGGTCAGGAGGATCTCCCCCTCCTGCCTGGAGAGCGAGGAGGGGGATTCTAGCAACGGAGGAGGAAGAAGAGTTGGCGGGAGCACTCACAGACCTCCGGGTGAGAATGAGTGTGAGTTTTGTGACACCTCCTGCTACAGCACTTCCTGCTACAGCACTTCCTGCTACAGCACGTCGTGCTACAGCAACTCGGGCTACGAGGGGAGGAGCCGCTTCTGCAGCCACACCCGCCTCTCCTCAGTGGACAGCAACAGACTCTCCGGCAGCACCGTGTTCTCCTCCCAGGACGAAGATGAAGACGAGGAGAGCGCCTTTGAGTCGGTACACGGCACTGGCCACCCGCCAGAGGGCCAGGAGGTGGGCGGGGCAGGAGGAGAGAGAAGGACGGGGAGGTGGAAGGAGGCCAGTAGAGGAGAGCAGGGGGAGCCAGCGGTGGCGGGGCCCAGCGATAGGAACAACTCTGGTGAGAGAAAACATGACCTTCTTATCGTCTGCTGGAGTCTCAGCTTCATTCTGTGTTCAAACTTAAACATGCATTACAACAGCCAGAGCTTCAGCTGGTCAGCTGCAGTGTTTTGGTGAGGGTCCCCTACCATTTCTCTGTCAGTTGGATTTAATTTCATTCTTAGGTGGCACATTGCGTACACATCTTTAAATGAAAGAGAGCCGTCTTTAAATTAAAGCAGTCAGGAAATGGAAACTGTACTTTTTAAGGCAGGAAATAAATGTATTGAGAGAGGGTATGTGATAGAAGACATTTTATGAAATGAAATAACAAAAAGTTTAATTTAAAATGACTTTTGAAGGCCATCCCGGCAGCCTAATGGTCAATGCGCCCACCACATAACTGTTACTTAGCTTAATGTAGTAGAGATTGAAAAAACAGCAAAGTGGAAGCAGCTACAAATAATGAATAAATTACAGTATTTTGTCTTAAAAAGAGAAAGTAAGAGCAGCAGAGTGGTATGACATGACTCTGTTATTGAACTGATGGAACTAGTGCTGTGGAAATGTACATTATCCCAGAATTTACCACATGAGCCATTATAATACAGGTAATTTCCACTTGCCTTTATCCACAGCTTTTGTTTGAGAATGTACCCGAAGTGACAACTTGTTAATTTGAGCTATACCTGTGTAAAACAGGCAGCAGAATTCTGTATTTGATTTAATAGATAATGACACTGATAAGAAAATGGATCAGGGAGTTCACTGGGAGATGAGGGGGAGAGCATCCCTTTTGCGTGCAAAGGTCATTAATTAATGGAGACCTGTGTTCGAAAGCCCTAAAGCCATTAACATTTAACAAATAGATGAAACCAGAAATGTCACACATTCTGCGGGTGAAAAGGTCTTAAAAACGAAGGAAGAGTAATACTGACAAACATATGATCATATGAAGCATTTGATGTTTACACACAACAAATTACTTTTGTACAGATGTTCAATTTAAATCTTTCTAAATAAAAGTAAAAAACAAAATATAAAAAATACAATATTCTAATTAAAAATGCTTAAAATGCACAAATAAGCCTGTAAATAGTTCTCACCTGTGGTTTTAGCTGCTTCATGTGGCCTTGTTTCCCTGCATATGTCTTCATGTTGTATACTGTATTTGTGCATTTTACATGAACTGTCATAGACTGTGATAGAGAAGTAGGCCACATAAAATGAAATTCCCCTCCTCTGAAATGCAATCAGCACACTGCCAGACTCCCTGCTAGGTTTGTTATTTCAAATGGTTTTCTTCTCTCTTCCCTCCTGTTCCCATCAAAACACACAAGAACATACTCTACCCAAAGGTTTCTTATTTTGAAAATGTTATGCTTTTGTGCGAATTTTGGCCTTTTGTTCAAATTTTGTATTAATTTCTGGTATTATTGATATGATTCTTTTTGATTGATTACATATTTTAGATCGCTACAGTGTATGTTTATAGGAAGCTCCACCCCCAAACAGACATTCGAGCCTCTCACCTGAGAGGAGACGACTCGGAGACATTTAGTTTTCTTTCTTTCATTGGTTGTTTTAAACCTGGCTAAGACTTTATTTGTGCCACTGTGAGAGAAGACCAGATTTGGGTCTTCCGCCTCCTTAAGCATGACGTAAACATGGTAGAAGACCAAAATGCAGCAGAGTAAACACGGAGGTGACTGAGTAATGCTATGGTAAATGCTGAGTTGTAGCTATTTAAAGATATCTGCAGAGTGAGTGTCACTGTGTAAGTGGGAGTTTATGTTGGCCCTGTGGATGTGTACTGGACAGCAGTTCTGCTGGAAAACTGGCGTGATTTAATGCTCTGTGCTAAGTCAGTAAACTTTTGTAGTCTGTCATTATCGTGTAGCCTGAGTTTAAATAATAATCATGCATTCATTACATTTAAGTCGTTATGAGTCATTTGTATCCATCAGCTCATCCAAATCCTTTATGTTATTAAAGCAAAGATCACAACATTTCCTATACAAAGGGCAGTAAAATTTCATTTCCCAGATCACTCACTGGACAAATTATACTTTCTTCTTCCAGCTCCGATTGGAGCACAAACGTGTTCTTTTTTTCTTCCACACATTATAAAAAGATCATTTTCAGTAAAGTAATCATATTTAAATTCACAGTGCCCAGCAACTTCAGATTCATTTCTCACAGTCATATTTAACTTAGTGAAAGTCTTTTCTGTTAGATATACAAAATCTAGTTTCTCCAACTGAAAGAATTGATCTTCAAACCCATATTTACAACACATATCATACATGTCTGTTATCCAGGGCCCATTTTGTCGTTCATCCCATTTTGATATTCTTTTGGCTTGTCTATCATCATCCATGTTGATTAATCTACGCCAAAGCCTGGTGCACCAAACTGTCTACTGAACCTCCCAGGGCTCCCACCCCATATCTCCTATGACTGCTTACTGTAAGTAGGAGCTTATCGGATGGCTAATGAATAGCTTCATTCCTGGGGTAAGTCCCATGATCCCAAACCCCAGCTGCATAATCTAGAACTGGACAAACACAAGCCAGAGTTTGGTAAATGTTATGAAGCCAATTATTTAATTTTGCCAAAAATTAAATCCAAACTACTACATAGTAATATTTAATAGTAATATAGTAGCATAAAATGTCAGGATCATTTTCTGGATTAATGAGAAGTTTGACAGTAAATTTCACTGCAGATTTGAAGATGACACATTTTACCTGAGCTTTTTGATATGTTAATTGTCATATTTACATATATCAAATTGAGAAGGTCCATTTTTGAGATGACTTACACCTTTGTCGAACATACTATGCCATTCATCTAGACACGCCCAGAAAATATGAAAATAGTTGTCTCTAGCTGTCCTGTCCACTTTTGACAAATAACTTGGCTAGGTGTGGAAGATGCTGGGGATGTTGCTGCACAGCCTGCAGTTGTGTTGGTTTTCTTCTACTACTCTTTGGTATGAGGCAGAATAAATATTACTTCAGCTTTTCGGCTTAAATCGTGAAAATCTTTTCCGGATGTTGTTCCTGCTGGGCGTGTAGTGAGCAGAGGCTGTGTTAAAGACATTTCTACTCGTAGTGATGGCATTTCTGACAATTGTGATCTTTCTTCCACATTTCTACCCGCTGTGATGAAAATGATGTTTCTGCTTTTTGCAATGACAGCGGTGTGCCACAACAGTTTGTCTGCCTTGGTGATAATGTTTCTACCCAGTGGGGGAATGCTTCCTCATTAATGTGATAGCATTGTGTGGATTAAATTTCCACCAGCCTGACGCCAGCTGATCTACCACAGTCCCATCAAAGCATGATGTGTGTATTTCCACTTTGCATTAACATTTTTCCATCATCCGGATCACAAATTCAGTCGCAATTAATGTTTTAATGCTGTCAGAGACAAATTCCAAAGAGATTGCCAGTAGCCAATGAGACTGCATCTTATTGTGAGGTGATACAGAGTGAGTTGAGTATTGTTTCATGTTTGAGATTATTGGTTCTTATGTTAGTGACGTGTCAGGAGACAGTTGATCAATCTGAATTACCGAACCTATGAACAGAACATGGACTCTGGATTTTGTTCAATTCCAAAAAAAATATTTCTGGGTCAAATGACTTTGTGTAATGTGAAAGGTGTCGCTGGTAGTGATGGACCCACAGAGAATTATCAGTTCCCCTCAAGTCCACGTGTTTGTTCGCCTCTTTCACTTCATTGTTTTGGTTTCATGGCCCACAGCTTCAGTTCAGTCTCACCACTCTCATCTACCTTGTGTGCTGTTTTCAGTGGAAAAGCTCTTATAAATCCACTGTACACACCTGCCCAGCAGCAAACAGCAGAGAGACACGCTAATCGACTAACTGGTGAACATACTGGATTGGATAGTTTTCTTAGGAGTTGGTAGAGACCAAAAACAGAGCTAAAAGGAGAGTGAATATTGGACTTACATTAATTAGGTGGAACACAAACACAGTTCCAAATGAATTGTAATGCTGCACTACGTCCACTGGATGTGTAAATAGGCAACTGTTTGCTAAATGTTAGCCATATCAACTTTATGAGGTGATAATATGTTAATGTTTTTACAGCTTGTTCTGCTGCCCCCAAGTGGCCAAAAAAATCAATTCGTACTGCTTTAAGGTTAGGCAAATATTGTGCATATGCAACATAAACTATGGTTAAGGTTAGGCAACTAAAATATTTTAGGAAAAGGTTGGGGAAAGAATGTGGTTACGGTTTCAAAATGCAAATGTTAACTATGTGACAAAAACTACCCCCCCATCCACCAACCCGGCCTCTGCACCATTACTTTCCACCTTGCTACATAAAGGGAACACTACTTTCTGCATTGGCATTCAACATTGGCACTGGCCGAAAATCATGCACAGCAAAACTGGCCAATATGAACATCATTCCCAGGGATAGTAGGCTGGCCTTATGGTAATTTATCCCATACTGTCTCTCTGATGTCCTGTAGGCTCAGGCTTCTCCCCTCCTGTTGGCCATCTTCCAGTCCTGCGGCCCAGCCATGACCTTAACCATTTTCCTGCTGCCACTGACCAAGCCTTACCTCCAAGTAAGAACCAACACCTCTCAGTCTTACTCTGGAGTCACATTCCTACACCTTGGTTTGCTGTGAGTGTGTTTCAATCAAGCGCATGCTGTCATGTATGTTTGCTTTCCAAACATATTCCCATACTCCTCTGTGTTTGCCATCATCACCTCATCCTCCCTCCTTGCACACCTTCTTTAGGTCTAGATGTACAGCTTTATACTGCTCTGTGCTGCTTGGTTAATGGTTGGATCTGCACTCAGTACTGGATGGTGGATGGCTCGCTGGTCTTCGCTGATTTAGAGCAGGAAGGTCAGCTGCCCAAACTCCACTTAGCTGTTACATCATCATCCAACTGAGAGTCCCTAACCAGTGTGCTGTTTCCCTTACAGGCAGTTTTTCCTCGTGCTTCCAGTCTTTATGCGAAGCTTGGCTAACCACCAGTATAGATTCTCTTATCTCGCTCTCGGAAATAAAACAAATAAGTGTATTTCTCAGAATGTTGAACTCACAAGTGATCGTTCTGATGTTGCACTCATGTCACTAAGTGCTTATATGCTTGCTTTTTACTACACGTTGACATGTGTATAATGGCAACCCCCCGTATCCTGCGTTCTTAAGCAACATTTGTTGTGTGCATCCTCAGAAATGAACACTAGTGTTGAACAGCTGGGGGCAGTATGTCAGCATGTGAAGTGAGGTAAGCAGCAGACTCCGAACAAATGACGAAAAAAACAACAGTGGAAAGTTTTGAAGAGAAACTGATAGAGCTTGTTGCCGCTGCCGCTTGTTCTGCTACGACCTCAACATAAATAATATACTAACATTCTAGATGATTCAGGCCTGATCTGCTCCCCAGATCAGAGGTTTTCAGACTGTGAGGCATGTCTCCCCAGGGGGTGCGGGAGAGTTGCGGGGGGGCACGGAGAGACCAACACAGGCAGCAGCAGCAGCAGCAGTCAAACACAGCTCATGGAGGCAATTAAGGTACTTTAAAATCCTTAATGCCAGATTGCCTCATTTGCATCTGATATGGCGTTCCTTCAGGGAGTCATAACTCTGAACACACAGACCTGATACTCACATTTTTAGATTCATAATGACTTACACTTTCCAAGGACCTCATTATCTCCGATCGTGAATAAATGTCCACAAATCCGGCTACAAATCACAGAAAAAAGTGCTTCAGAACTTGCCTGAGAATCATCATGTTTTAAAGTTTCCTTCGGTATCAAAGTAATCCAGTTACAGTTGTCTGTACACCCATGGGTACACTACAAACAGGAAGTGTTAACAACCTACTCAGCATACTTTTAATGGTGTAGTTTGTTGTAAACAAACAAAACAAGGCTCAACTTGTAACCCACAACGCAACTAACTGAATCCATGGCAGTACCCAAAGCATTATGGGAACTTAGAGCATGATTATCCCCCAAATAAAAGTAAGACAGAGAATAATAAGAGTGACAGAAATCCACCATCACTACTTTTTTCTTTTTTTTTTGTATGTACTTTTTACTCCTATAGTCAAACCAAAGTGGGATTCCAGTAGCAACACTGGACAGCCAGTCTGGTCAGAACCCCGGACTGTGCTCTCGACGGGTATAGAGAAGTTGTCAGAGCCCTGAGTGATGAATTCAAATGAATTGTCAGAATTTGTCAGACCAGCAGTCATAACAATCGTGAAGTTGTGTTAAATGATATGGATTAACAAATCAAACATAATGTTCAGTATGTTTACTTGAGAAATTGCTTAAACAGTGTTTTTTTTCTTTTACTGCACCGTTGAGAAATGCCACATCCTTTGCTGACAGCACGAACCATCTCCTACAGAATATAACCAGATATAATGTGAAGCACATTCCTCCTTGACTTTTAGTATGTGGATGTCAGTCGCCGTAAGATTTGCTCAAGCGCTTTCCAACCAATCAGCAGTGTGTTCAATTATCTGACACTACGTACAGACACAGGACTACATTTCCATCTACTGTAGGGACACTCAGCTGCACTTTGTGTCTGAGCAGGAGAACAAAGCCTGATCACAATCACCGCCTCATTTCTTCAGAAGCTAAGAGCAAAAAGTGAGTATTACTTTTAGGTCACTCCATCACCTAAAACCTCACCCAGACCACCTTCAGCGTGATGATACTGAGCAGAGCTACTACAAAGCCAAATTAGGAATACTGACTCCGTAAATACGGTCAGGACTGGCAATAAGAGGACGTTCTGTGTGTGTGTGTGTGTGTGTGTGTGTGTGTGTGTGTGTGTGTGTGTGTGTGTGGGCAGAGCAGTCAACAGTCAACAGAGTGTTTTTCTGTCCTGAGGGGGCAGTCTTGCAGTCTTCATCTTCCTCCTCCTCCTTCAGCAGTTAGTCAGAGTTGAGAAAAGCTGCTACGGTTCTTGTCTCACACATTCACATTGTGTTCTCATTGTTTATGAACCAAATGAAATTCATCATATAGCCACAACAACAACAACAACAACAACAACAACAACAACAGCTTTCCAGTCCCAACCTGCTTCTGTTTCTGACTTCTATAGATACATTTTATGCCGAGTTCAAATCTCCCCAAACCACTCATGCAACAAAAATGACACTGATTACAGACATGACATGCAGAATGAAGCAAAAGCTGTTTCAGTTTTGACCTATAGAATCTTTCATTAATCAATTATAAGCTACAAGCTACAAACAAGAGTTGATTTTGCCTTAATAAAAAGATATAAACAGAATTGGTATTTGTCCTTGTGCTATTGCTATTAGTTGTAGTAGTATTAGTACTAGGACTAGTACTGAGTCATTGCTATTAGTACAAGTACTATTATTATTATTGCTGCTATCAGTATTAGTACCACTGAGTGTCACACTGCAAATGTCTCGTTCCTCTCAAGTCAGTTCTATAATTGAGTCCTGTTTCTTCTAGAAGTCAGTTTGTTTTAAGGGACTGTATGAAATTATTTGCAGGAGGAGGGCTCAGAAAAGGGGGAGGGTTATTTATTTTGGTATTTTTGCGAACACTTTGCTTAGTAATTGAACGGTCAAGGAGAGGGTCCAAAGAAATGATTAATAACACAGGAGAGGTGCTTTTTTACAGAAGTGAAACATAATGTTGAGCCCCCTCTCCACCCCAATAATTTTCATGCAGTCCCAAAGGATATTTTAGTAATTAGTGTCTTGAAACAAATTAGAAAAAGGCACATCACTGGAGTATAATCAAGAAATTTGAAGCACAATTATAGAAAAAACTTCAAATGAGTTTGTTGTCTTAAGAACCAGGTTGAAATATTCTTTGTGCAGTGGCAAATATTTTCCCTTGTTTTATTTTTATAATAACAATAGGTCAGTGTGTAATCATGTGTGTGTAAAAGACAGTTATCACCATCTCTGCAGTTCCCCTCAGCTCTGAGGATATTTTAGCATCTTTCAGCTCATTGTTTTAGTTTTACAGCCAGCAGCTTTACTGTTTTGGTTCAGTCTCACAGCTCTCACCAGCCTCAGTTCCAGCAGGTATTAACTAAAAGGTTTGCCTGTTATAAGGTGATTACAAGTTGATGTTGCATTTACAGCTTGTTCCAAAATGACTCGATAAGAGGGAGGTTTTTGTAGCCTAATGAATTTCCATCCTGTGATCCAAGATGGATTCACTAGTTTTTGACACATTTTGTTTTCTTTAAGGGGGTGTTGTGTTGTACTAGAATTGATCTTACCACCACGGATCCTACCACTAGTCAGCTTGTCAGAAAAGACCTGAAAGTCTTGGTGATCTTCATGGCAGGCATCAGACATGTAGGGATAAGTTAGCTCCCTATTAGAAAGAAAACTGTGTGTGGGAGATTTTTAGAGTGAATTATTATTAAAATAAGGATTTATATGCTATTTTAGTAATATATGTAGTTTGAGTGATAATGTCAGTGAAACACAACATACTGTCTCTGTATGAGAATTGCAATATTTGGAAGTGTATTTTGTGAATTATAATAAACCAAAGCCTTCAAGTAAAGGCTTCAGGGTTAATGACATTCAGGAAGAGGTTTGTTCACGTCCAACTCACTGAAATGTGATTAATTGCGATTGAGAAACGTAGCTGATAACCTCTAACGTCTAATTCTCCCCCCGCCTCTCTGTTGCCACAGACTGGGAAGCTCGTATCGACAGCCACGGCAGAGTTTTCTACGTGGACCATGTCAACCGGACCACGACCTGGCAGAGACCGAGCCACAGCAGCAAGTGTAACCACGGCATCCCCCGCTCAGGATCCACCCAGCAGATGGAACAGCTCAACAGGAGGTCAGACTGGGAATACAGAGAGAGAGCTCCAACTGTAATCATCATCAGGCACAATATTGTCAAGCAGCAGGAATTACAATTAATTAAGAAAATCTGAGAAATGTATCTCTTCTCCTATATGGCCTGTCTCTGGCACTTAGACACTGTAGCGTATATCAATCATGTGGCAGGTTTGAACAATATTTGTAACCAACCTAGCACATTTGTTTCTCTTCAAGCACTAAATGGGCCTTTTTTGTTAGAACACGAAACAATCTTGTTTTAATGAGACGCATTGCATAGAGCTACTAGACTTCCAGTCTGTAAGAGTGCTGGAATAAATATTGAATGAATAATGTAATAAGTTACAGTATATACAGGCTGCTTTGATTTACATTTGACAGTGGTGGATGATATCTACATGTTATTGCACAATGAGTATTTTAAACTGTAATCCTAATTTGTAGCTACAGTGGATGTTTTAGTGGTACAAGGTTATTGCACAGTGATAGTTTCTGACATCACATGACAGATTCAACTCTTCACAGTATACTATGTACTAAAAAAACACACCTGAATACCAAATACCAAAATGCCTAAAATGTATCATTTGATGTACATCTGAATATTTTGGTTTTGGTTGTGTTTTGTCAACCAAACACTGATTTTGAACTGAAAAGTGCTGAAACAAGGCAGTGAGGAAGGAGGACAGATGAGGGAGTGGATGTATAGTCTCAGTCAGTACAGTATTCTAAGCTGCATACAGGTCCTATAGCAGAGTTAGGCCGACATCTGGTGACTGGAAAGGAAACTCAAACCGCCAGCCTTTTTTTCTGAGTGCAGTGCAGATCAAAAAATAAGCTCATGAGAAATATGCAAAACCAAAAACAGTGAAATGTGTCTTTGTAAAAGGTGCAGATATCCTTTACAAACCCAGTGATACTTCACAAGCCAAAGAAATAAACATGTTGTATCTTCATACTCACGTAAGAGGACCACTTTTTCTTTCTGCAGGTACCAGAACATCCAGAGGACCATGGCCACAGAGGAGGATGGTGGGAGTCAGAGGTTAGAGCGGAGCGGCAGTACAGAGACTGATTCAGATTCTCCTCAGACAGGTACAGTGCTGACCCTCCTCACAGTTTCAAGTGACATCATCTCCGCTTTTTCATGCCAACTAAAGAACAGACTGCAGAGATAATTCCTATAGTGTTTGTGATTGGTTCATGCTCATTTGTGGGACTACTGTTCTGTCTTCACTATTTGAAGGCATAAATACTGGTCCTATTTTGTAATTGTTTATTTTCTGATGCAGTACTTTTTCCTCACTGTGATTCCATTTAAAGTATTCAGTATTATGTTTATTATTGGTACATATTATACTGTACCTCAGTCAAAACCTACTTCAGTGAACTGCTTCAAAATCCTACACAGAGAAAGTAATTCACTTATTGTCTGTCTGCAGGCCCCGCCTCCCCTGTCAATCACCAGAAGATCAGCCATCTTCTCCAATCACCTGCTGTCAAGTTCATCACACACCCAGAATTCTTCACTGTATTGCACAGTAACTATGTGAGTACTGCACACACACGCACACACACACACACACACACACGCACACACACACACAGCACATTGCCTATATACAGTGTACTGTGCTGGATTAGAGCTTTATAGTTAAAGTGCTACATGTCAGATTTAGTAACTATATTTAGAATCACATGACATACAGCATATCTCTCTGAATCGTAATCAGTTTCTCGTTGAAATAGTCTATGTCAGGTTTAGGGTTAGACCAATGTATCATTATATCATGTAGAATCAGATCTGTTTTTAAAAGTTGCATTAAACTTCAGGTTTATAAAGAGCCAGTGAAAGTGAAGGCTGATAAATTCTTCAACAAACAGTACAGACCATTGGATCACAATCATCACACTGGAGGTCAGTGACTGTGCCCCACTTTAGAAATTAACCACACCTGTGCTTCTATATGTTTCAGTTGACTAACTACAGATTACATATACACACTATACATACATACACACTATATTAATCTCAAACATTTTCTACAGCATGAACAAGAACAAAGCCAACTAACAGTCATCTGCTGGAAGTATTGCATTGATGATGCAAACAGTAAGCAGACACTGATGTCATGAAACAAATACATCTGGTGATATTCTATTTTTATCTATTATCAACAAATCCCATGAAAAGACAGATTACTCCTCTCGGCCACAGAGCTCCATTGTGGTCCAAACACACATCAATGAGCCACACTGTTGCACTGGTTGTTCCTTCATCATGAACACACACACTGTAGTTTATTTTGACTCAATCCTACATAAACCTGGCCTGCTGCCCCAAATACTGACTGGAGCACCAAATGTGGATTCATCCGCCACTGAAAATAGTCCTCAACAAAAGTACTATTTCCTCCTGTTTGAGCCACATTTGATAAAAACTACAGTGAGCAGCTGTTTTGGGAAATTACTGAGACTTTTTGAAAAATGAAACTATATATTTATGAGGTGTTTTTCAAGGTTTATGTCATCAGTAGAAATCAATGGATTTGTGGCTGAGAGCCACAGACTGGGTGGAGACACACACAAAGACGTATTCACAAATGCAGAGCCAAAATTAGATTAACAGCATTTTCTACAGTCAGTGACTCAGTACTTTTATGAATGTGAAAGTAAACTTTTAGATGTTCTCTCTCCAGGCAGCCTACCGGATGTTCACCAGCAGCAGCTGTGTGAAACACATGATCCTGAAGGTGCGTCGTGATGCCAGGAACTTTGAGCGCTACCAACATAACCGGGACCTGGTGGTTTTCCTCAACAAGTTTGCAGACACTCAGCTGGAGCTGCCAAGAGGCTGGGAGATCAAGACTGACCCCCAGGGCAAGGTAGGTTACATATGTAGAATCAGAATCACAATCAGGGTTATTTCCAAGTAGGTTTTCACATACAAGGAATTTGCTTTGGTATTTTGGTGAATAACGGTCACAGTAAACATAGTAAGAGAAAAGAAAAATTGACAAGTACTCCAAGGTAAGAATCTTAAATATAATATTTATGTAATATAGAAATTTACAATGATATTACTAAACTGACTTTTGACTACAGAGTGTGCAGTCGTTGACAGTATAACAATATAAGAATGTGTGCAGTAAGGATGAATGACCCTTTAATGGATCTGTTGGAGGGGATGTTGTAGTCAGCACTGTGTCATACTTGGAAATGCAAGTAAAGCAAAATGAACCAAGGACAAAACACTGGACTGATCCTCATGTTCAACTGTTTGATTATGTTGTTCTGAGCAGTATGAAGCCCCGAGGTCAGAGTCCATGATGTGTAGCTGATTTTACATACTGTATGTTCTAAACAGACCAGACTATGAAACCAGCAAATGAACACACCATCTCAAATGCAATGTAGTTTAGATGGTCTGTGATATTTGAGGAGCAACATTTATTTATTCATTATTTTAACAAACACAAAATATATCACAACACAAAAAGATATTGGGTCTCATGCAAGAACATTTTTGTATCCTTATTCTAAACCTCTCTTACTTTTTTCCTGTGAGTGTTTCAAGTCAGATTCAAGTCAAGTCATTTTTATTTATATAGCCCAACATCACAAATCACAAATTTGCCTCAAGGGGTTTTATAATCTGTACAGCGTACCTACCACCCTGTATCCTTAGACCCTCGAAAAACTCCCCCAGAAATCCCTTAAACGGGGAGAAAATGGAAGAAAGCCCAGGAAGAGAAACAGAAGAGGGATCCCTCTTCCAGGACGGACAGACAGGAAGTAGATGTTGTGTGTACAAAATAGATCAACATAGTAAAATTACAGTATGGATACCAAAGATTATAGATAGACAAACATATGTATGACACACACACATATATATATATATATATATATGTGTGTGTGTGTGTGTGTGTGTGTGTGTGTGTGTGTGTGTGTGTGTGTGTATATATATATACACACAGTATATATACAGTATATACTATATATATATGAACATATATGAAGAATCTGGATCAGGCAGGACATAACAGACCTGAGCAACACAACCGCCTCTCCACCACGGAGACCTGGAAAGAGGACAGAGTACACATAAACACAAGAGCTCTAAATCCATTGTTTGTACGAGTGGTTGCATGAGGCCCATTGTGTGCACACTTAAAGTTTCAGGTAAAAAAACATACATTGGGGGAAACAGAAAACAAGGCTATTACAGAGGGAAGGAGGATCTATAGTTCATGTAACAATCTGACATTATATGATGAGGTCAGGTTGGGTGTAGATGTGTGGTGTGAGGGCATGTGAATGTGTGTGCATGAATGCATTGTTTGCTCATGAATGTATGGAGGGAAAAGAGAAAAAGAAAACATAATAAAGAAATAATAAAGAGAAGTAAATAATAATGAAGATAATAGAAGTAATATTAAAAATTATGTCAAATTTGATCCAGAATCTGCTAGATCATTTAAAATCAATATTTTCCATACCGTACAATTTCAGTCCATCTTTTTTCTGTCTCTCAGTCTTTCTTTGTGGACCACAACAGTCGAGCCACGACCTTCATTGACCCCCGCATCCCTCTGCAGAATGGCCGGCTGCCCGGCCACCTGGCCCACAGACAACATCTGCAGAGACTACGCAGCTACAGCGCCGGGGAGGTACTCACACACCCTGTAACATACTAGTTACAGTACATCTGGGTCCACATAGATTTCCCTTCCTAAAAGACAACTCAAGCATGACTGGATTATGTCCTGTGCTCCCTTACTTTTTGGAGTTTCAAAGTATTGTAAAAATCAGCAGAATTAACGTAGTTGGCAATGCTCTCCATACGCTGATGTGGCACTCAGCTCCAAGCCCATCGATTTCTACTGAAGACATGAATCTAGAAAGACAGCTCACAAATATATAGTTTCATTTTTTTAAAAGGCTCAGTTATTTCCTACACAGCTGGACACTGCAGTTTTTATCAAACATTATTCAGACAGGAGGAAAGGACTATTTTCAGAGGTGGATGAATCCAGACGTCATTGTCTAGTGAGTATTTGGGGCAGCAGGACGGCGTATGTAGGATTGAGCCAAAATAAATTGCAGTGTGTGTGTTCATGGTGATGAAGGAACATGTCACCCAGTGCAACAGTGTGGCTCGTGGCACAGAGGAATAAGATATATCAGGCTTTGATACACACACAATACTTACAATACAATATTATACATTCATTGTTTCTCTGTTTACCTGTATGTGGAAGCACATGGGTTTGTTGAAAAGAAGGAAAATACGGAATATCACCAGACTTTTAAACATAGCAGTGAACTTCCACAACTTAGTTATGTTTGCTGTAAGTTTCAACATTCAGCTGATACATAAAAAACATGAACATAAAAACATAAAAAAGTGCAGAAAGTTTCCCAGTTTGCAGGATTTCAGCTTGAGTACTAATATGCAGTAACATTAGCAATGCTAGATACAGTAACGTGCAAATCAGATGCATTAACAAGTAGACACTGATGGTATTATGCTGACATTATATAGAAACGTAGTATTAAGTCATGAGAAAGCCCTTGTTAGTTCTATTAGTTTAAACCACTTTTCAAACTGTGAAGCACATTATTGTAGTTTGATTGATTTGGCTCTCTCACCAACACGGTCAGCAGCTGGAGCTGCAGCAGAGGCTGTGACACTCAGCTCATGGAGGCAATTAGAGTACTTAAGGTACTTCTCATGCTCATCACTCAGTCAGATCTAAACACACAGACATGATGCACATTTTTCTAGAGTCAGTGTGACTCACAGTTTCCGAAGATATCATTACCCTTAAAACTATGGAACGTGCATAAGAATCACCATGTTTCCTTCAGTATCAAAGTAATCCACTGATAGTTGTCTGAACATCCATGGGTACACTGCAAACAGGAGCTGCTAATAGCTAATTCAGCATACTTTTAATGGTGCCAGTTTGCCAAAATGTAAACAAATACAGGCTAAAAAAATGGGGCTCACATTGTAGCCCACAGTATAACTCACTGAATCCATGGCAACATTATACTTCCTGTTTACAGAGGGGGACAAAGTGTCAGACTGTGAGTTTCTTTGAACAACAGCTGTCTGTCAGTGAAAAGTGTGTCCTGTTGGTGTTTGTTCTCAGGCCTCTGATGTGTCCAGGAGTCGTGGGGCTTCTCTGATGGCTAGGCCTGGAAACAGCCTGGTAGCCGCCATACGAAGCCAGCATCACGGTGACTCACAACAGCTGACCGCTCCATGTAGGCACTGCCATAACATCTCATCAGTAATTTGAAGCCAAGATCAACCTAATACATTGTTTTAACTCTGCTGTATTAATGTCTGACTGCCTTTCTCTCTCTCTCACTAGCTTACAATGACAAGATAGTGGCGTTCCTTCGACAGCCGAACATATTTGACATGTTGCAGGAGCGACAGCCCAGCCTTAGCAGAAACCATGCACTGAGGTACGCTCAGACGGTCTAAACAGCGCTCTTACACCTAACCAACCATCACCTGAGCTGATTCTAACAGATTTGGCGTTTTTGCTCATCTGGTCCGATTCGTTTCGGCTGGTGTGAAAGCTGTCAATCAAACTCTGGTGCAGAAATATGAGGCCTTGTTGCAGTCTCAGCTATTAATGCTCACAACCAGTTATTTCTCCGTGAGCCACCACTAACCCCTAAATAAATACATGGAAGAACTAAAATCACCACAATTTGATTTCTGAAGCGGTGGTTAAAGGCGGAGACACACATTAAGACTGTTGAGCCGACTCTGAATGTGATTTGGCCGTGACGACTGATGGGACCACGTTAGACCGGGTGTGTTCCTGTCTGGGTCAGGTGGTGTTGACAGTTGACAGATCATATAGTGTGTGATATCTAAAGACCCTAATCTGACGTCTTCAGATCCAGTCGCTGCCAGTCGTTCTCTGTTTTTGCGACTGACATTGGCAACTGATGATGTCACTTTTGTGTCGCCTCAGGTAGACATATCAGTAAATAAACAAAATAAGAGGATCTTCCCCAAACTGTGCGTTTTTTCCATGTTTGTTTTGGTACAAGAACACGCGACAGTTGCCGTTGTCGAGGGATTTGTGGAGTCGTCTACCGCCATCACTCCAGTGGTTCAGTGTGATGTCTAGTGTTTTTATTCAGTTGTACGGTTTATGCTCCTACCTGACTGTCAACGACTAAAAAAATTTGTGTACGTTGGTGGAAACACTCTCTTGCATTTATGTACATTTTGATCACGAAATGACTTTGAATGTAATACCATGAATACATCTTTCTTGATAACAGAGCTTCGTCTCAATACAAACCCAAATATTTACTTGTATTTACTATTTTAATTCAAGTCAGTATAGAAATGGAACAACTGATCAGGACTTTGTCTTGTTGCCTGTTCAGGGAAAAAATCCACTACATTCGGACAGAAGGCACTCAGGGGGTGGAGAAGCTGTCATGTGATGCAGACCTAGTCATCCTGTTAAGGTGAAGAACACACTAAACCCAGTACACCCCTGTTGGGTAACAACATGTATTTTCTTTTACAGTAATTTATTCTCAGCTGAATTCACAACTAATGCTTAGACACTATGTGGTGCAGAGAAATGATGTCTTCTGTGCTTTTCTGTGTCCTGTTCTTGTAGTTTATATGAAGAGGAAATCATGTCTTATGTTCCACCTCACCCCATCCACCCCAGCTTCAGCTTCTCTCCTCGCTGTTCCCCTGCCTCCTCACCTCAGAACTCTCCTGGTAGGTCCTCCAGCCTGCCAATCACAAATGTTTGGAGTTCACTGTTTCTTTGCAGAAAGGTGACGGGTATATCCCTCCTACAGACAATGAATGAAAACATAGTTTACAAGAGGGAACAGTCTCTATAAATGTGAATGGACCTTTGGAATCCTTGTATGGAAGATTTAAAATGCCTGAATTAAAACAAAAAAATACGGTGGAATACAATATACATTGTCAAATGTATTTTGTTGTAAAAGCAAATCTCAGCACAGAAAACAAAGTGAAGAGGCGTATTACATTTCAGTGTTGTCCAGCAGAGAGCAGCATAGACCTGCCAATAAAATGTAATTCTCAGTGGATTATTGATGAATTAGTCCATAAATCTGTTTCTTCCAAGAACCGGTAACATCAGATAACATTACTGACAGAGACATAATGTTACTGAATACAAGACACTTCTTATTAACAGTAGTGCAACAGGTCAAACAGCTAAATCAGCTTCTGAACAAGAGGTATTTTCAGGCGGTGGAGGTAACTGTTTTACTCATCTGGAGCTACAGTGTGAGATTCTAATAAGTTCATTTGTCCATTTATACGTCTTTCTCATTATCATTTAGTCTTTATTCCTTGATGAAAAATGCAATATGTTTGGTCAAAGTTCTCATTTTCGAAGGTTACTTTTTATTTAGGTTTAGTCTTGTTTTCATTAGGGAAAAAGGTTATCAACGATTATTTTTCATCATAGTTTTCATTGCCCATATTAACACTGCAGTAAATGCACACATAAAAAGGTTATACATGTAACAACGTGGATTGTATTTCAGGAACAGGAGCAGTGATTGACACTCCGTCAGATACTCCTCCTGGCTCTGATTGGTTGTTTTGATTCAGGAGCGGTGGATTCTTGCAAATGACATTAGGAGCAGCAGGTGGAGCCAGAGGAGCCTGAATTTTTCACAGATTATCTGTCTCTTGTACAACTGTCAGGACATAGTGACAGTTTCAGCAAATTAAAAGTTATGTTTATACAAGTTGCGTACTACAACTTTAACAAAGGGAACAACCGTAGTCTTGTAAGTTAAGGGTGACATTTTAGGAATCCCATTGCTGAAGTGCAAGGCATGACTTCTTGTGCTTACTACTGATTCGTATTAAACTTGGACGGATTGAATATTTCATTTTTCTCTCATTCGCATGATTGTTCACATTTTGAATAAAATGTTGTAGCCCTAGTATCAGGGTATTGGCAGGTCTTGAGAAGTCTTAAAAAGCATTGAAGTCCTTCGAAGGTTTTAAAGAGTCTTACATTTAATTTACAAAAGTCTCAAATATTTTCTCTTACCTGCTGTTTACAGTCATGTTAGTTATACTTTTTTTTTGTATGTCTGTTGACATCACACCCCTACTGTGTAAACTAAAATTTGGATTGTTGTGACGGTGGATTGTGCTGCAGGAGACTGTTCAATTTATTTCTGTAAAGGAGTTTCAGTCAGCACCATCAGACCTGCAGCAAACACTGTCATCACTGTTAGCACAGCAGCCAGGAAGTTCATCGTCTTATCATGGACATGGAAAGATTTCTGTAAAAACTTAATGAACTGAAATGAATTCATCATTTTTAATTGGTTAATCCATCCATCCACTTGCTGCTTATTTGGGTCCAGGTAGCATTAATTTAATTAATTATATAATTAAAAAATATTGTTATAATATACTTCTGGGAAGTGCTGAGAAATATATCGTCCCTACTGGTTTTCCATCACACATTCATCATATATGGCCAGTATTATCATGAAGCAGCTGTTACATTGCATCATCAAATTGATCTGTGTGTATAATGTCCACAATATTTGGTAATATTGTCTGAATCACTGCAGATAGTTGTAGCAGGATTCCTCTAACATATGCTGTTGAGAAGCACATTTTGGATAACCAAAATGATGTGGCAGTATGTAGGCTACCTTAGATGCAGAGAACATTATAGATTACCTCATGATTCATAACATGTTCAGAACAGGTTGAGTAGCTGGGACATAAAAACTAGATGGTAATAAGATGGCAGATATTTCTATGTTTTTACTGTTCCAGACTCATCTGAAGCCACCCTGTGTTTATTGACAGTAATCAGTGGGCACATAGTTACTCACATATGCCCTGTTGACAATAATCTAGCACACTATCTGAAGCACTCTGTGGATTCTGTTAGAGACACACACACACGTACACACAGAAACCCCATGAAGGTAATCATTGCTGTTTGACAGAGCCTGCTGTGCTATGTTAGGGTGCACTAATGTTATCTTAATGAGCTACGTGTGTGTGTGCGTGTGTGTGTGTCTGTGCGTGCATGCGTGTGTGTGTGTGTATTGGGTCATGCACGTTATTGATGGGAGGTTGTATAAAGTAGAAATTGGGTCACAGCAGGGGAGCCTGGTCTGTAATTGTGCTTCATTCATTAGTTGTGCTATTGTCTTTGTGAAAAGCTGAACTTGGTAAACAGAGTAACAAAATGTTGTGAGCTCAGCTGAACTGCTCCACATCAGTCAGTCTCACAGTAAGAAGTGTGATAATCTCAATATTACTGCAAAATGATGTAAAAAAAAAAATGATGTGCCTCTCAGAGATGACATACATTTTATTCTAAAAAAGTTAATTCTGCTAATTAGCAGCGCAATTAATATTAGTGACTTGTGACCTGTTTGAGTGACATGTCAGGTCATTTTTACGCTAAAGGTAAACATGTGCCAGCTAGCTAGAAGCTAGAAAAGCACAGTCATAACTAAAACCCTTAATGAGGGCTGCGTTCCATCTTAGTGGCCCAGTTAACCATGTCAGTGTGCCATTATAAACAGCAGGGTCCTGGGACAGGTGAACCTAAGTGTAATGCAGTCATAATTAATGTTGTTAATGACACCTATGTTTTTACTGTTATGAGCTGTCAGACTGTCAGTTAAAAGTTTATTGCTCAGTCATGATAGTTGCTAGTTATTTACTTAAAATGTGAAAACTTAAGTAAAGGTTCTTAGTGCTTTCTCCACCATTGTGTGACAGAAATTGTTCCTGCTTCTGTAAAACATTTTATTGATAACATTTAAAGCCTCACAGAGTCAGGACCTCAGTTACATTGTTCTGAAAATACACCTCATTAAGCTCCTGGCGTTTTTTGTCCAGAGATTCTCTACCTCTCAATCTCAGACTTTTAAATCACTTCATTTTATACAAAGACCGTTTGCAGTGTTTTACATTAACTTCTATTGCATATTTTCTTTTCTTTTTTCTCTGTATTTGTTTCTGTTCCTGCTCTGACTGTGTGTAGGCTTGCAGAGGGCCAGGGCTCCAGCTCCTTACCGCAGAGACTTTGAAGCCAAACTGAGAAACTTCTACAGGAAATTAGAAGCCAAGGGCTACGGCCAGGGACCGGGCAAGATCAAGTAAGACTCAGTGCAAATTACACATATAGAACGACTTAATGTACCGTCAAAATCAAAGTGAAAGATCGACAGCCCTAATACAGTTTATTATACAGTATGCTCCCATTAGATTGTAGCAGTTACAAAAGGGGTATTAGTAAATGGCCAGATCACTGATCCAGATCTGACGCAGCTCACACTGCTTCCTCCCTACCTAATATTTATAAGATAATCATAATCTGGTCCCAAATATGTTTAATGATATGCACTGACTTATTATGATATTCGATCTATCGTGTAACTGCATATTTTATAGTAGTAATATTTTAATACACAGTATGTTACTGTGCTTTGTCCACGGGACAGGGCTGTAGCTACCATTGAGGACAGTCAGGTAATGTCCTCTGAGAGTTGTGTTTTGAGAATTTGGAACTATTTCCCCACAAGAACTGTATTCCTGCCCTTGTAGAGGACTCTTTGAAACTGAATTTAGACCTGCATGTTGGACAATAAGACTTATAGAAACTGAACAGCTGAATAAATAAGATGTGAAAAGCCCAAGTCATTTAAGACTGTATAGACTTTTCTGGTGTCTCGTCAAAACATTTGGAGGGGCTGCAGGGGGAGACTTGTTTCTAAAGTCCTGGCTACGGCCCTGCTTATTGGACTTTGTTGCAGGTTGCTGATCAGGAGAGAACACTTGCTGGAGGGAACTTTTAACCAGGTGATGGCGTACTCCCGCAAAGAACTGCAGAGGAACAAACTTTACGTCACGTTCCTGGGAGAGGAGGGGTAAGACACACACACACGCGACCAGTGATGTAACACAGCTAAATGTGTGACAGCATGCTTGTTTGTAGTACTGTTTACAGTATCTTTAAAGCTGCACTAATCAATATTTTTGTATAAACGATGGATCAAATGAAGTAAAATGTTAAAGGGTCCACTTGTAGTGATGAACCCGTACAGATTCATTACCTATTTCTCTAGTTCCTCTCTTCAAAGCATTTTAGCTCCTTTAAGCTCATTGTTTTGGTTTTCTGGCCCACATCTCCACTGTCATCAACCTGCTTTCCAACAGCAGCAGGCAGCTGTTTTCAGAGAAAAAGCTGTGATAAAGCCACTGTACACTACCTGCTCAGCTGCAATCAGAAGACAGACACAGTTAGAGAGTGGAGCATTCAGCGGCTAAAGAGTGTTTTTTAGGAGCTTTAAACATTCAGTTTTTCTGTCAAAACTAGATTCTTGATGGGGTGTATAAACCTTTTGAAACAGAAGTTATAGAGTTATAGGGCCCTAAAATAGACTCAGTCAATTCATTAAACAGTATTTTATCATTTTTGTTGAAGGTGGATAAATGGGCCAGATCTGTTTTTTATATTGTTCATGGGCCAAAAGAATTCTGTATTATCAGTTTAACTGTACAAATATACCATGAACCACATGTGTCCTCTCTCTGTCCTCTTGTCTCTTCAGATTGGACTACAGTGGTCCATCCAGAGAGTTTTTCTTCCTCTTGTCTCAGGAGCTGTTCAATCCGTACTACGGTCTGTTTGAATACTCGGCTAACGATACTTACACCGTTCAGATCAGCCCCATGTCAGCATTTGTTGAGAACCATCTGGAATGGTAAGCTGTGCAATACAAACACACACTCACACACAGTGAATCAATGTTTTGTGAAACATACTGAAATGACATGCATACATACTGTATTGACTATGAAACATGTGAGGCAGTGTAAGTGGTAGTTTGTTTTCATTTGTTTATCATCTGCAACTTTGGCACCCAGTGTTACTGCTGTGATTACTGTTGTTTCTCTCTTTATTCCAACAAACCACAACAGTATAACTGATATTTAGTTACCTGTCGCACTTTATGTGTTTACTCATTTACTGTGGTCATTCAGTACACAGCCGTGGTTTAATGACACCCAGAACAACCTTAAAGCTAGAGTGCTGAACTTTTGTCTCCCCCTTCTGGCAGTGAAAGTAATTACACGAACACTGTCGACACATGCTTATGACGTATGCCTCCGCCATACTCCTAGTTGCTGTAGCTTACTCCGTCGCTACGGTTGCTCCCCCCTTCAGCTCTGGCAAACCAGTCATTGCTGGTTGACGTAAAAAAATCACTCCTGGTGCGCCAGCGTGGGAATGTCACCACAGACACCACATTTAAAAACTCCGGTATACTGCGAAACACAAAGAGATTTACCTGCCGGTGGTAGGCTTAATCAGCATTGTGTGAACTCGGTTGGCAAAGGCTTGAATGTAACGGAAATTCATTAATATGTGAAAGTCCCGCACTCCAGCTTTAAAACACTATGGAGTAACATATCAGTTAAGGTGGATAACTTTCTTTTTGTTTGTTTCTTTTTGCCTCCTCTCCCAAAGTAGTAGTAAACAGCATATTGATATGAAAATATACAACATAAATGAATAAGGTAATACAATATAACACAAAAAAGCACACAGTTCCAGTGAATGAGGAGAATACTGTATTTGGTATCAGGCCAGTTGGCTCATTTTACACTCATGTGAGAGTGTTTAAGTTTTGTTTAACTGTTTCTATTGTTGATTCTAATGTTCCTTGTGTGTGTGTGTGTGTGTGTGCGTGTCCAGGTTCCGTTTTAGTGGTCGTATCCTGGGCCTGGCTCTGATCCACCAGTACCTGCTGGATGCTTTCTTCACCAGACCCTTCTACAAGGCCCTGCTCAGGCTGTCAGTATACACACAGTCTCACACACCACAACGTTTATCACATGTCATTTACTTCTTTCAGAGGTTAAAGCAGCAGATGGAAATGTTCTTAATGTTGTCGCAGATTATTTCATTTTCTTTTGTCATGAATCCACCATGAACACTCATTTGGTTCAGAACACTAAGCTTCCATTGCAAAGTGTTAACTTTATGGTCTTTGTCTTTCCTATTTTCTGAGCTCTAAAATACATTCCCCTCCATTTAATTTATCTTCAGGAAAGCTTACATGAAACTGTGCTAGCTCAGTGATTAGCAGACTGGTACAATCTAGTTTTATGGGTTTTATGTGTGAGCTCTGTGTGTCCTTCAGGCCAACAGACCTGTCTGATCTGGAGTACCTGGATGAGGAGTTCCACCAGTCTCTGCAGTGGATGAAAGACAACGACATCACTGACATCCTGGATCTCACCTTCACTGTCAACGAGGAAGTCTTTGGCCAGGTCAGCGTGTGTGTGTGTCTGCATGTGTTTGTCACTGTGGATGACAGCATCAGCTAGACAATCTAAATCACATGCATATGATCTGTTGTTATACTATGATATATTCCACAGTAACAAGCTTTCAATGTACTGCTTGACTTACACTGTTAACTAGACCCAGTACTTCCTGTGTTGCCAGGTGACGGAGCGGGAGCTGAAATCGGGTGGCTCCAACCTCCAGGTGACTGAGAAGAACAAGAAGGATTACATAGAGCGAATGGCCAAGTGGAGGGTGGAGAGAGGAGTGGTGCAGCAGACAGAGGCGCTAGTCAGAGGCTTCTACGAGGTAAACAGAATTGTTTCAGTTCTCAGCTGGTACAAAACACCATAAAACAACATCATTAGAAGGTGAAGACTAGTTGGGAACCTTTTTTGTTCTCATTTATAAATACACCGATAAGGTCATAGTCTACTGTAGCCAGCTGTAGGAAGTGACATTCTAAACATAACCCAACAATAACATAACAAGTCATAATCCACAGTGAAACACTTTAACACTTTTTCAACACCTCCAAGTAATTGCTTGAGTTCATTTAGACCGCCATGCCCATAGATTTGAATACATCATAATACACGCATGCATGTACACATGAGTGCAACCACACACACCTAAAGACAACTATTGTTCTCCATCCCAGGTGGTGGACTCCAGGCTGGTGTCTGTGTTCGATGCGCGGGAGCTGGAGCTGGTTATCGCCGGTACAGTAGAGATCGACCTCAGTGACTGGAGGAGCAACACAGAGTACAGAGGAGGTGTGTGTGTGTGTGTGTGTGTGTGTTGCGCTAGTTACTGAAAAATAGTAATTAGTAAGTCACTCAGTTACTTTACTGATTACTTCCACCAAAAAGTAATGCATTACTGTGATAAGTAACTTTTGAGTAACTTTTTAAATGTCTACTTTGAAATACTGCCATTGGTAATGTGCCTGTAGCTTTCATTTCAGTAGGCTACTGTTTTACAGTGTGGAATAATATAAACACTGACAGACAGTTTTCGTTTGTATTCACATGACTGAACTCTACTAAGCAATGTAGGCTATACTGCGGAGCCCAAGTTAATTATCCGGACCAGGAAGGCGAAGTCATTTTAAAGTTGAGCGCGTGCGCCTTAACCTCGCCCTACAGCCCAGGTTCCTGTGTTCACCGCCGGCAGCCCTAACCGCCATGCGAGCGGCACCCACTCCCAGCAATGAGTGCTCTGCTGGGCTTGGCCGTCCGCATCAAGCGCCGCTCCCCAGAACCACTTGCCCGCGCTCAATTCTCTCCCTTTCAATGGTTTGTAGTCCGTCCCCCCAGTCCTCATCAGGCAGAGGTGCAGTGTCCGCAGCAGCTCCCCTCCCTGACCACAGTCACTCCGTTACAATATCTACGCGTGAGATCAGATCAATTTTTGAGCATAAACAGGAAGTGTAGACTACACATCTCCACAGCTGGCCAAATAAAAAATAAAGACGGAATGAGCCTTTCAGTAACGGTAACGTAGTTAATTTAGAAAGTAATGCGTTAGAGTACTAGTTACTGCCAAACGTAACAGAGTTACTGTTACGCGTTAGTCCCAACACTGATAGAACCCTGTTATACCTGGTGTTAACCTGCACACCTGTATATGGACATCATCTGGATCAGGAGGAATGCAGGTTATCATATCAGTCAGACCTTTCCTTTTTTTATCAGTTATTATTAGTTTGACTTTTTTGTGAAATATGCTTATTCACTCAGCATAAAGACTACAAATATAAACTGAAGTGTAAGAGTGACAACGTGAATTCACTGTGGGTTACTCACTCTGGGGAAAAAAGCGAATAAGCATATTTCGCAAAATGTCAAACAAATAATGTTGCCAGACCGTACAACTGTAGAGATGCTGGTAGCGAATTTGCCTTTGGACAGAACCAGGCTAGCTGTTTCCCCCTGTTTTAGGTCTTTATGCTAAGCTAAGCAAACTGGTCATCAACAGCAGCTTTGAGTCTTTCCAGCTGACATATTCCTGATCTGATTGGATGTTTCTGCAGTGAGGGGAGCTTATTTTAATCAAGCTCAATGATATATGTGTTTCCTGGAATTACTGTGTAAAAAAGTATATAAACCACTTAAACAAAACCTTTCCCTGTTTGACATCATCTTTTCTGTTATTTGCAGTGCTAAATGCTAATATTGATCTGGGTCAACCTGAGTTGATTCTGATGTCACGTGTTAACTCCCTGACTCCCAATCACTAGGTTACCATGACGGTCACATAGTGATGCGATGGTTCTGGGCCGCTGTGGAGCGGTTCAACAATGAGCAGCGTCTCCGCCTGCTGCAGTTTGTCACAGGGACGTCCAGTGTGCCCTACGAAGGCTTCGCCGCGCTGCGGGGATCCAATGGCCTCCGACGCTTCTGCATTGAGAAGTGGGGCAAAGTCACATCACTACCCAGGTATCTAACCCTGTTTGCTATAGAGCCACGTTCACACTGTCCTGCTCTCATTACCTTACTTTCACCTTAAAGTCAAAGGCCTGCTACCTGTTTGATGAAAGTCATGCTCCACCCCTCAGACACAACTGAGGGCTTTGTAAAGTTGAAAAATGTACACATGATACACATTAATTGTTAATTGGTCTATACAAAATCAGAACACAGTGAAAAATGCCCATTAATATATTCAGGAGGCATCATTTGGCATTACAGCCATTGACACTGTCACAAAAAGTCACCTCTTGTGTATTTTAGTGTGCAAAGCAATACTCTTGGGCTATATATGTATATCACCTCCAGAATGTTCCAGCATTTTGGTTTAGTATATATTATTTCATTACTGACACTTCACATATTGTGTAAATGTCCTGACATTGCCCACATCAGTTCACTACAAAGCACCAGCTCAGCAGAACTATTTTCCCTCCTCTGTAGTGCAAGTAGATCTGATATTGTGGAAGGTGTATTCGTCTGACCTCATATTAATTTGGCAAACAGCAGTTAAAATGTGAGCGTGCTCAACAGAGAAAGAGAGCAGGACTCAGGTTTCACTGCAGAGCAGGGAAAAGAGCCAGAGTTTGACTTTGTAGACAGTGGAAGCTTCAGCATCAGCAATTATACCATAGGTCCACTAATAATAGGCTTGGAGATAGTGGGGGTGCGTCTGTGTGTGTGTGTGTGTGTGTGTGTGTGTTTGTGTTTGTGTTTGTGTTGATAGAGGTGAGTTGGTGTAAAGTGAAACTATGTAACTTTTGAAAGAAGAAATAACATAATCTGTCTCTTACAAATGAAAAAAATTAGTTCATAAGCAATAAAACTTACAACAAAACCTTTTCAGTTCACTAAATGTAGGGCTTTTGCTGCTACAGCTTTACTTGCTCTTGTGTGACTGGTAGCGTATGGTGCCTAATGTTAGCTAATGTTAGCAAACTTCAGATAAATATTACTGCGTACTGAACAGTACAGCGTCAATTTGCTAACTTTATAACTCTTCACTACTTGTGCTACTGCTACACTATGTTTTAGAATGTATGGTTATCCTGTATTTGTCACTTGAGGCTACAGGGGGTGCTGTTCAGCACAAATGTGTTGAATACATTTCCCTTCCTCATAAAACATTTGCAAAGCTGATTTTTTAAGTATCGTAAATCCTGCCTTGTTTACATCCATGTTTAATTGCTAGCAGTCTTCTCCTTCACTGCCTTTCTCTTCCCTTTGTTACCACCACCTGTAGATCAGTGGAATAGTGTAACTGTGTATTGTGTCACCCTCACGTCCTCGTGCACATACACAAGATAAACAGGGACCCACTCATAGAAAAACTGATCAGTAGCACTACTAGAGTTCAAAAACCCCACAGGGAACCTTTGAAGCATTTTCCAAGTTTTCTGGAGAGACAACAAGGTCAAGTATCCCAGGTCAATTAGTGATCATAAGGGTGTTGTGATACATGGTCATGATATTAGACAGTAGTATTATGTATTTATAAATGTTTAGGGCACATAGAGAGTGACCTCAAGTCCAATTTTTTGTTATCTCATGGCTGAGTGGATCTGTGTAACGTAAATTTCATCATCTGCTCATGTCCACAAGTAGCTCAAACTTTATGACTGTGCGGCCTTCATGAAACTAAACAGCCAAGAGGTGAATGGTCAGCCTAAGCCACTGACAAAGTCACTTTTGGAACTGAACAGGTCTCACAAACTACTGGATTTGATTGCAAGTCACAGGAACAAGAACAATACAAACAAGACACAATGTGGGGAGTCTGATTCTGTAACAATGGATACATTAAGAGAAAGGCTTGAACAGCAGAAACCTTCTATGAGGAAATGCTAAAAGAACAAGAAGCCTCCTGCAATGCTAGTGCAGACTAAAGTTCATGAACTATTTTCCTCAAAGCTCAATCTAAATGCAAGCAGCATACAAATTGAACATGCACACAGGAATGGGAGATTCAGAGTTGATGTTGCAAAGCCAAGGCCAATTGTGGTTAAGCTCCTGTGCTGTAAAGGCAAGCATCTTATTATGGTCAGGGCAAAGGCAAACCTCAAAATACTTCAGTCTTTATCAATGAAGACTTCTCAGATCAACTGCGTAAGAAGTGTGCTGCTCTTTTACCAGCAGTGAAGGAAGCAAGTAAGAGAGTAAGAGGAGACTATGCAGTTATTAGTTATGGTCGTCTTATTGTGAAACCAAGGTATATTAGGAGACTTGTAGGGCTGCCCCCTGAAAGTCGATGAGTTGGAGACATTCTACTAATACAGCTTTAATGCAGATGACCGATCAGTGGTTGAATTAAAAAGACTGAAACAGAGTGGTTGGTGCGGTCCTACTTTTTTTACATTTTATTTAATAGACCATGAAATACTCTTAATGAAACTTGCAGCTTATGGTTTAAATGCCCTCGATTGGATGATTAGCCGCCTGACTGGTATCACGCAAAACGCCTCCTTTAATGTTTTTTCTGAATCAGGGATGGTAAAGTGTGGTGTCCCCCATGGAAGTTATTTAGGGCCGTTGCTTTTCTCTATATTTATGAATGATATGCCGCTTGTTTTAAACAAAGGCAGTTTAACTGTGATTGTTGATGATCCCACTGTGTACACATGATTAACTAATGTTGATGATTTAAATAATACACTTACAGTAAGAAGGAACTTTTTGATTTTAAATTGGGTAGCCAAAAACTGTTAAGTTATCAATGTGTCTCAAGCTACGCACTAAGGAGAGAGAACCAATCTTGTCTCTCAATCAACGGCGCCTCTATAGAGCAGGTCAGTGAGGCTAAACTTTTGGGGGTCACGCTTGATGAGCAACTATCTTGAGGAGGTCACATAAACAAAATAGCTGCAAAATTGGGAAGAGTATCTGCTATGAGAAGGTGCTCCCCATGTCTTAGTCCAAGTTGCTCCTTGCAGGTAAAACAAGCCATAGTATTGTGTCATCTGGATTACTGCTCAGTAATCTGGTTAAGTGCTACCAAAAAAGAGGTGGAAAAGCTTCAGTTAGTGCAGGAGAGAGCAGCAAGATCAGCACTCAGTTCAGTCACAGCAAGTAGAAATAAAACACACTCTGGTCTCACATGGCTGAAGGTTGATGATTGGTTCAGATATAGTTTATTAACTTTGTTAAGAAATATAATAGTTTTAAACAACCATATTGTTTGTATTTGAAAGTCTTATTTTCTGGAAAAACACACAGTTATCAAACAAGGCAGGTGAGGAGGGGTCACATTAAGCTACTCCAACCAAAGACAGATGCGATGAAAAAAACTTTATATGTCAGGAATCTACAACAAAAGGTTTTAAGAAGCAGCTAAAGAGTCTGAACGACAGGCCTGCAAAATAAAATAGGCTTCCTTTTGATTTTTGGTTGCAATATGGATGTTTAGATGAACTGAGATTATTGTTGTTGTTTTGTTCTGCATGTCAATAGATTCACAGTGTTCTAATTGTGGTAATGTTTTGTATTTGTATGGTTGTGATGTAATTTTATTATTAACATTTATTATTTTAATGTTATTGTTGTCACGTTATTGTTTACTGTACGAAGTGTAAGTGCAGACATTGTTGACTGTATGTATTTTATTTGAATATGGACACCAGGAAGAATGGGGATCCAAATAAACAATAAACAATTCCTTAACCAGGCACAGTAACTTTCTGAAATTTCTGCTTGCGACCTCATGGTGAGGACAAAACTCAAGGAAGTCAAAGTACTTCCCCGCATAACTCGCTGTAAAACCACAACTTCACATAACATGTCAAACAGTGAGCTTCAGAGGTGCTGGTAGGCGTATTTTGTTGCCTTTGGAAAGAGCCAGGCTAACTGTTTCCACCTATTTCCATTCTTTATGCTAGGCTAAACTAAGTGGCTGCTGGCTGAAGTTTCTTATTTACGGTGCAGACATGAGAGCGGTATTAAGATTCTCATGTAACTCTCGGCAAGAAAGACAGTGAGCATATTTCCAATAATGTCAAACTGTTCCTTTAAGTGTCTTTTTATGAGACGTCTGTTTTTATGCAGCAATTCCTTTAATTGGTGGGACACAATAAAAGCACACAAAAGGACACAATGTTTGTCAAAGTGAATAAAAAAGCAACACTAAAACATGTGATGTGAGCTCCAGGTATTGTCTTCTAGTCATGACTCTCTAACAATCTGCCTGTTTCTCTCTCTCTCTCTCTCTCTCTCTCTCTCTCTCTCTCTCTCTCGCTCTCTCTCTCTCTCTCAGGGCTCATACCTGTTTTAACCGCCTGGACCTGCCTCCATACCCTTCATACACCATGCTGTATGAGAAACTGTTGATCGCCGTGGAGGAAACCAGCACATTTGGCCTGGAGTGAGACAGACAAGACAGACAAATCAACACTGCGTCCCTCTCTGTGTAACACTGGCTGGGATAAGATGCGGGGGAAAAAGCAGCTGTTGTGTGCTTAATACATCGTAAAGATACCTGGATTGTAATCGAGTTTTTGGTCATGTGGATTTATGTACGTCACTGTTATGATACTATGTGTTAGTCTCTCACTTTGCTATGAGGATCTTTATGACAGCACCACAGCAGGACTACGGTTATTTTTATATTAATCACTAAGACTGGAGAATATGATACACTACAACAGCATTTTATATATATATATATATACAGATATATATATGTATATGTATATGCATACCCAAAGAAAGGGTATGTATAATGAAATCAAGATCATTTAAAGTTGCATGTAGCAAAATGCATCATCCATCCAATGATAAAAATACTTACAGTAATAGAAAATGCATTGCACTGAAAACAAGAAGTAAACATAAAATCCAAGACATTATTATGACAGCTAAATACTTGAGACCTTGTTGGAATTTATCTTAGAATTTATCCTTACACCTGGGTTGAAAATTTGAATTCACAGAAAAGATTTAAGTGATAAAGTAATAAATTATAAAAAATAAAAAAACCTACAGAAACAGATGACAATTGGAGAAGTAATAATATGATAATAATTATAGTTATACTTGAAAAATGTTGGACATTTGATGAAACATGTTACGGATTTTACCGCTTACAACACATTCAAATTGTGACGTATACATTTGTACATCTTTCCTGTGAATTCAAACTTGAAAGCGAACAATGTGTGCAAATTCCAACACACAAATTCTCAGGTGGTTTGCTGCTCTTATACGTTCAGATGAATCTATAAATGTGGCTTTAAAGAAGTGGTTCAAAGTATAATGCATATTTTAAAAGGCTCATCAGATGGATGCAAAGTCTGGTAGCCCAACGCCAAAGGAACAATCATGTCGGGTCATTTATCTGGAGACCCTACAAGGAACATTATGTATTTTATCTGGACCATGGCGGGCCAGTAGGAACCTGCCTGAGGATCCGGTACAGAAGGAATTAAAGAAATGTGATGGTGCCAGGTTGGTGCCAGGCATTAGGGGTGATCAGTAGAACCTTACAATCAAATCTGAAATTATAACCAATGTAATGCTTAAGTTATATAGATCTTGTCTGTTTGCGCCAGTCAGAGCTGTAGCTGCCGCACATTATCAATGGGAGAGGAAATTTTCACAGTATACAAAAATGTGCAGAGCTGCAGAAGTCTAAGCAGCAGGAGATAGAGGGAAGGATCACTTTTTGTAGACCACTCAGCATTTGGGTGTAAGTTGATGAAATCATGGCAAATGATAGTAATTAAGGAATTGTGCACTTTGCAAGGTGATTAAGAAGAGAGGCTAGGCTATCGGGATCACAGCTTGATATTAATATAAAGATAATTGAGTCCAGGAAGAAGCTTGTACATTGATAAGAAAATAGGGCCCAAGTCTGATCCCTGAGGAACTGGTGAGGATTTCTACACCAGTTCCCCAGGAATCTACAATGATCTACTGGGAAAATACAAGCAGGACCACTGGGATACATCAATATCAATAATAGTTAAGCCATCCGTACACATTCTCTCAGTTACTCTCAGTTTACTATAGCTATGACGTTTCTTTTTCAAGAAATGTCAATAATATGAAAGCTAACACTATCTTCAACAAGCTCCTCCATAATGAGCAGAGACACGGGAGAAGTACTAAAAGTCTTTCAGGAATTAGTCTGGCAAGGTCTGGCACACTGAAATTGGGGAACGAGTAATATATAAACAATTATCCTTTGACCTAATTCAGATTCTGTACACTGACAGCAAATCCAGGTAAAGGGTGTAGTATACCCCCTTAAAAAGGTGGGTCTAATGGGCTCAACAGCTACTACATTACTTTTCCAGTTCTTATACTCATGAGGTGTTGGTATCGTCAAGGAAGGCCTAGATCTGGACCTGCAGCTTCCCATTCCCTGTCTCCCTCTGGTTGGGTCCAAAGTGAGGACAGCAGCTGGGCAGAGACCTTTCATGTTCTCTTCTGAATGGACAGCAGTGTTACTGACAAGAACTCAGCAGTCTCTGCAAATGTTCAAAAGCAGAGACAATGATGTCAAGTCTCCTCTATCAAAGTAGCCATCAATTCCAACACAAGGGCTTCTGTGATTCCTTCTGTGGAGACTGAATGTGATCATGTCAACCAAGCAAACAGGTAGTTCATAATTCTTTGACAACAAAGAATGCGCATGTGGACATTGTGTCTCCAGCTGGCTGAAGGGACTTTCTGTGAATCCTGTTGGCCAGAGTGGTGCGTCACCTTTCAGCATCTCTGGTCCTGCTGTTTGAATGGAAGCTGCTCGTACTCTTATTCAAGTCCTCCACCGATGAACTTCTTCTTTCTGACTGTGTGCCATCACCGTGGTGTTGCTCTTTGCACGGAGCACGTACTCCAATATCTGAACCTTTACTAGTTCAAATAACGTGACTGGTGTAAAGCAGCATGTAGGGTTCCAAGGGCCTGGGACCATTGGATCGGCTCCCTGTTAGCAATCCGGCCCTTCTGGTATAAACGTGCGTACTGGGGCCCTTGGACAAACCAGTGTAATATATGCAATAGTTAAGACCTTTACCCCAATCTGTTCCACAGTCTACCATGTTCTTTCAGACAATGACCGACTGCAGTGTACCCTCAGCATTCCCAGCCCCTTGTCTACATCTCTAGTCCAGTAATGAAACTGTGCCTCAGTTACTTACTGCCTCATATGTGGCCTGTGGGGTTGTGGGACTCACTGGCTAGTACATGAGCCTAACATAAGGAAAGTCCTGAGTTCAGATGTTTGCCTTGGTTATTTTTGAAAACAGTTTACATGTTCTCCTAGTGTTCGCGTGGGTTTCCTCTCACGCTCCAAACACAAGGCAGGTTCATTGGAGACTCTGATACCCCATTTACACTTGGCCACCTCATGTGTGTTGGGCAGATAGCTATCCGATATCAAAAAAGCCAGGTGTAAATTGTCATTGCATCCACTGAATGATCTGTATGGTTAAAAGGGAACTCCACTCATGTTACACATCAGAGACTGTTTACATGCATTGGGAGTACTACTACATATGTGACAAAGTTGTGTAAAGCCTTTAGTGTCTCCAGAGGGAGCTGTGTGAAGTCTGATAAGTGTCCTAAATGTCACTTGAGTTGGCATCGGTTGGTTCTGAAGACTACAAGTTTGAAACAGGAGTTAGAAAGAAGTGAGCTTACAGACCTCTGTAGCTCGCTCCTCATCTCTGCTTGAAGCTGGAGGCTTGAGGCTACTAGCATAACACACCCGTATCCCTGACTTAACTGTCGGAGTTGAATTGTGGTTAATGTAAGCACCAGATTTTGACAAGGAAGAAGAATGCGTGGAATAAAAAATGTCTCTGGTTCTGCTGCATCGATTTTCATACTTTTTTAAAATTGTGCATTGTGAGTCCAACAGTGTTATAGGAGTGCAATGCTACTGTGGTGTCTCTGAGAGGTTAGTGTGTGATGGCAAGCAAAACGTTTGTAGTCCATTCATGCGAGTCATCCATGTATTTGTGTATAGTTGGTGGAGAGTTGTTAGCTAGCTGGCTAAACTGTTTTTAGCTCAAGTTATTCCTGGTGTTTTTTGACTGTCACAAAAACAGCTTCAGGTGGATTACCACCACCCTCTGGATCGGCATCGGACCTACCCACATTTGCATCTAGCACAGGAAAACCACGACGGTTGCATACACTGCATGCGGCTCAGTATAAATGAAAATTTATTAAATCACATCTGGAGTTTATCCAGATATGCAGCCCAAGATCCCTGGAACTTATGATTCAGTACCTCATGATTTACATTCAGTGCCAATGCAGGAAGTAGTGTGGCCTTTATGTAGCGAGCTGGACAGTAAGGGTGTGGAGGTCGAGGTGGTGGATGGATGTGTGGTGCATCAAACTGTAACCACACCTTAACCATAGTTTATTTGCCATGATGACAATCTTTCCCTAACCTTAACCATACTGCTGCAATGTGCAGAAATTGTACAAAGTGAGAATTTTTAAAATGGCTGCATTGTTGTTGGATGTAAAAACACGTCATTGGACGTTATCTGGGGCTTCACAGAATCATCCAATATCGACCCTCTTGTCTGGCAGTGGGGTTTAGATATGATACCCTTGAAATACCAAGTGTAAATGGGGCCTAAATCACAGAAGGTTTAAGTGTTTGGTAGCCTGACAGAGATCGTGGACCTGTGTGCTGTCCTTCCTTGTCATTCACCCAAGGCATATTGAGATAGGCTCCATCCCCCCACGCCCTGACCCTGACCCCGAATAGGACTAAGCGGGTGTAAGGAACACTTGGATGCAACATCTGAAGTGTTTTACACTCGCCTACATGTTTGTCAATTGACAGAATTTGGCCACAGTTGAACTTTTGACCGTCACTAACCATCAGCAGCCTCTTGGATTTCATGACATGAACTGATAATATTTTCTTAAACAACAGTTGAATACACAGGTTCAAAACTTCACTTTTTTATCATTTTCATTTGAAGGACTACTGAGATAAACATCTCACATGATGTATGATATCACCTAAACGGTGCTTTATTTGCGTGCTAGCTGCAGAAATGATCACAATGGGCTAATGGAACACTACAAAACCAACAGAGAGACAGGATTTTCCTGTTTAATTATTGCAGAAATTTAGGCCACTACATCTATGGAGATCAGGCAAAGCAAATGAATTTGAGAAAACCTAAATGAATGAATTTGATTGAATCAGATAACTGTCTTACTCTCTCCTGGTAAACGCACTGTACTGGCAGTCAGATCATTAGTACTGCACTCATCCTTGGCACTGGCGAGGCCTTATCCACTCATCCCTACAAGCAAGAGGACAAGGCAGTGATTATGTTGTATCTTCCCTGTCTTTTTTTTCTACAATCTTTTGTACTGTTATTTATACTGTATTGTATTTATAAGTAAAGGGAAGTCCTGAAGCTTTCCTTGAATGTTTTGTTAGTTTGCAGTTTTTTGATGTTGTGATAAGAAGCATCAGTCGAAAAGTTTGCCTTCACTTTTGAAGCCTTTGCGTTTTGATATGTGTGTTTTTTCTATTATCTATTAAGCTAGCTGCTTATATGTTGCTCAGTGCAGGAAATGTGCTACTGTGGTGTCTGTTTCTGTTTCCGTTCGGCTCACAATATTTCTCTTTTTCTGTTCACCACTTTCTCTGGTGGTCTATTTCATTACTGAGGTTCTGTCGATGTTAACGTCAATGTCAGGAAGTTTTCCTCCATGTCACAGATGTCTCACGGTGTCATACATTTCAGAGCTGCATGTATCCAGCAAGTAATCTGTGCTTTGGACAGTTTATGACAACAAATGACAAACAACTTTTTTTGTATGTAATTTGTTGAAAATGTAAAGATAATGTACGGATGTCTTGTTTTTATTGGGTTGATAAGTTGAAAACCTACATTGTAGATCTTGAACACTGATATTTATGGTTAAGAACACTCTCATAACACTGATATTGATAGCAGCTATTATAGAAGTATTTAAGTAAGCTTTTGGAGAAGTAAAGAATCATGGGATGTCTGCATAAAGGTAAGGTGGTGGCAAATTGTAGCAGCTGTTTGGTACTTGTGTCTTTTCAAGCTATTTATTTGTGTATTTTCATTTTAAAAAGGGAAATTAACAAAGGGAATATATGATTGACTGGATGGATGGTGGCAGCTTTGCTGGGAGGTGACACTGAAGCATGCATATTTTTTTTGTTTGGTTTCTAGTTTTGTGTATGTATACATATACACATATGTAAATAATGTTGAAAGGTACAGTTCTGATTTGTCTGAGAACGGGTTGCTAAATACTCAGGCTGTGCTACCGCTCCACCACAATACAACTGTTTATGAATCTCAATAAAAAGGTCACTTTGTTACTTCGCTGCCGTTGTGTGGATATATTGTACAGATTGAACTAAAAGACATGACATGAAGACTTGAAGATTAAAACGTGAAAATCAAATTTAAAGGTTCGTTCTCAACCTTGGAAATAGCAGAAAGAGCAAACTTGTCACCACAAGTTAGTTGAGCTGTCACCCACTGGAGATGAGCTTTCATAATTCTTATCTAACTAACTTGGTGGCTTTCACCACATTTTGTGGCCCAGTACACATACAGATGCGTATTCCCAGATCTCAGCAATTACTTTGGTGAGTACAATGTAATCAGAAATGATGGCCAAAATTGTGAAAATAATACCCAAGTTGTAATAAACCATAATCTTTATGGTATTATCCTTCAAGAATAAAATATAAAGTCCAGCTACTTTGAATATTTTACTTGAGTCCACACAGGATGGACTGGGAATAAAAATCAGGCCAGGATTTTTGACTTACACCGGCCCACCAAAACTCACCTGGAGATTCACCCCCACCCATATAGTCCATGTCACTCCCTACAAGAACTCTGTAAATAGAGATTTGGGTTCTTTAACTAACTATGACAATTTGTGGAACAATACATGAAACAGAAACCCCTGTAATGCGTTATACAGTATAATGATAAAAATATACAGTATGATAACATATTGGGTGATATTATAATTGTTATTTACATTGGGTCAGATCAGATCAGATTCTATAGTGATTTTATCATAAGTAGTTTGTGAAGTTGTGAGGTGAACAAAATATGAGAAAAACCTTCTAATATAATACAGTCCACTACAACTCTGCCACAACAAAGTTAATTCTCAAAAACTACTGTATACCTACTGTATATGGACAGGACAAAATATGAGACAATTGGCCCCCGGGGCCCCAAATGACGAAATGAAATTGAAATGACAAGGCAGTGTTTGTAGTCGTTTTGTGTCTCTTTGCAGTCATTGTTTGTCTCTGTGTTGTTTTGCATCTCTTTGTAGCGTTTTGCATTTCTTTTTGTGTCTCTCTGTGGTTGTTTTGCTTGGCATTTCCTGCTTCATCACTGAGGAACAACACAAGGACATCCAAAAAGAATATATAAAAAGAATATATCTCAACTGTAACAAAGAAAGAGTTTTAATTGAAGTTAAATATTTAGAAATACAAATATGAGAGAAAAGAAAATAGGATGAAACAATAAAACACCATAAAAATGGGCAAAAATGAGCAACATTTTTCCAGCTAACTTGCTGTGCTATACTTTCATATAAATGTCAACAGTACATTGAACTATGAACTAAATGGAACCATGTTGTTATGAGCTGTTTCTGAACAGTTCATCTCAACCAGCAGCTCTGCAGGCTTAATTACTGCTGCTCCTGAATAACACAATAAAATACTGTCTTCTGCAGTTTGACCAATAAGTGAATCTTTTGCTACAAACACTGCAACTGTACAGTTTCTCTGGTGTGGACTCTCATCTGTGCTTTGAGACTCCCCTGTTGTGTAAATCTTTTCCCACAGTCACCACAACCAAATGGTTTCTCTCCTGTATGGACTCTCGTGTGCGTCCGCAGATGGTACTTCTGGACAGATCTTGTACCGCACTCATTGGTGAGATTACATCTTGTGTCACTTACAGGGACTTTTCCTTCCAACCACTGTCACACACGAGGCTCTGAGGCCTTGTCATTTGTATCTGGTTGTAGATGACTATGTGGAGCTAAGTTCCTTTCATGTGTGGGCTTTTTGTATCATCCTGGTCCAGGCAGGGGCTCAAGGGGGGAACCTCTTCTTTAATCACTAACAGCTGCTGGAACACACACACATTATGGACAACTGTAACTTTCTATTGAAACTGATAACACTGGTATAATTACTTAAGGTCAGTGAGACCAGTGATGGTTTCTTTGCAGATCCTCAGTAGTGGAAATGTTGTCAACAAGAACCATGATAAAAATTATTTGTTGGCTGCCATTTTCCACAACCAAAGGAAGAAGGACAGAGTCCCCTTAGAGGCTGTGAGAAATTATTAGAATAAAAAAGTTGTTAGATAAAAAAGACTTATTACTACCACATGCAAATCCCAAAACATTAGTTACCGTCAGAAAGTGATTAAAGTCCAGTGTACCTGAGTGAAAGAGAGCAAGACAGCTGATTTACTGCACATGCTCCTGAACTCCTCCACTGGTAGGCTCCTTTTACCATTGTTGAAGGAACCGGTTGTTGGATATCTCTTGAGCAGCAGCAGTGAGTCGCTGATTGGCTCACTCTCTCAGTATTTAGAGTTTTGACATTTTCACACAAGGATTAAAATACAGCTGATCTTAATCTGAGTTCAGATAAATATTGAATGAAAGAACAAAGTTTTCCAAGCAGTTGCTAGGTTACAACTGTCAGTCTGGTTCCAGCAAGCTAAATTGTATGAACATAAATTATACTTTGTGGAGAAATTAATTTGACCAACCAATATTCTATTATGTGGTTAATAAATTTATATAATAATCTCTCTCACTCAATTTTACTCAAGTTTGCCTGACAGAGAACTTCAGTAGGCCACAATTTCAGCCAAATCACAGAATTGTAGTAGGTAACTTCTGATTGGCTGCTTTGTTTTCAGTCCAATCATTAGCAGGATTATTGGTCACTAGGGAGAAGGGAAGCACTGGGAGACAGTCATCTGGATGGAGTAGAATTCTTAAAGCTTGGCACAAACTGGCTTCAAAGTTTGTCATGTTTTATATTCTTTTCACAATAATAACTTCTTCAAAAAATATTATTATTATCCTTCTTTAGTCCAGCTGAATGCTTTGACTATAACAATGATTTTCCTGTACCAAAACTGTTACTTTTTCCTAAAAGGTAATAAACAACCTCAGGAAATCCTCTATAGAAAACCTCTTCCCTGACAGTACAGCTACATGAGGAAAAGGTTTGTCTGCTCTCTTTGCAATCTTCACCAGCCCACATATCTAGCACGTGCAGCCTTGTTAAACTAAATAAAAGGAGAGGGTAGTTACGGTGTCTGGTCTGTTGCTCTGTTTATGTACAGCACCTGCTAGTTAGTTGATTCAGGATTATTTTGGCATTGGTGTTGCTCTAACAAGAGCTGACCTGCCACATTTAGTAGAAAGTACTTGAGCTTGTTTCCTTAAGAGCGACAGGGGGCATGTCCTTCACTAAAAGTTGAAGGGGCAGTGATTGCTGACACCATCATGAAAAGTAACATGAAATACAAAGTGACATGACATAAAAGTTCTTAAACTGACCTTTCAAAATTTTTAAATAAAAATTTCTTTTTATGAAATAATTATTATTAAAATAACAATTAGGCTATAAAATAATATGTCATCATAATGAGTTGTTTAAATAATTACTGGCTATTCATGTGATTTTTTAAATTTCATAATCACTCATTAATTTATTTAATTTTGAACATTCGGGCCTCCATAATTTGGAGTCGGAACGATGCTTTATTCATATGAATGCAGTAAAGCGCCACGCTCGACCATCGCACCGTCCAATTGGCCAGCCCGCCTGTCAATCAACACAAGCTCCATGGTAACTGAAAGCACAGCAACAGCTCGGAGGAGCGCTCACACACAACGAGCCGAGTCCGGACGGAGTCACTCATCACCATGCGCGTGTCAGCCGCGTTACTTGACAGAACAGTAAACTATGCGGATGCTTTTAACTCTTGCGCTGCCGAACACTGATATTTCTCTGTCGCACCGATGTTTTGTGAAGTTGTCGCTCAGCGTGTAGTCAGCCGTGTTGTTTAATATCAGTGTGCTGCTGTTTGTGAAAGTTTCCGTCTGGACTTTAGCTAACCAACCGCTCCAATTAAGCGACGCCATGATCCCCGAATGTCCACGCGCCGGGGACTCGAGAAGCCGGACCCGCTTCCAGCAGAGCCCGGCAGCCGAACCGAGCCAGGGCCGCGGCGTCAGCGGTTTGTTGTCCGAAATCAAAACCACCATCAGCAGCGAGCCTTTCACCGACCACTACACCATCATCCCCGGGAAAGAGCTCGGGAGGTAAGACCAACTGTATACTTTTGCCCTAAAATTGATTTAAAAAAAAAAAGGTAATTCTGAGTTGTATTGATTGATTTTGAGGCACTGCCAGTTAGAAAATGCAGCACATCGCTGCCTCGTTATTTAGAGGAACTGCTCACCTTTTGAGCAGATATGTGAGCAGTTGAAATATTTGTTGTTTACTTGGCAGCTCAGCCACTGAGCAGGACTGGCACCGGGACAGCTGGGCTGTCTGCCCGGCTCCTGGCTCCATGCCTGATTAGTTTGATTGAGTTGTAACAGCAAACAGAGAAGTTTATTTGATTTATTTCTTCACTGCATTTTTGTACTACAATAGAACAAAATCATACTTTCCATCTGAAATAAACCAGTTATATAAACCCTCTTTCTGTTCCTATACCAGGTTAAAACAGTTTATGCCTGGCACAAGTGCTGAAGTGCTTTGACCTATCTGCTGCTGCCCTGATGCACAGAAACACATCAGAATCAATAGCATTTAACTTTTAAGACTGATATTAGCTGATTATGGGGTTGATTTTTTTTCCTAGGTGTGCCAGTGTGACTGAATACAGCGTACACATTAGAAGGTGAATAAAAGTGTTGTCATCAGATCAGAAACATATTAGCTGATTTATCTTCGGCACTTGGAAAGTCAAATCCAGTCCACTGTTGGACTCCAGGGATCTGGCAGCTGTGTACCCTTTTGAAAAGCTAATGTTTCACAGGATTTCTTAAAGGTTAATCATTAGAGGAATGAGGGCATCATCCTGCAGGCTAAACTGAGCTGGGATATACTAGCCCCTAACAAAGTCACAAGGCCAATCCCTTTTTGATTAGAATATGCTTTTACCCTGACTAATCACCCGCAGAATGACTAGAGTCACATTGTCAGTGTGAGCTGCTTCTCTGTCAGCTTTTTGACAGAGCGAACAGTATTGTGGCTGTGTGTGTTGACCCAGGTACTACCTGAGAGATAAGAGCTGAGGTTAGACTTGGCTGAATCAAAGTTACTTCGGCCAATAGTCTCCTGTTGTACAGCCATGTTAGCTATGTATGTTTGAGCCTTAGAGGGCCAAAACAAAGCCTGTGTGTGTGTGTGTGTGTGTGTGGCTTTGTATCGCATGACCTGACATTGTGACTGAGATTAGCTGCCCCAGAACAACATGAAAGGTTACATTAATCTGCATCTACTACTCTGATCTACAGCACTGTAGTCGGCAGATCAGCTGACATAAATTCATGTGTTCAAGTTCATGCACACCGAGGCGTGACGTTGGATCAAACGTGTCGTCTTATTGTATTGTTTGATGTAAGCATGCTCATAGTGGAGACGGTAAAATCTGTTTCTCTCTCCCTGTTTTACATGTATGCATATTATATATAATATAAATCACGTTTTATTTATCACTGCTAATTTCCAGACTTATGTTCAGCAATCTCAGATTTCATTCAGTGTTCTCAGACTTTTTATAACAGGCTAGGTTGGCACACCCACAGCCTAACTGCACCTGTGTGTTACCAGCTGAGCCTCCCCCTCTAAGGAAGGTGGCCTTGTGAGTAACCTGTGTATGTGACGTAGTCTAGCGGGTTTGTTGTGGGAGGTGAGTCTCTCCAGGTGTGTGAGAGAAGCACCAGCATGTTGCTGCAGCCACAGAAAGGTGCTTTATGCTATTAGTGGTAGTTAAGTTACTTTAATCAGCCATAAAGTCAAGATGAGCTCAGGCTGCAGCATCATAGTAACTGAAAGGCTGTGTGTTGTGTTCACTGCCACAGAAGAGAATAAAAAGTCTCTGTTCATGAGTTGGTCGGACTGTCAGGCTAAAGTAAATTAAAATAGCCCAAAACCAGAGGTCTCAGTTCAGAGCCGCGGATCTGGAAAGGGAACATACACGTTAATCACAGAGTCGGGCTTCGCATGTAGAGTAACGAACACGTTGATGAGGAAGTGGATGAGATGATTGATCGTGGAATGTTTTGTTCTCTTTTGTGATTTTTTTTCACTGTGGCCGCAAAAATTAAATCGTTACCCACGGAAAAACACAGGAGTAGAAACCAAAGTGTTCCCAGACTTTTGACTTACATGAAGTCGGAAGCTCCACCACCACCTTCTTCTCCACCGTCTCCGCCATGCTGTGTGTGTTTACTTCTTGTTAATGAAACTAGTTGATTGCTGTTCTCATTTGATTGGCGCCCAGTCTAGGAGACATGAAGTAATGACATACTAGTGAGGTAATGTCGGGCGAAATGCGGAAAAAGCGTTCATAAATTAAATAAAAAAATACATTGATATATCGTCGTATCGATTATTTATCCCACCCCTAACGTTCACCATCCCTGAATGGCATCGTCAGTACTTCTGGTTTCACAGTAAAGGCCCAGCACTGCTTTCACAAGAGATAATGATGAGGATGATTTTTATTTAAATGTATCTTTACACATCAAACTTCCATTTTGCCAAAAAATACACTTAATACCTTTTATTAAATTCCTTCAAAGTCTTCACTACATATATTATATGAGTCTGGACAGACATGGGTGTAAACTGCCACTTTTTTCAGCCTGTTCTCTGGCCGTAAGCAGTGAAGGACGAGCTTCTTAACCGACGTCTTCCGTGACAATCAGCAGCGTCTGTGTGCAGTTAGACTAAACAGGAGCTCCAGTTTCTGTTATTTTCCTGCAGTTTTTCTGGTCCTGTCTCTGTAGATTCATGGAGTCACACAGCTTGGAATAACTGCATATTTTCACTCAAGCTGAATTTTAAACTGTTGATGCTGTGTAGGTAGCATAAGCACGTAAGGCTTGATGAAAGCTGCGAGAAACAACCATGCAGTTGTGTTGTATAAGTGCATTTCCATCCACATGTTTGGTGGCTTATTTTCAATTTGTGGATAAAAACCAGAGCGGAAACACTGGAAGTTTTGGAAAAAGTGAAAATATTGCAACCTTTTTATGCTTGGCTGAGGTGAAAAAGTTGATGTCTCGATAAATAGAAATGCAACAAAGTGCAATGGAAACAGACTCAGCGAACAAATCGTGACATCCACGAAGCATGTGACTTAAACATCACTCGTCACTGAAGAGGCTAAAAATAGCGGCAGATGAAACCATCAGATCTGTGTGGAGCGATGAAGAGACTGTAACCTTCCTCACATTAATACATGAAACGAACAGAAATATTTCCGTCGTTGGACTGGAGCTCTTTTAACGACGTCATCTCGTTGTGTCCTCTTCTTGTGCAGTGGTTTAATGGCGCCTGACAGGAGAATAATTCTGATATTCACACTGCAGTAGTGGATGGAAACATGCATTAATTCACTTTTACTTTTGCAGATTTTCTGGAAATTCTGTTAAAATTTATGCTACTTTTGGATAGAAATAGCGGAATACCAGAAAGAAGCTAAAATCTGCATTGTTAGTCCAGTTTGTTATTGCTTACTGGAGCTTTTAACTGTGCTACTCACAGTCTGGGGAAGCAGAGTTTGTTTTACTGATTCAGACCGACGACAGGCTTCCCCCACAGTTCCAACTTTTATCCATTTAGTTTGCTTTCTAGCGGCCGGCCACAGCTATAGTGGTGATGAGGAGGAGGAAGAGAGACAGAGAGAATAAGTGAAGAGAGATTACCTTGGTAATGAAAAACAACTCAGTGGAAAAACCTCCTTTCTCCTCCACTTTCTCTCTCCTCCCCCTCCTCTCAGCCCTCAGTTTCTCCTTTCAGCTTCAGCAGCAGCAGGAATCCAGTTTCTTTTTCAAACAACAATCCTCAACATGTTCAAATAAACCAGTGACAAAGAGGCTTTGAGCACAGCGTCTATCAGAGAAACATAAAAATGTCTATTTTGATACCGATGAGACACAATATTGCTGTATGAGTAAATCATGTCTCAAACCAGTCTCAAGATGGAAAAAAGGAGTGGCTCCTCTAAACCATCAAGGACACAAAAACCAAGGAAAGTGAAACAGCATTTAAATGACATTGCAGCATTGTTGTTTGCCTACTTTAGCAGAAATGTGGACAGCTAGGTGTTTCCAGGAACATTTCTTCTACATTTCCATGTTGGAATAGAATGTACAGAACAGAATGTGGGGGTGGGCAGTTCTGTTTTTCCTTCTGTATCAGCATATTATAAACACCAGTGCAGTGCCCGTTCAAAACGGGCCGATTGCTTGGCCTCAGGTATTGCTGCTTGCAGCTTTCTCGAGAACCACTCATCCAAACAACTTGACACTCGACACTGCACTTCCTTGGGTCCTCAGCAACACACCCGCCAAGTGTGAAGTCGATCGGATGAACAGTTGTCGAGATAATTGAAGGACAGACAGACAGACAGACGGAGATTCCTTCTATTTTAGTTAGATACCAGGTCATTAAATATAACTCAGTCTAACACGATGATAACTGGCAAGAGCAAAACTATTCACAGCTGCAGTCAGTGCATTCAGAGCTTGGAGCCACTATTAAAATAACTCAAATATTTAAATTCCTCTCAGTATAACGATACATCTCAACAGCACCACAAACTGCAGCCTCTGAAATAATCATACAGTTTGATCAACACCTCTCTTAAACTGCTTTCAACTTGATGTTTTGAAACCCTACCTGTGGATGTATGTTGAGGATGAAAACATGAGCCGTGAGTTGGGAGATAAATTTGGTACGTACGTTACAGTATGCCAAGGGCGTGATTTCCACTTGGGATGGGAGGACATTTCCCGCTCACTTTCAAAATCCTGTTTTTGTCCCCTCACTGTGATACTTTCAGTTTGATTCATTCACGATTCATTGTGCCAAAATGTTAACAAATATAGGCTAATAATAGGTTAATGAAAAAACAGGGCTATACTATACTTCCTGTTTACATTCATGAAAGCATCATGGTAACTGTAGTTCCAAAACTTCAGCATGATTGTCCCCCAAATCGAAGTAAGACAAAGAAGAATGTCAAAAACCCATTCATATTTTTAGATGTTTTTTTATATGTATAAATAATTATTTGACAGTACTAAGGCTCTGAAGCACATTGCATTCACCAAAGATAATAATTATAAACCCTGCGTCTCATAACTATGCCTGACTGTCTCATAATCACAAGAAACTGTGGGGGCCCGCAGAATCACACTGTTCTAAATGTATTCTAAATTCTCTGCCGTACCTCCAGTTCAAAGAATATTTATATATGCAAACAGGCAGGAAGTATGGCAGAGACTGGCATTTATGTGGCACGGTGCAAAGAGACGGTTTTCATACTTCGGACCGCAGGACTCCAGGGCTCATCCCTGACCGAGTGTTGAAATGCCAAACAGGACTGGGAGTCTGAGGCACTGTCATGCTGGCTATCCACAGTCATCTATCACATAGCACAGACACACACACACACACACACACACACACACAGTTATTATTTCAGCTGTATTAATGCAGGTTTCCAGCTGCTCTCCATAGACTGATCAATCACAGTTGGCCTCTGTTCTGAATAGTTGGCTCCCAGGCTGCTGGGCTTGCCATTTACAATGAATCTCTTTAAAGTTTTGTTTACCAAGCAGAAAACGTGATGAATGGCAACATTACAATACACTTGTGTCTGTTGTTTTGAGGCTTGTTATATAGAAGGAAATGTCAGTGCCCTATGCTGAGGCTCTCTGTCCTGCAATAAAACAGTATATAGACAGGAAGTCATTTTCTCCAGCTGGAGAGGGAAACTTTCTAGTTCTTTCCTCTGCTCTGTACTTCTTCCCCTGTTGACCAGTGTTTAAAGCTGCAATAATCAATATTTTTATAAGAACAATGGATCAAATGATTCTGTATAATGTGAAAGGGGTCATTCACAGTGATGAGCCCACAGAGAATTATTACCAACTCTGCAGCTCTCTTCAGCTCTGCACAGCGTTTTAGCCTCTATTAGGTCACTGTTTTGGTTTTACAGCCCACAACTTTACTGTTTTGGTTGACTCTCACCACTCTCTTTAACCTTGTTTCCAGGCAGCAGTTTTCAGTGAAAAAGCTCTGATAAACCTGCTGTACACTGCCAGCCCAGCACCAAACTGCAGACAGATGCAGACAAGTCAGAGACTAGCTGCTGAACATGTTTTCCTCAGGAGTTAGTGGAAACCAAACCAGATCTAAACAAAAGTGAACATTGGACTCAAATTTATCAGGCGCACACAAACACAAGTCCAAATGAATGTTGCTCTGTGTCTGCTGGATGTGTAAATAGCTGCGACTGTAACAGCTTCATAAGGTGATGATATGTCAGTGTTGTGTTACAGTTTGTGGTGCTGCACCCAAGTGGAAAAAAATCAGTGAATGAATGTTTAAAGCGAACCGATCACCAGACAAGAATGGCGATATGGCGATTTTGCTAAACGGATTAAGTCCATGCATTTCTAAAATTCTCACTTTCTACAATATCTGTGCATGGCAAATGTGGTGTGGTTAAGCTCAGGGAAAGAATGTAGTAGCTTAATTAAAAAGGCGTACGTCAGTTGCTTACTTTCCACATATTTCCTCTACTTCCTGCACTGAACGTTGTCACTGGGCGTAAATCGTGAGGAGTCGTCCTATATGGACTTAACTCGTAGGGATACTGTATTGGTTAAAGGACAGAAAGCGGCATTAAAAAATATTAAAAGATGACAGGCTGGAGTTTGTTGTACTAATTTATCTAACAGTGCTCTTTAATATTGCATTGCACCAGTTCCAGAGGTGTGATTTTATGGCTGGCCTTACCTGTTTTTCTGACTTTTTGAAGACTTTGTCATATAACATATCACTTTGACACGTATGATGTGTGCTGTGAATTTTTATTACTGTGATTTCTTTTGCCCAAAGAGGAGGTTCAGTTTTATTAACTACAAATGAAAAAGTAGGCAGATTAATGCAGGTCTCGCCACGTGTTATATGTTAGACAGAAATTGTGAGCAGTGTGTCTGTATGACTTGGATGAAGTAAGCCATTTAAAAAGCAAATAAGAGATGGAGGAGATGACGTGTCACATCCTGATTAATGAAAATGTTAGTGGTCACTGGTAGAAGGCTTGGTCAGAGTTTGTGCTGTTAAAAGCTGAAATGCAAAGGAATATTTCTACCTGTTGGTCTCTTAATACAGCTATTGTGGACACACCTTTAGTCATAAACAAACACTAACAAACATGAAATAGCACTGTTTTTAGGAAGATGTTGTCTATTTGGACAAATCTTAATACAATAATTAAAGTGGTGAACATGATGGATTTCTCAAACCAAATGTTACTTGTCATGAGATGAAATTAGGTGTAAAAGGTTGTTTACTGGCTGCTCAGTAAGGTGCTTGCCATGTTTTTATGATATCCTGGTTTTGAATGCAGGGGAGAAAAAGTTTCTCCGACACACACATGTACATGTACAATGCCTCAGAACTAGTTCCATAGATACTTACCTACAGTAGGGGATATACATTTCACTATGATTAGACCCTGTATGATTATATGTGACAAATAAACTAACACCACTACTACTACTGAATGAATGCCAGATGGATACCAAATAATAGGTGGTATTTGTTTGCAGTTATCAGACCTAAAGCCGATGCATATTGGTCTGGAGTATTTAAATAAAGTGTAGGTTAAAGCCTTTTTACATTTGATGGCTGCATTAGAGATCAGCAATGGTTATGCCTGGGCTGGTGGACACTGTAAGTCTGGTTCCAGCTAACAAGCTAAGCTAATTGCAGCAGCTTTGACTCAGTTTAACTGAGAGATGGGTCATGTAGTGTAAATCATTCAGACAAGAGGTAGACAGCACCAAGTCCGTTAAGTCAGCATGATCAAGACATACAGAAGCTCCTGTTGCATGTCAAGTATCTTTCTAAAGGGAATAACAGAGAGCTCGCAGAGGCAAGTAAGTAATAAATAAATGAAAATTCAGTTTACAGAGGAGCAGTCCCACACCCATCCTAAACTTTTTTTCATCACAATATAGTTACAGTGTAAGATGGATGACCGCATGGTGTTAGCATCATTTAGCCAGCAAGCTGCATTATTCAGTTAACAAATTTACTGTTGTTTCATTTACAGTGGCTGTGTGTGTGTGTGTGTGTGTGTGTGTGTGTGTGTGTGTGTGTGTGTACATTTTGAGGCCACTTGTGTTTCTGCTGTTGCTGACTTGCATGCCTTGCTGTGTGCCTTTTTGTTGCAGATGTCGCTCCTATGAGGACTGCTGTGGGACTCGCTGCTGTGTGAGAGCCCTGTCCATCCAGAGACTATGGTACTTCTGGTGAGTTCCAGTTTGGGCTGTGTCTACTGCTCTCTCTTACAGAGATGGATCCGACTGAAGGCCCCAGAAAGTGCCACGCTGAAATTCATCTGCTTGTCTGGTGATGTATTTGTTACTAATATAAATAAATTTTAAAAATCTATTGTAGCTGGTGAGCAAACCATGGACATGCTAGTCAGCGGGGACAGTGCTGTTCTCCCTGATCCCTGAGCAGGTCACTGAGCTTCTTTCTCTTTTCTCTGTACTGTGGAGCCTACCCCTCCTGTCATCTTGGTCTTGGCATTGTACAATTCATTCAGAGTGTTAAAGAGCCATGACATGCTCTCCATGCAAAAACCGTCTGTTAGCAAGCTCAATAGCTTGGTCTGTTAGGGGACAGTAGACGTCATTGTGAGATGTGTAGGCATGTCAGGGGGTAGAAAACAAACCAAAATGACTGAGAGCTCATGATCAACATGAAAAGAGTTCTTGTGCCTTTAAACTGCACAAATCGCAAAAGTAAGAGGGGGAAAGTACCCCCAAAGGAAACCTACCCAGTTAGGGGAAAGAGGGCATAATTAGTTATTAGTATCTCGCTATCTGATCAGAGCCCTGGATTTTAATAAGGCGGTGGATCGTTTGGCACTGAAACTGCAGAGAGAGACGCCTGTTTCTGCTCTGACTGCTGTTTAAGTCTGTTTATTTAATATTACTAACATTTGTCAGCCTCTGTGATCAATACTTAAGTGACAGTGTGGGACTTTGTGACAGCTGATAGAGCTGATGCATCACGCTTTTCAGCGTTTTAAATGTGGGTCTTAAGGGCCTTAAAGCGGATGACCTGGTAATTGCCAGATTTATGTTTTCTTTTAATTTCCATAAATGATATTATTCAGTGACTGTTTAATGTATGTGTTTTAGGCCATGGAAAGTCTACTTAAAATCAATGTCCCTGTCAATTTCAACAAGTAAGAGTATGAGAAAAAATACAGCCATTCTCAGAACCAAAGCTACTATGAGGACACTGAGGTCGTGTTCTCTGTATTTTTTTCTGGACATTTGTTTGGGTTTTGTAGCATATTGTGAGGGCTTTACCTCTTACATTAAAGTCAACACTTGGTGTATATAAGAAATGTAACTACTTTCAGTTGAACCAAAAGTAGATATTACCTTGTGCAGGAGAAGGATATGGATTTTGTGCCAGCAATATTTTTTGTGCACAAGATAAAAAATATATAATCTTTCAGGATTCCATAAGATTCAGCATTACCTCACCTGAACTACAGCTGGCATCTTCACAGATATTGACAGACCCGGTTTTGTTGTGTTCATTATTTGATAAGCCACTAGTGTGTGTTTCTCCTACAAGTTTGCTTACTTCCTTTGATGTACATACAGCACAGCTAAGTCTTATTACTTTGCTGCATTGCTCTCAGAGTAATGAAAAATATCTCCTCATAATTTGTAGCGCGTGTTACCAGTGAGCCAGTTCATGGATACTACATGAGATTGGATTAAACTACAGTGAGGTTGTAGGGAAAAATAAATACATGCAAAAGCAAAACATAATAAAACAATAAATAAACAGGTCTGCAAAATAGCTGCAGAAAAACTAGACTTCCAAATAAATACAGATATACAGTATGAAATGAATTAGGTTTTGTTGTTGACTAAATCATAACTCAGAGTCATAATACAGGTTATATAAGAGATAAACTACTGCACTATCATAACCATCCACTATCACAACTATGTAGCACTTATTCCTATTATTATTTTGTGTTTCTGAGGCGAAATGAAGCCCCAAAACAAAACAAAATGAGCAGATCTTAGAGAACGCGCTCCATACTGGATGAATCAGCATCAGCATCTATTTTCTGATTAATAGGGTTAATAGCATAGACTGTATAAAAGAAGTGGACGTAGATTACGGGTCTGAAAAGTGAAGCCAATTCAGAAGTGTGTTTAACCTGCATTCTTTCTAATGGCCAGCAGAGGGCGAGTCCAAGATGGCGACGGCCAAAATGCCAAACTTGAGGCTTCAAAACGCTAGTCCACAAATCAATGGGTGACATCGCAGTGGCTACGTCCACTTCTTTTATACAGTCTGTGGTTAACAGAGGTCAGAGGAGTGGGCCTGAGGTCACTGGACTTTTACTCTCCTTACTGGGTTGAAACACATCCTGCTGATTGTGCTGTGCTTCTGAGCACCTTAGTGGGGCTACAATGTGCGAGTGATGTGAGAAAAAATCGAATTGTGATTTTACTGACTAACATTGCGATTGACATGTAAATTGTAACTATTTTCTATAAATGAAACTACATTTATGTATTTGCTGTCTAAACAAAAGCAAACACCAAGCATTGTACCAGGCATTTGATAAACGTATCTTGTTTACACACAAATAGAAAAGAATAAACAATGCAGCTATCTGAAATTGTTGTGAGGCAATCACTTATGTGGTCTGTGTAGACAAAGACCCATCACTCTATTGATCATTTTTTGATCAGCAAAAATTCACAGCCGTCACTTTATTTTTTTTAAGACATTAAATTATAAAGAGTGGTGTCTTCTTCGACAAAACCGCCTTTAGCCAAGCTTGATAGTACAGACAGCGGCATAGAGAGAGTATATGAACCAGATAACAGCCAAGACTTTCATTTGGCAGTTTGGCCGGCTCACAAAATTAAAATCAATTAACTGCACCTGGTAACTATACCTGTAACAGGTGTTCTTACAGCTGGTGAAACTGATGATCGTCGGCTTAAACTTTCACCTGCTTTTACAGCTTGTTAAGACACTGTTGATCGTTAAGTAATGATACAAATTACAGCTCTTGTGATTTGATTTCACATTGTGCTTGCAATATAAAAATGAATTAACTGTTTACAATTATTAAAAGGTGACTCCACACTAGAGGAACACTGCACTGCACTGATCTGTGTGCTAAAAAGGTATACGTCTGCTGAACACTCATGACACGTGATAGTCGTTTGTTTGTGCCAACACAGTGCTGAGACCACAACTTTTAAAATCTGATTTGGAAGTTAGACAAAAAAAAATCTAACTTTTTCCGGAGCTTCCAACCGAATCTCAGCGAATGGAGGTTGCTCATAACGCGGCCTACTTGTTATCCCATGAACGTTGTTCCATACTTAAATCATATGATGACAACTGAGCAAACTCTATCCGCTGACGAAGACCATGAAATGTGGTTGAAAGTTTTGGAAAAAACTAAAGGACCTTAAGTTTTTTTTCTGTCAAACTACCATTTCAGAGGTCAAGAATGAGATTTGATGCTCATGCTTTGCTTTGGAAATCATCAGTAGGCATGTTCTCTCTCATCACCTTGTGTGGACAGATGATTCACAGTACATTCATTATCATTGTAGATTCATGTTTGTCTGGCAACAATTTTTTAATATGTCATAAAAAGCCTTGTAATAACAAACATGAAACAAATTTGAGCTTGAGCCAAGATGCAGTATTGTCTGTATATGGATGACAGTTTTACAGTAGCAGTTATACCCGCACAGCCAAGCCAGTGGGTAGTTAATGTCTGCAGTCAGAAGAGAGGAGAGAAGGACATGACTGTGTGACCTTGTGAACCTTTCTGCTCAATAGATGAATGAAAGTGGATTACTGTGGCTGTCGTTCAGTGCTGCTTACAGGAAAAAAACAACTATGATGCACCAGAAATGAGAAACTGAGCACATTTTTAAACCAATAAAATCTGCTTAGTGTCAGCACACCCCCACAGGCAACACAGACATTAATGTACTGCATGTTTCTGTGGGTGGAGGGATTCACAGCAGAGGGGGGCAAATCTGTTCTGGGGAGACGATATCCTATTTTGCTGCTGTATGCAGTTAGGTGTGACTTTGTTGTGACTGGACATGGTGGATCCTCTGTGTCTGCTTGCTGTGTTGCAGATAATACTTATAAAGCATTTAGATTATCCTTAGACACTAAAAGCGTGATGTTTTCCTCCATCCTGCTTCCTCACTGGAGTCTCTGCTCCTGCTGGACAGGCATGGGTGTGTTGATGATGTTCGGTGGGAGAGCATGAACGTCTGAGATGTCATTTGTTTTTCACTCAGGGTGCTGCTGATGATGGGGGTATTGTTCTGCTGCGGTGCTGGCTTCTTCATCCGCAGAAGGATGTATCCGTCCCCTCTGAGAGACGAGCCAGCCTTCAACGTCTCCTTCACCAGGCACCCTGTCACCACACCAGGTACAGTGGGATTCAGACAGGAAGTTTAGAGTTTTTATTGGCATCTTTTGACACAACAACTTCGACAGTTCAGTAGTTGTTGGAAAATTTTCTCACTCCAACAGCTGACTCATGGCCTTTCTGCAGGTCTCTGTGCAGCATCATCCTCTGTTGCAACAGTGTAACATCACCTACTGTAGGCTATAATATTCTCACTGTCACATGACCGCCAGTTATATTAGTCACGGACAACTTTGCTTTAGAAAGAAGTTTTTTTTAGCATCATAACTCACTCTTTATGTCTGCCACAGTACAGCTCTGCTCTGATGACATGTCGTTGGCAGCTGTTAATATTTTCTAATTGTTTCATGTCCTCTAATACGACCGCTGACACTGCTAAATGTGTTATTTTTTGTCTGCTGATAATTCTTTTACTCTTTGGTAACATTTTTGTGAATGAAACCTGCACAAAAATGGAGCAGAACAAGCAGCCTTACATGGCAATGTTAATTTTATGCTAATGAGCATAATCAGGCTTCTTCATGAACGAGCAGCATCAGGCAGAAAGGAGCAATTTCGCTAGTTTGTGCAGTTAAGGCCCCATGTATGGGAGGACAGCATTCTGACGAAAAGAACTAATTCAATTTAAAGGAACATGAAAGAGAGTCAGGCATACCCTGCTTATGTGTTGCATTTTATGGTTGGTACACATACTGTACAGCATCTCCCAGATCTTAAGCATGTGACATTTGATCATTTTCTATCAATCAAATAGCAACTTTTGTTTCAAAATATTGTTTTCTGCCTTGCTCTCAAGTTCAATTCTAATGTTTTAAATAGAGTAATTTCCCAGACTAATCTTGTTCATTGCAATCAACATTGTGGCCTCAAAGGATTCTTCATATAAAAGATTTTGGGGGAAAGTAGGGCAGCTGATAAAACTCTGAGACTTAATATAAAATGAACAGAATTTGACTCTGTGTCAGTCAGCCGAGCAGAAAATTGAATGGAACGCTCGAATAATAACCACCATGCAAAGCTAAATTCTGCAGGCAGACTAGATACTCGAAAGGTACCCAGAAGATGAAGTCATAACTAGTTTCTCTCTCTCCAAAATAAAGTTTGTATCACAGGCTGCTTGTTCTAATAATTTCTGACATTCTGCTCTGATAGTATGAAGAGTTCATTTGGGGCTGTGGATTGTAGCCAAACATTTTACCCCAGAAGAGGTAAATAAGAAACCTCAGTGATGAAACTGTGCAAGTGGTAGCTTAAACAAAAAGAGAATGAATGAACGAGGTGAGGACATCATGTCAGTGAGTACATTCAAAGCCTCATTTATTAATTAGATGAATGCTTTTGGTTCAGCCTTTTACCTCATGCTTCGTGTAGCTGTCACTTTGGAGTTACTTACTGATTAAAGCTGTAATCCTAAATATTTTCATTACATCCAACATTACATCAGTTTGACACTATTTATGGCCATCATTTTTCTTCAACAGCCATTCAGTGTATTTACATTTTGTTTTTGCTCTATAGTGTATAGTAGTTTTGATTGATTGGAAGTCCACTATTTCTGCGTGAGATTCAAATGGTGTACTCACGACTAAGGAAATTACTGGAAATGATGCATGCACGTACTGGACGTGATGTACAGATGTAGTACTACAGATGTGGTAGACAAATAACAATGCATTGTGAATTTCACATAATGCAAAAGACTGTTGAACATGTTGACATTATTGACTGTCTTCTTTAAGGCTCAGTCACACCAGCATTTGAAATGGCAGCATTTCACAGTGAAACCACTTCATTTTAATGGCGTTGCCACGATGACTGGATTCACTTGGAGGATGAAATAACTCAAATCTTTTAATGTCAAGCTCAACTTTAGGACACTGTCCCAATACTGCCATAATATACAGTACATGTCTCTTGTAACTTTAAATAAACCTATGATCACAGCTGTGTATGTGTACAATGTAACATGCGGCACAACAGCACAGCCAAATGGAGCATAGTCAGATACACCAGTTGTTCTTCTGTTGGACTTCTGAGTGGCTGCTCAAGGCGGGTGTGCTGCCCCCTGTGGTCGATACATTTGCAAGTGCAAAATGACACGCTTAGACATGCCAAAACATTTGTTGTTACCTTCTGTGAGTACAGGTGTCACCAAATTAAGCAGGACTAAAATCTTTGGGATTAAAACTTGAAGAACTGATATCCAAACTTGCTAAATTAGGTGTTTTTGTAACAGACTGTGTGCTGTTGAATGAAATGATGAACCATGAGTGACTGTACGTGGCCATAGACCACACAGTCTATAAGCAACTTAACTGATACTAAATGACAGCTATTTCTCTTCTTTCCAGTTTCCCAGCAGCCAGGAAGTATGCAGGGCTTCGGGGTCAATGGGATGACAGGTGGCGACCCAGGGCTTGCTATGACACACCCACCGTACCCGGCACAGCCTGGCTCTGCCCATATGATGATGAGCTCCTATCCTCCGCCTCCATCCTACTGCAACCACCCACCTCCGCCCTACGAACAAATATTTCAAAACAGCGACAAGAAGTAACGTCCGCAAGGAACTAAGGAGATAGAAATGGACAAGGAAAAAGGGAAGGAAGTAGGCAGTGAGAGGCTAAATTATCAGGAAGTTCACATGAAAGTGAGGAAGAGGAAAGCCTGCCACTTGTTTGCACCTTAGCTGTTTGTGGATGTAAGACTTGGAAAACACACAATCTCTTGTCCTGTGGAAAAGAGGCACAGTAACCAGAATCTAGATGCACAGACACACACTCATTCACTCACACACACACACACACACACACACTGCCTCATCTGCAGTGCTTCATTTGCTCTTGATTTATGTGGATCTATGTGTACAGTGACCGTGCCAGCCTTGTTGAACTGAAGACAAGTGAGGATGGACCCGTTCAGGTTGAGGTTCAGGATTCACCCACTGTCACCTGTCTTCTCCACCCTCCCAATGCGACTGTGCAGAATGGACAAAAAATGACAGTCAAACTCATAATGTGTTAAAATGCTGGATACTGTTTGTCTTAATTGACAGTGTTTTTAATTAATAGATACATATTTTCAACTGAACAGCTGAAAAATGCAACAGTAAAGTAAAATACATAATTACAAAAAGACATTATGAAAAGTACTATCTCTCTACAAACTATTCTTCAAAGCAGTTTCAAGGATGCCACTGACTTATTTTCTATCCAGCATTTTACTGCAAGATGGACTCTTAACTAAATGATGAGTTCTTGATACATTTTTTATCACAGTATGTGTAGTCCAGTTATGTAATGACATAATGAGCTGCTCCAGCAGTCACTGGCTCATTCTCCTGTTAGCAGCAATGAAGGCTTTAGTTCACCACAAGATGAATCAGACATGGGCAGAGTGACTGATGGTATGCCACTCTAGTTCTAGTGTCATAAGCCGAGTCTTAGTGGTATGTCACTCTGATGATTTGTATGCCGCAGCTGTTCAACTGGCATATTGGACACTTAAATGGCATGTCACCCCACCAGCATATACCGACTCTGCCACGGACATGTGCCACTTTTTAGATACTGTGTAAAACTGGTAGTTTATGCTATAACATTATACTGGAATACAACCACTCCTGTCAGGCACAACATCATACTTTTCTGGCAGCTAACCCAGTGAGGCTATCTGTAGCTATATATTAGTCCTGTACAGCTAGCACAGCGAGTGTAGCCTAGGACAAAGTTTGATCATTAATGCTAGCTGTATGCTGCAGATCCTGCATTCATGGAAAACCTCTTGTTATTCTGACTTGGGAGTACTCAGGCATTATTCTAAGATGGTTACCTCCCACTGTTACACCAGCGTTTAAAACTGAAATTTCATGGCAAATTCAGTTCATTCCAATGGAATCGCCACGAATAGCGGATCCTCTCACAGGGGCAAAGTAAATCTAAGCACATTTTTCACGTTGAATTCAACCTTGGTGAACTTGGACCTGGGAATTTGCGCCGTTGACCAAGCAGGTCGTCTTGACAGTACTGACTTACGATAGCTTCCTCCCAAAATGGAGGAGGCTACCATGGCTTATCAGCTGTGTTGCACCATCCACTTTTATTTATTTGACCTCCTCTGTTGGAGTGAAAGCTTCCACAAAAGTGTACAGTGGTGAACAAAATGCCAGGGGGAGAAAACAGAACAGTAATGCGAAAATAGAGAGGAGCTCCGGGAGCTCACTGAGCTGTGACTGACTATAGTGAGCCTGCCAGCTGTAGCAGTTCACCAACTATCCCTGCTAGCAAGGTCACAAGGTCACCAAGCTTCTAGAACCAAATATTTCACTTTCTGATGTGACCAGGCCTTTAGCCGTTTAAATAGCCAGAATATTTTATTGTGTTATGTATTTGGAGCAGTTCATTAACAAGTGAAACCTGATACAAACCAACAGTCTATAGCTCTGTTAAATTAGCTGAATAGATTGTATCACTGTTAGTATTAGATGCTTCTGCTAGTGATTGAGGCTTTGCAGCCGTGATGGCACTGGTTTGGAGACACTTCAGTGGTTCTTTTCACCAAGTCACTGTCAGAAATTCCTGATACCTCCAACTCAGAATTACAACTAGGAGGCTTAAAAGATTTTTATCGTGTAATAAAATATAAATTCTTTGGGACTGTTCTTTCAGGGTTCTGTAATATACCAGTGGGCATCATGCCAAAATGTCTTGTAAGTAACCAATGTCGGGCTGCGACTAAAGATTCTTTTCGTCATTGATTAATCTGACAATTATTTTCTTAATGAATCATTTGCTCTATAAAATGTCCGTTTGTTACTTCATTTGTCTGAAACCCGAGATATTCCATATAAGATTAACTACCACACAAGACAAAGAAAAGCAGCAAATCATCACAACTGAGACGCTGGAACAAAGTCATGTTTGGCTACTTTGCTTTAAAAGTGACTGAAATGATGAATAAATTATCAAAATAGTGAAAAATTATTTTCTGTCAATCGATTAATCAATCGGCAATGGTTTCAGCAATATTTTTATATAAAAGGTGGTGCTGCATGTGTCAGTGGAAGAGCAGTGATATGCCGTGTATCAAAGGCTCAGCATGGTTGCCAAGCCGCATGATATCTCCTTTGCAGCAGTATGACACTGTCTGCAAAATCTGGGATGATAACCATTCAGTGGGGTCTCATGCATACCGTAATCACAGCAGGGGTATATGCCAGTGACATACCAAAAAGAATCGGCATACAGTGTAACACTAAATCCAGTGGCATACCATCAGCCACCTTTCCATCTTGGTGCTGCACTGTAGGCTCACATTATGCAGAAATATTTAGGCCATAAATAGATCTATGAACTGATATTTAAATAATGGGGAGAGGAAGAGACATAGATGCAAATGGTCATTCTGTGACTGTGACGTTGTAGTTGAGAGTAATTGTGCCATGTAGGATCTGCAGCAGTGATCCATGTCCGTCAGCTAACATTCCTGCTGAATCATTCAGTGTGATGTGCCAAGAGCCTCTTGCATCAAGCTGCTTCCCAGAGCAGCAACTTTTAGAAACCATCACTTTGCATCCTCTCTCCATGCACGTTCGGTGGAAATCTAGTGAAGGCTGCCTCTGTCTGGTCAGTCACATTACCTGAGTGGACTTAACGTCACATCTTTCTCCTTAAAGTCTACGTAAAGATATTTGTTTTCCTTTTTGCAACAAATATCTCAGGTACATTAAAGGTAAAACACTGAATTGTTTTTCACAATCCAGGAGGAATACAGCAGAGTTGTCATGGTAACACAGTTTCTGCTTAGTTAAATCAAACCTTAATAACAATCCAAAGAGTTTTTTCAATGTGGTAATTGGAAATATTTGGTGAATGAGAGGAAAACGAGCCAAACTGGTCTGAGGAGGAAAAACCTGTGTTATTAGCTAAATCTAGCAGAAAGAAAAGGATTGTCCAGTCTGTAGAGAAATAACAAGTACACAGTTTACATGCCTCCAAACGTTCCCTCTTCACATCTTTTCATTGCAGATTCTAAGGTGTGTAAGGAAGTGCTGCGAATCCAAAATGCAAAGGAACAGTTTGACATTGTGGGAAACATGCTTACTCGCACTCCTATTAAATATGGAGCTGGAGCAGGGAGGTAATTAGCTTAGCTTAGCATAAGAGCTAACATCTTAAAACCCCTAAAGCTCACTTATTAGCATGTTGTTCCTCATTTGTTTCATCTGCACACAAACATAAACTCCAGGAAATAGTTCCACTAGCTCCACATGAGATTAATATCGATCGTAATCTAACTCTCTGCAAGAAGATGTATTCCCCAGAATGTTGAACTATTCCTCAAACTCAGTGATTTTACTGCAGCAGCCACTGTTTTACAGTGTAGACACATCAGTGAGCTGGAGGAAAAAGGGGATTTAGGGTTTACTGTATTTTTAAGGATAAATGTTATTTATTTACAGAGACATCCACAATGTGTTACAATACAGTCACAATATACAAGGACCTGACTTTAATTAGGACCTCATGTCAATTCTAAAAATGTACAAAGGTTGAACTAAATTACTATTCATTAACTTATTTTATGATGTGCTTAGTGAAGCTCCTTTTCATGAGTAAAATATTTGTATTTTTGTCCAACTCATTTCTTCATACACACTCACTCATTATGTGTGTGTTACTGTGAACATACTGTCACCTCTGCCTGATGGTGGATGTCAGTATGATGATCAAGACCAAGTGAACCACACACACACATGCACCTTTGTTCCTTGGTTTTGGATAATTAGTAAATGTGATAGTATGAGAGAGAGGGAGGGAGAGAGTCATCCTGTCAGACTGTCAGCTGAATGTATAATAGCTACAAGCTATTATACGGAGATGAAAGAAAAGGCAGCAGGTTCAGAGGCAGATAGAGCCTGTCGTCACTGCACTACCGACAGGAACCTCACCTGCACACACCAAGCTTGAGCTTAGACTTAACAGCTGGGGCTGCACAGATATGGGAGTTCAAAGGTTATCGTCTGCAAGCTTCTGACTTTGCTACATACAGTGTCTACCCTCATCCAGGACCACATACCACATATTACGACTGTCTCCCAGAACTGCTTAGAAAAATGCGGTTTGCGAAGAATGTTGAAAATACAAACTCACCTGATGTTAGGAAATGTTAAAGCCCCAACGACAGGCAGCTGTGAAGTAACAAAAAACATGATTTAGACATGAACATGAACAGGGAAAAGGTCTCTTCCATTAAAGTCAATACAAATCATGTACATTTAAAGATGGCGCAGCGCTACTCAGTGCTGCCAATGGTGGCCAGAAGATACCTGTAAAGAAATGAGATTTTTAAAGGAAGTTCAACATTTTTTGGAAATGTGCTTGTTTGCTTTTTTTCCTAGACTCAGAAGAGAATATCAATAACCTTTCATATCTGTTGTATAAATATGAAATTACAGCCAACAGCCAGTTTGGCCAGTTCCAGCTTAGGCTGGAAGAAGGAGGAAACGGCTAGCCTGGCTCTGTCCAAAAGTAACTAAATCCACCATTAGTACCATTATTACCACCTATCGTGTGATGGACTATTTCTTGGCTGAAACCAGTTATCCTGGAGTCTCCACTGGTTGCATGGCAGCTTCACGGTGCCTTGTCCTGGCCGAGAAATAGTCCAGCACATAATCTGTCATAAAACCACAACGTGCTGTTTTACTCTTCTGTTATTGTACAGATTAAACAAAGTACATATGATGTGTTAATTAGTGAGCTTTTGAGATGCTGTTAGGTATATAGGGGACTGGATCAGGGGTAGTATAGGGGTCTGGATCAAGGCTATGTGGAGTGACGTGTGACCATTTTCATGTCAAATGGAAACAGAAAATGCTTTGAAAGCCAGACTGAAGCCAGGACAACTGAAAACTGAAATCAGATCTACATGTCTCATTAGAATCAGCTCAGATTAAAAGCTCCCCTCAGTCAACCAGTGAATATCAAACAAACTGTATCCTAACTATCACATGAGAGTGCAAACAAATATATTTGTCAAATCTTGATCGCGACTGAATTTACACATACTTACTGTTGGTTCCTTCTCGTGTTTGTAAAAAGGTGACATTTTAGCCCCAGTGTGTACAGAGCCACGTGGTCATTTTGCTGAAGATAAGAATGACTGCTCCAGTGGAGTAACTTGTGCTTTTGGTTCTCTTTTGGACTTTTGTGCTGCAATACATACCTAGATGATGATGTGTTAGTTTCAAGAGGTAGCCGAGCTCTTTCTGTAGCATAGTTTTGTCCCTACTGCCTTCCCATAGCTACGCTCGCTCAACAAGCACCGACAACTCTGAAAAATGGGCCTCATGCAACACTTTTGTCTTCTTCTAGAGCTCTCAGTAAACTGACAAGCCATTACACACATCACACTGATACGTTGCACCATGTATACATTATGATGATTTCTGTAACACATTTAAACTCCAAATTTGTTCAGATTAAGTCATTTTAATTCTTAATTCAAACAATTATTTTTCCCCCTTTGGAGGAAGACAGACTGTCTCTATGTGACTGGTACGACATGTGTAGACCACTTGTTGCATTTCATACTTTTTTAAATTCTAAATGCGAGAATGGAGAAACTGGTGAGTGCAACAGGTTCTCTTCAATCACTGCTACATGCCACACTAATCTGTTTGTTTGTTTGGTTCTTACATGTGGCCCCTTGATGTGAATTGAGGACTCTGAGTTATCGTAGTCACATCTGGTGGCCGTAACAGCTTCCACAGCTTCTGGACCTCAGACTGCTGACTGTTTGACCTTAACATCAACTCTCTCTACAGAGCTCAATAGACTTGGTTCATATCTTTTTTTTAAGGGAAGTAAACATTTACTATGTGGCTTGCATGGCTAAGTAAATTTAAAGTAATAAAAGGAAAAAAACATTGCCAATAAATGTGTAGTAAAAAAAGTGCTCATCCTTCAACCTTATGCTCCTCAGAAGATGAATGTGCTCTCTCAGAGAATGTTTTTTTGATGCATGTGCTAAATACGGAAGCCCAATTCTGCCACTGGGGAAAAAACACAACTTTTCATTAATAATAATATTTATTTATTTCCTCAGAAATATGACATATATATATATATATATATATATATATATATGTGTGTGTGTGTGTGTGTGTGTGTGTGTGTGTGTGTAATGAGTCACCAAATCTAATTCTGAGATACTATATCATAATTATGAGATAGTATAATTTCACTGCTGTCTCATGATTATGATATATCATGAATTTATCTACCCTTGTTTTTTTCCCCCAGCCTGTATTTGGGGCTGGCCTTTATTTGTTTGTCGACTAAGAAACTTGGCTTTTATTTGAGAAAATACAGTATTGACACAAAGTCTTACTTCAGATTTACCATCATCCGGTCTAGGTGTAATTCTCTTCTTCCTGGCCAGTTTTGGTATATCTACAGATTAACAGTGTCTTCCTGTGGACTCCCCTGATGGCACCAGTTCAATATTTGTACAACAGAAAAGCCTGTACTGGCACTTTGTTAGGATAATCCAGATCATAGACTGTGCCGATTTTCACTTTTAAATATTGTTTAATCAGAATTTGGAGGGGATTCCAGTCAGACTCCTGTCCTGGTCCATCCTGCTCTCGAGACACTTGTGGTGATGTTTCACTGTGAAAGAACATGTGTAGTGCACACGCCTCTGTAGAGTAGATGGAGGGCCACTTTAGAGACCCTTCTGACCCCAATCTGGTTTCTGGTCTCCCTCAGGAAACCAGTGGCAGGTTTTAGAATGAGACCAGGGCCACATGCAGCAGCACAGTCTCTTTTGGTCTCAGGCTGTTGGATAATGGGAAGACACAGCACAATATTAGAGAGTCAAACTATGCAACAGGAATTGTTAAAGCAGCTTAACCCTGTGTTCTCTCTGCTGTTTGATCCTCTCCTTGTTAACCTCTTCTCCTCCTTTTCATCTGCTCTGAGGCTTTCAACATAAAATACCATTATCCCTTGTGAAATATGTAAATAAACTTCACTTCTGATAAAATGTGATACTAATGGATTTACTTGAAGTTGTTTGTTCCTACCACAGTCATATAGTATTAGAAAATGAATAGACTGTATGTTTGTTTTCACATCTCATTTCTCTGGACTGTATTATGTTGAGAAGCATTTACATTTGTTTTTACCACACCACTTAAATACCACATGAGGAGGGCAGAATATCGTAAAAACCTCAACATATTGCAGTCCAGTACCACCACCACCACTGAGACCTTCATAATAAACTTAAAGTTGAATCAACAACTCTGACAGTATGGATAAAAACTGAGCATTACTATAAGCTTGAATTTATGGTCTAATTTATGCGAGGCTGTGAGGCTGTACTTGCTAACATGCTCACAGCAGGTACACTGTTTAACATGGTCTCCATCTTAGTTTAGCACTGATGTATAGTTTCTGCAGCCTTCATCAAATGAAACACTTAAAGAGTTTTTAATAATACAGTTTTTTCAGTCTGACCAGTCAAAGAATGACAGAAAACCAGAGTGATAAGGCCTATTATTATTTATTAAGTGCATACATTTATTGGCATTTATAGCACATTTTTTCCCGTACTTCCCAGCAGTATGTAACAATAATTCCTTCATTCATGAGACATGGGCCCAGATAAGCAGCGGAAAATTGTTGGATGGATTAACCATGAAACCATTTATTTATGTTAATTTAAGTTTTTGCTAAACTTGACACTTGCCCATTATGAGTCAATGTGCTTCCTAGCTACTGTAGCTAGCATTAGCAACAGTGTTTGCTACACGTCTCATGGTGCAGACTGAAACTCCACAGAAAGCGACTGAACAGACTCCTGTAACACAATCTTCTATAACACCAGTCTCACCTTTCAAGACCTGCGGATACCCTGTGATGGGAATGTCATTAGCTGTGCAGGTATTTGGCCACACACCAAAATATTAGACATATTGACCTTTTGACTGGAGGATGGCGCTACATCCAGTACAACACCACCACCACCACTGACACCTTAATAATAAGTTAAGGGATCAACAGAGTTATTAACATGTATCCTGAGGGGAACACATTTCATGGCCATTCACCGCTAGTAAAGAAAAAAAAAGCCATAAAGTCTGCAGATACATCAGTCAGGAGGCAGATGGCACAGTTAACATCAGCTATTACAGTCCGTTCTGCTGTTTGTGTGGAACAGACCTTTGTGTTGAAGAGGTTACACACAACAGTCATAAGAATCTCTTGCATTCACCACAGTACTACTGGCAGTAATCACTAACCTAAGTTAGATGACCAGTAATGTTAAAGCTTTCTTACCTGGAATACATGCCCAGCTTCACTCTCTCTGTTAGCCAGAACACAGCTGTAGGACAGCGTTTACATAGAGCACCAAACACCCTGGTGACCTACACTATGGCGTTATAGTTGTGTCAAAGTGCGATTTCTTTCACACAAATTCTTAATCAAGGTTTGTAAAGAAAATATTATCACACAAGGAACAATTTAATGTGAGTAAACAAAAATTCCGTCTGTGCTCAATAAAGTATTTGCCTGACATTGTTACAGAATAAAAGCATTTCTGAAGCTCTGCTTTGAGTCAGAGAGGTTGTTATTGTGAGCCTATGAGGATGATCGCAAACCTGCAAATATTTATTGAGCACAAAAGGGATTTTGTATCCACGATACTTTCTCTGCAAAATATAAGAACTGACACAAACATAATTTGATATACTTCTTATTTATTCCCAACTTTTCCTCAGTTAGGATCCAAAATAAACACAGGACTGTGTTTCTAGAGAACAGAACATATGAAGTCATTTTATGTGAAATAATGATAAAAAACAACAAACAAGTGGTGCAGGAGTTATATTCATTCTTTATTTCCAACATTGTCAAACCTTGAATGAATTCTGTCACCCCACCTTTGTACAGTAAGCACTGACTAGCCAGGAAGTGGTTAAGAAGAACAATGAAGACATCTTACTTGTCACTGCTGCTGTCACTGAAGCCCAGGAGTTTAATGAGGAAAAATAAACACACGCACATCTTGACACCAATTAGGCTAATCAAAAACAACGACAGGTACAAACACTCCTCACCGCTGGGATCAGGATACAAATCACCACCGAACACATCGGGACCAGTGAACCTGGAAACACTGACAGATGAACACACACGTTTTATGTGACATTATCCTCATGCAAAGACATTCATGACGAGATCTCTGCTAGAGAATTAGGCATTTATATGCATTCATGTGCTGTCGGGATTATTGGATATACTGTACACTCTTACCTCCCTGTTGGCACCACACAGACCATGATGGCTACCATCAAACCTCAGGGTTGGATTCTAGCTTTGCCTGAAAGTGATATATGGAGCTCTGATTGGACTAGACCATGCAGACTGCCTAATGTGAATATTCTGATTTAGTCTGCAAAAACAGCATAATACTGAAAATAATGAATCACTCCTTTGTTTTAATTTTGTATAGAAGGCCAAATCTTAACAAAAAGAAACATGATTTCATCCATTATTTGTAGTGCGAGTGTTGTTGTGGATCTAATTATGAGTGCTCGTAAAATACATTTATAAACTTAAAATAATGCTTTACATTATGTTCCAATGGTGATTTGAATTTAATTTAATTTTTAATTACATTTTTAATTATGCCAGCTATTGTTATACTGAGCAGTGTTGTGTTTTAGCTGTAATTGTTTCAGTGGTTTCTAGAACAAATGTGGATGATGAGATTAGATCAGCGGAGAACCACTGAGCTCCTCTTCAGTCTTTCTTTAGTTAATGTGATGTATGCAACCAATCTGACTCGCAAGCCCTTTTCAGAAATTGCTATGCTATCTTGAATTTGTTATTTCAAAAGAGGTTTTTATTATTATTTGTAGTCAGCAAATGGTTGGACTACAAACATTCAACTGAACACTTTTTGGAACACAGTTTTAGGCCTGGATCTGACAGGATACTAAACCTAGATGACATGTGAACCTAAATGGTAGCAACACTCTTTGTTTCTAGATGGGACACAACAGTGTTGGGGACGTTCTGTTTTAGCGGATAATGCACTTGTCACATTGTGGGGAAAAACAGCTGTCGACTTACCACTATCTGAAATGGCGAACTACTTAACCAAGCTAACTATCTAGCTAACTAGCTACCTAGCTTTTGGATTCAGGAAAGGATCTTCTTCAGAAAACGTCAATCCAATATACTCTCATTTGTCAAGGAATTGCTGCAAATTGTTAATGTGTGATGGATACTTGACTATTTTTAAAGTCAAACTGAAATAAAAATCACTCGATCCTTCCGTGTTTGTTCTGACTTGTATACATATGTATACAAAATTGTAATTAGCAGAAATAAGGGGCACATTGTTTGCCGGTGCTTAACATTGGCTCCTCGCAACACTCACTCTCAGATGTAAATCAACTGCTGGCATGGAAAACCCCCACCCAGAGGCTACATCAGAACATGGTTCATCCTCTTTTGAAAAATGGAAAAATATGCACAAAGCTGTAGTATCATTACAGTTAATATCCCCTTTCACAAAAAGTAAAGACAAATCAAATTTAAGCTCGACTTAAAGTTATAATCTCAAAGATTTTCATTTCGTTGTCTTTCACAGCACCTGTGGCCATAATCGGTAATTGCAGGTGTGTTTTTGGACCTCACTTCAAGCACGAAGCTAGTTCCCACTTCTTACTGAAATGAACGATGACTGAGAAACTTTTCCCCACGATGTGACAAATACCCAGAGACCTGAAACAGCACACCTACATACAGGAAGAGGAAAGCACTACATTGACAGGATATGAGGCACCAAGAGCCAATTACAGCGAGCATGCAGAGGCACAGAAATACCAAAACAGCTTTAGTTCACTTTACACACATATACACACATCCAAACACACACACCCTCTTTCTTGGCCTAGCTACGATATTAAAGGCTGAGAGCTTAGAGTGTGTTCTTCTGTGTCCATGCCAGCTGCCCATAAATTGTAATGGGTGAGGAGGAGATATGGGGTCCATGTCTTTACCCCAACACACTGGAGGATGACAGGGGACCTCAGAGCTGTCACCTTTTGACAGGCCGAACAGGATGTACATGTCCATCTTCAAGAAGCGAGATATGCATTAACATAGCCTTTTTCAGTCCACCTGCTGCTTTTATTTTGGATCACCAACATCCCACCTGTACTTTTGTCCAAAAATGATCTTCTATCTTTTTGTATACATTTTCAATTTCATAAACCAAACCGTATGTTTCCTCCTTACTTTGTAAATCAGGTGCACTCACTCTGCTCAGTTCCATGCTGATCTTCATTTTCAGTCTAATTTGGACGCTCCTTACTCGTGACCAAGGTTGAAAGCTGTATCACAAATACATCCTTATCCAGCGTTCGAGTGAAGACTCAAGTTGGCTTCCAAAACTGTTTGCCCCCGTCCCCCTCCTCAGTCCCTTCAGTTGGCAGGTCAAAGTTCAAAGGCAGGGAAACAGGAAGCTTCAGGGTTTTCCATCTCTGATAGGTAGTGGATGGCCCCGGCCATACCTGAGAGGAGAAACACATCCATTACTGCCAGCTGCACATTTCATTGTCCATCAGTCAAGTTTGTAGTTTCCTGCTCTCTCAAGGCATTGGAGACATTACGCATCAAAAACCATAGCAAAAACATTTGTAAACTAATTATAAAGCAAGTGGACAGACAGGCTGCAGAGTGTGCTCACTCACAGCACCAGCCTAATAATAATAATAATAATAATTGGTAAGGGCACCAAAAATACCTGATATACAGTACGTATTATCTTATAGAAGCAGGATGCCATTTCCTTTCTTATGCTGCTTAAAGATGCAACTAATACAAACTCTAGATTTCCTAACAAGTTAAGAAGGCTGTTCAGTCAGAGACACTTTTGTCTTGTAATTGACCATTTGACCAAATGGTTATATAACTGAATTTGGTGGAGAAGGCTCTGAAGCCTGTTGCACCAGCTGTTTGTAAGTTCAAACTTAACCTACCTTAACCTAGTGTTTACTAAGTGAAGATTTACACATTGCTAAGTTAAAACAGGTTGCACCACACAAACTGGTTCTTACGTAGAGATTAGTTACTAAATATTTACATTTACTGACAGCTACTGTAGGTGTGACTGTTGTGCAACTGTGACTGAACCAGCTGACAAAACTACTGTATCTTGCCAATGTATGAGCTGTTTAGAGTGAAGAGTATGAGAGGTAATATAAAATATGGTCGACACGTCTGACCTGACACTTCTGACCTGTTTAATAATGATGAAGAAACATCTAACATCTAGTCTAATGTTAGCAGTAACACTAGTATTGACTATTGACCAAATATGGCCATTACATCACGTAAGCAGATATTTCTCTCATAAATACTACTAATGCTGAAACACAGATATTTCTCAGTGTATGCATATAGAAACTATACAGCCATTTAGAAAGCATGGGCAGTTAAGTGAAATAAACTCTATAGCTTCTAAGGCTGTTTATTCAGAAATTGTTACAGCTTACATATTTGATTGCCTTGATTGGACAGCGCTACCAATGTTTCCTAGCAACTCATTTACACATTACTAAAGTCTATACTAGCTAACAGCTTCCTATTTGAGGATTCAGAATTCTGCTGGAAAAACTAATCCCCCCTTAAGAGACACGTACATGAAAATAAATAAATCTTACTAAAGCCAACATTACAGAGAGCTTAGAATATCTAGTACCAGATACACTCCAAAACAGATGTGCACACAGTTCTAGTTATACTACACTGAGTGTCTGTATAGGCGGACATCATTATTTTTGGGGTGCATGCAGACGGCCCAAATGGACCCTCGAGGGCATGGGCAGATAACGAAAATCCCATCAAATTTCAGCTTGACACATGATGAAAATTTATGTCACGACTGTGTGGATGTGGAAAGTATAATTTGTGCTGCAGGGTGAAGTTAGGGTGGTGGAGGAAGCTGTGGCGGTGTTGGCATGAGCGAATCAGCAGAGTAGTGAGACATGTCAGGTTAAAAAGACTGTCTGTATCAGCATAATTGCATGTCACTAGTCAGCTGGTAGCCAAGCTGCTGATGAATGAGCCACTGATGTCGAAGCATGAATGAAGCCAATCAGCTATTGAAAACACTATTCTTCATTAACATTTCAATCTTCCTATTTGCAAATGTCTGTATGGGTTATTATGAGAGCAGTTCTTCTCAGTGTTCAGTAAAAGAATAAGCAGTATGTTGTTTCTCCATTAGCCTGCTTATGTGAACTACCAGAATTTAAAGCTGTGATTAGACCTCCTGCTTCTGTGCAGTCAGTGGATCATTTCTACTCAAGCAGCTTTTCTACTGTGTTGTGCTGCCAGGTGTGTCCTTAATTCTTTTATTACAGCTAAGTGAAAGGGCACTCTCACTTCACACTGACAGAATTACACAGGGTATAATTATAATGTATAACTGTATAATTGGCCTTTAATGGAAGAAGAGGTAGCAGCAGCAGACTTAATGGTTGCAACACAAATTACAGGCCTGCTATTACACTGACTGAAAAGATGAGACTCTTGCAAGGAAAGAAAAATGTTTTTTTGTTTGTAGTCTGGTGGAAATTTGAATAATAAATATTTGGTACCTTCAAAAAGAGAGTATGGCCTGTCTGGGATGCGACAGCCGTGGGTCCCATAGTCCAAACACCACTCAGCAAACTGGAGGAAGGTGATAACAACGTGTTTATAGACATTCATGCAACATTCATTTGTACATGCTAAGAAAATGCAACTTATACATTGAATAATTACTTGATTAAATAACTGCCACCAGCAACACATTCAGTGCATGTAAAATGTTCTTTTTTCTCTTTTAAAAGGAAACAAGTCTACTTTCTTTAAGCTGTGCACTTTGATCATGTTAGCCATTGTTCTTAAGATAACTTGATACTCAGCTACTCCACTGCTGAAATTTGGGGGAGGAGGACTTGTATGAAATATAATGCTATCCGGTTAACAGACAGTAGACCATTAAGGCTGTTGGTTGCTAATAGTGAGGTAAATCAAATGCAATGGATACAATGCAGTCCTGCTCTATAATGCAGTTCCAGCAGCTTTCATTACAGAAATAATAAATTCACACCTAATTTGTGTGAAGGCTGTTGGGTCTCAACAGAAAACCATGTGAACTCAATGTGAACAATGAGAACTCTGAGGAAGATTCATGACATCAGCAGCTTACAAGTCCGTTACATTTCAAGTCATTTTTAACCAGCCCCACCTTCTTAGTCTGTTATCATCAACTTTTACTAATACATCAACCATTTGTTGTCAAATGTCAAACACTGCTGCCTTACAGGAGTACTCATTACACTCCTGTAACATTGTAAGACTCACGATGGACAGTTAAAAAAAAACAAAAGGATCACAATCAATGCAGCAGAACCAGAGATATCGGGTTTTATACCACTGTTTTCACATAGACTGTTGTAGTCCCCAACACCTGGAAACACACTTTGATGTGTAAAATAGCTGGAGTTCCCCTTTATGGAGCCGATGCAAAAGTAACTGAAATGTACTAGTTTTAATTCAAGGACATTTTTTTGTTTTATCGTGACCACTGATGCTCTTTGTAGAGAAAACAGAGTAAAAGTGGAACAGGACGAAGCAACACACACAATCTGTGCAATATTCACTTATTAAGCTAAACTTTCATCTTCTGGTATATACACAACTTAGGATTGGAACATGTGACCATACCAATGGGAAATCTCTGGGAATTGTAGTCTCAAAGGAAAAAATCTTTCATCTTCAAGAAAATACTCCCTGAAACCAGGTGGTGTACATTGCTTTTTGATTAATACCTGCCCATCTGTTCCATCCTCTTCCTTCTCTTCTCAGCCATGTAAGGGTGTCACAGTGTCCTGACAGCGCCGATATGCAGCACAGCCATCACAGTGATGAGCGCCTACAGTTTCATTTGACTTACTGTAACATTATCTTCATTTCATCTGACCACAACACTGCAAAACAACACTTTTCTTACAGTCATTTTTGTTTTTGTTTATTTGATCTTTTCCTATTGTTCTTTTCAGTCGTTATTTTAAGTTTCTGGTTCCTGATTCAAAACTTATCATGATGGTGGTAGTGTGAGGACAGCACCAACATTGACTCTTAATCAGGAAATGCTAGATTTAAGGCTACAATATGTATTCATTTCTCTTAAGGGCAGCATCTCCCTTGTGTACAAGATGAACAAATCAAACCAAATTTTACTTCCTCTTACTTTAATGTAGTAACATTTTAAGGCTAGTCCAAAACTGTTCATTTGTTGTCAAGTCAATATTAAGAAGCTTGTTTTATGTTGTTATTTGTACTCCTCCAAAAGTAGGCTGACTCCTTGTTCTTACCCTGCAGACACGGTACAGGTATTTCTTCTCCTGGGTGAGCTTGTAAAGGGACAGGAAGGCGTAGCCATTGCCCGCGGTGCCATGGCAGATACCGTAGCCTTTTCTGAGCAGGCCCCGCTGCCAGATCACCTCACCACATTCTACAGCCTCCTTCAAGTATTTCTCCTCTTTAAACACCTAGGGAGACACAGATGAAGCCAAATTAATAGTCAAGCCTGGCGCAACAGAGTAGCTCACAACAACCACTGTAAATAAGGGGAGGCAAGTCAAGTGTGGTCAGATAAACTGGACACTCTTGCACTTTGAATTCATGACAATTCTTCTGTTATTTTCCACTTTGAACTATGTAGTTTCCTGGTTTGCTAAAAACATTGTTTCTTTATACTCATAATATTTCAGGGCAACAATAATTACTTGTATATTTTGGCACTGAACTCTAAAATTCAAAGATAATGAATATCAGCACAAAACATCAGCTATAAAACATCAGCTTCAACCCAAAACAACCCGTATGAGCCATAGTTCTTGTATCGTTTAAGCCTTACTGTATACAAAAGCATCATCCTGAGAGGCTCTATCTTCCCTGGAGAACAGATAAGAGTTGAGCCCTATAAAAGATGAAATGTTCCCATATGCCCAGACCTTATTAGTAGATAATAAATCTAATCCAGAGTAGAGCTACTACATTTCATAGCAGAGCTGACAGATGACCTGTCAGACATGTATGAAGCTGATGAGACAAACTGAGGCACAGTGTGAACATAGTGGGAATCTGGCAGTTTGTCTGATAAGATGTGATTATAAAAGCCATCCTCACACTGCCGTGGGAGGTCCCCGATGCTTTAAACAGGAAGTGGTGCTTTGAAAAGCAGCAGCTTGTGTTCATGAAGCTGCTGTGTAATGTAGAGGAAGGTGTGAGTAAAGAGACAGGCAACAAGATGTAACAATTTCAGATGTAACATAAAACCTTTGTTTATATAATACTGTACACTGCCTGGAGGAGAACTGAGAAGCTTCTTCTAATTCTTTCAGTCACTACCTAAAGCTTGTGACCATAGGTGAGTGTTGGAACGTAGATCAACTGGTAAATAGCAAGCTTTGCCTTCCGGCTCAGCTCCCTCTTCACCATGAAGGTCTGGCTGCAGCCTGCAGAACCGGGCAGGGTTCAACAGCGAATGTCGATTGTGATTGTGAAACTTTATTAGATATTGTTCATGTGGTTCAACCAAACACTACATTGGCATTGGGCTTACATTAACAACAGGCTTACACATTGACACCAACCCTGTCACACATCGATAATCTTGTAACAAGGGTCTACGCTGCAGCCATGCTCCCCTTTGGAGGAGAACAATGCGGTAAAAATGACTGGAACCCTGTGGAAGACGAGTAGCAGCACCATGCTCATAAGCTTATATATCACATGTTTCACTTCCAGTAATAAAATAACTCACACCAATAGAGTGTCCTTGCTTCCGAAGGAGAAACAGTTATTAAAATGGAGTTATGTGGCCTTTTGCTGATCTGTCAAGCTAACGACACTAGCTCTATGAATGGACTCTCATGGGGAAACGGCTAGTTCAATGCTAATTATGCTAGCAAACTTTCAAGTGATCCAAACGATATCTAATGTCAAAGTTATCCATTTATGAGGTGTATATTATGGATGTTTAACTTGTCAACTTGTGGTTCAAAGTGATTATTATGTTTACAATAGGAGAGAGTTTATGAACGGAAAGACGAATAGTTCCCCTCGTGACACTGTTTGCTATGTAACATCTACCAGTAGGTCCTTTTCATTTTATGAACAGATAGGTGTTGTTTAACCCTGCCCAAACCAATGAAATCGACGTTTAACCCCACCCAAATTCAACAGTTAAACCAATCAAACCATGGTAGGTGCGATTAAACATTCAACGTTGAACCCTGCCCCGTTCTGCAGGCTGCAGCCAGGGATACTTGGAGATCACCGATCTGCCTCTCGATCTCACGCTCAATTTTAATCACTGGAGTTGCCAGAATCAGTCAAGAAGGAGCTGCAGCACCTCGCAGAGTATAGGAAAACTGGGGCCCCCTCGTGAAATCAGACCTGGGAGCTCGCCAGCAGGCGTCTGGCGGGAGGGCCTTGAGGACTTTATTTATAACCTCGAAGATTTTCACTTAAATAAATGTCTGTTAAGTCACTATCTATCGCCGAATGAGGTAACACAATGGTGATTGAGCCTATGGCCCACTGATGAAAGCCCTTGCATTTTCAGTATTACAAACCAGGTGTCTGAGGCGACATTCCACTGTAAAAATAAACTATTTGTTTTAACTTCAAAAAGTTAGTGTCCTGATCGATGACTACAGACAATGAAACTTCTAAAACAAGTGCAAATCCAAAGAACAAGAAACAAATTCGACATTCAGATGAAGGCAAACAGTCAAAAAAGCAAATTAGAAAACAGATAGTTCCTGTCCTTGATTATGATTGGCTGAGCAGCGTTCGAACCCATTGTAAAAAACTCTATGAACACACACCTGTGACCACATTATGTGAGTATTACTGCGCCAAACAAACTGTTTCAAAACGTCAGATTTTGTTGTTAATTGCTTTCACACCTGAGTTGTTTCGTCCATGTTAATCGAACCCTGGAGTGTTTCGTCAGATAGTCCGGTTGGTTTGGGGTGGTGTGAAAGCTCATTCGAACTCTGGTGC
>NTHP01000463.1:312290-342044 GCA_003416845.1 Oplegnathus fasciatus
TTTATGCCTAATTTAGATGATGTTATTTTTCCCTGACCCGATCAAAAACAAGCATTTTAAAAGTTGTTTGCTTGTCGTCTTGCGGACAGACCTGACAAAGCATGAATTCAGACTTTTTACAAATTGACATCATGATGTAGTTATTTCAGCATCCTTTTGATCCGTTTATTGCAATTAAATCACAGCAAAATCATCGTTTTGGCCGATGCTCGCTCGCGCCCACGGTGTGCGAGCGCACACGCAAGCAACAGGATGCTGACTGCAGTTGACTTAACGGCCACTACTGTTATTGTTAACAAGCATTTTCTGTTACATATTGAACCTTTAACTCACAATCCTGGAAATGACTATGCCTGACCTTAGTAACTTCATTGTAATTATGTCAACCTGGTAATGTGTGTGCATGTTTTTGTTTTGTTTTGAGTGTATGTACAGTAGTAGTGTCATACCTGCTGTGTTTTTGTGTGCTTCGTTAAGGTTGTTAAGATGAAAGATGTGGTTCTGTATGTATTTCAGATACACTGTGATTGGTAAATATCAGAACCTCAGTAAAAAAGTTGAGACTCCTCACTGACTTGTTTCAAAGGAAATACATCATGTCACATCATCATGGGAAATAAATTAAGGAAATTAATTAAGCAAATTAATCATGTAGCTGGTATATTGACAAACTTTGTGTTGCATAGCAACAAGAGTGATGCAGCACTCCTTGCAGTCTTTGGCATCTTCCTGTGCTCCCAGCTTTCAGGGATTAAAGCAAAAAAAAAAGAAAAATCTTCTGACTGAAATGTTTGTTTCAGGCCAAGTCACATTCCCCTTCAACAATTTGTAAAAAAGGTTACAGAGGAGGCCCTCATACTATAAAGACAAAGACACAATACTACTTTAAGCTTTATCTACGTACACAAATCTTTGTTGACCTGATGCAGCCATTGAAATCCTCTTCCTGTGACCACAAATGGAAGATCTGTTGTGTGTTCTGGTAAAAGTGAGACCGTGATAAGCAATCGTGTCTCCCATTGTGCTTTGTTCTCTGTGTGGTGCCAAAGAGTCTCTGCATTAGTGAGAGCAATGAGAATGCCAGAATAGCAGCACATGAGCTGCCAAGTGGCTCCCTAATGTGCAAAGAAAATAAGAAATTAGCCTACAATGCATTACTGCAGTATGTGTGTATGTGTGTATGCACAGCCAGGCAAGTGAAATGAAAGACAGGGGGTGTTAAGTCAGGAGGGGAGCATTCATATCCCATCTTTGTCATAATCTTCTCTGAAGTTCATCAGTGACAAGATAACGTGTGTGTTTAATAAAATAGATTAACCCTTTTACAACTGTTCTCTTAAAAATGGCAACATACTACACGTTTCAACATATATGTAACACAATGTGTTGTGCATGCAGTGCAGAGCCATGCCACAAGGTGCCAGTGTTGCTCATGTGTTTGAGATGGACAGGGTGGTCTCATAAAGCAAGAGCTTTAATGTCTGGTCAGATTAGACAGCTGTTGAACTGTTGATGTTGTTGCACAACGTGAACCACATAATACAAAGCATAAACCAATCTCACCTTATGAGCCATGATGAGCATATGGATGACACCAGGTGCTCCGTGGCACCAGTGAACCAGCCGGTCACTCTCGTTACTCAGCGAGGATGGGAAGTTCCCCGAACGAAACCTCTTGTGGCGGACATAGTCGATGCTGGGACGGACCAGCTCTGACAGAACGTCTGGATGGACCTTTGCTCCTGGCTGGAGAGACACAGAGACAGAGTTTCATTTCATTTCTACTGGTCAACTCTGTCTCATTTAACACAACACTACATGTTTCGTCCATTTAATGCTGTGTGTGGCTGAAATGAACTGAGAAAGAGTCAGAACAGGAGATAAACGAGTAGGAAATGGACAAAGAGAGTTTAGTAACTGACAATGCTTGTAGAAACATGGAGTGTAATATCTGTGCGTAATGTAGTAACATTATTATCGTATTACTTATACAGGCAGTCCAAGCTGCCAAACTGTTAAGCAGCCAGTGTTCTTGTTGGTCGAATAGCTTTGGAATTCAGTTCAACTTTCACACCCACTTTGTGCCATCACCATGTCAGTGTGGAGTTGAGAAAGGAGCCAGGGTTTGAAGATCTCTCTCTCTCTCAAGCTCTGTTTTCACTGCTGAAACAACTATTTCTTTCACTTTTCATTTCTGAAGGTCTGAAAATGTGCACTGTTAACCCCGTTTTTAAATGTTATTGCATCCCCCCCTCACTCACACTTTTGATTTGACTTTTGACAGCATGTCAAACCCAACAGGGCCAGAGCAGTAACACAACTCAGCCGTGTCCGGTGGACATCCTGATGGCCTGGAGGTTTAAGACGATGACCACGTAATTGCAACGTCTCGGGTGCCCACCCCCTCTCCCCTCATCCTCTGTCAGCTTTCTACTTCACTCTAGCTACTAAAGGCAGATAAAGTGTCAGCAGGAGTACTGAGTCTCAACCAAAACAATTATTAGTCCGTGTCTATGGCTAATTAGCCAAGAAGAAAAACAGTATAAAAAGGAGCAGGGACATAACTAGCACACTTTTGTAGATGTGATGCCTCTGAGTGGAGAAAGAGGGGTTCTCAAAACAAATTCATTAGCTAAACTTCATTAGCCAACTCCCAAATGTTTTCCCAAATTCCACACACTGTCAGTCAAAAGCAAAGTTTACACAGTTAATTAACATTACGTAAAAGGCTGCAGTTTATTTGTATTCATAATAACAAATATGTGTTTATTTTATTGTAACTATTTCAAACTATTTTATCCTGTTTTATATCTTGTACATGTTTTGGTTCTTGTTGGCTTTTATTATTGTTTTACTGTAAAGCACTTTGTAACCTTGTTTTAAAAGGTGCTATATGAATGAAGTTATTATCATTATTATTATTATTATTATTATTTCAAATACAAGTATGCACTTCTTGGAGTGGGATGTAATATCATTTGAAAATGTTATATGGTTATGTTTAGCTGAGTGTTATATCATTTTATTAGTTTAAATGATTACCCACATGTTTTTTTTCAGGCTTTATTATCAGAATGCTTCAAACACTGAAGCAACATTATGAAATGATATCATGAAAAATGTGAAATGTGTAACTCTGATGTAGAAATGAATTATTTGTTTTAATGAGAACATCAGTGAACAGGAACAGAGACACCAAACAGTAAACTCATATATCTGCATATAGATTTCAATAAGCTTAACACATTGTACAATCATAAATCAGACCCACTAGTTTGAATATAGTACTAAACTATCACTCTTTACCCCAGATATCTGAAACTATAAAACACAAATGCAAAGACAAAAAAATTATATTATTTACGTATCCATTTTTGACTTAATTTCCATGCTCCAAAATTAATTAAATAGCAGAGTAAATTAAATTTTTCTCCAAAGATACTGTATATATCTTTTCTGTAAGATACATTTATGTATCTTTTTTGCGCAGTTATCCTGAGCTCAAACGATAAATCCAACAGCACTTGAAGGTCCAGAGTGCAGGCACGCTGCGATCCACTCATCATTGAGTGATCCAACCATCATTAGCAGGCCACAACTTGATCAAATCTCACAAAAGAACTGATTTAGCTAAGCAGCCAACAGCACTTATGTGATGTGTGGCTGTAGGAGTTAGCAGCTCCTCCACTGGCTCTCAGCCCAGGACAGTAAGACACTTCAAACACAAGACATTACACCATCATTAAACCGCTGACCTACTGATTAATGTTTCTTGCTGCACTGTGTACTGGCACGAGTCCACTAATCAAAAGATGGTTCTCTTACAAATTATGAAGCTGAATCACTGGAGAAGTTTATGATTGAAAGGGTACGGCCAATATCTAGGCATCAATACATCTCAAACCCATTTTGACACCTTACCATAAATGAAAGACCTTTGCTAGGAGGGTCTAACCTCTGGCTGAAGAAGATTATCTTTATTGCAACCAGGTTTACGGACAATGTGGTCCTAATTCTGACAAACCAGCAGCCAGTATCAATATCATAACAGCCAATATATTGGTCTACTTATTTAGATGACATGTTTTCCTTATGTTTTATAATTGTTTCTGCAAGCTAAGAGACTGACTAACCAGACAAGCATGAAAACATTTGCCTAAGCTGCAGAACTCTGCAGGATCAGTCTTTGAGACAGGCACACTATGCCCATCTCACATCTCCACCCTCAACACAGCTGTGTTGACATCACGTTAAACAAAAGGTTTTTTTGTGGTAATGTAAGGTTTAGATTGTCGTTTTAGATTCTGCTTCTTGACTTTAGGCCTTATTGTTTCCTCATTCTAATTCTGGGCATATGATTTGACGTAAAAAGCTCATTTGTGACCTTTAAGCGCCTCCCCTACCCTACCATAACAACACCAACAACCAACCAGTGGACCCATTCGGCCTCTTACCTGCATGAGCATGTAATAGATGCCAGCCAGGCCGTGGGCAGCACCGATGTACTGCTTCTTGTGCCATTCATAGAGCAGAGGGCAGCGATCAGTCTTCTTCTGCTCTGCTGACATGTTCTTCCCTGATTCCACGATGGCCGTCACCACCTGAGGATTGGAGATTAGATTAGACTAGATTTAGATTTGTTGTCACAGCCAGTACAACACAGAAACGTACAGATATCGACAATACATCAAAATCTTCATGTCTACATTCATGCCACATCCAGCTCACAACAGTGTCAGTGAGGCAGTTTGTTCAGGGCTGCTGTGGCAGATGAGACAAAATTCCTGCTGAAGTGAGCTTTTCTCCACTTTAATGTCCTGTACCTTCGACCAGATGGAAGTAATGTGCTGTTGTGATTGCTAGGTGTGTCTGACTGTATCCTGGCAGAATGTTCGTTCTCTTTCTGGGAACTGAATTCCTACAGCTTGCCAGCCTTAATCTTGTGTCCTCAGGCGTTTAATCTGGAGAATGTCCTCAGAGAACTGACTCGAATCAGAATCCTTTCAGACCCTTTATCAAATCTAAGAAGCAGCTTGAGTTAAAAATAAGCAAAACTCAAAGATTTGATTCGGATGACGTTTTGTTAACTGAGAAAGCATATTAGTGGTAGTCTGATTAATGCTGACAACCTATAGCTACAACCTGAGATGTGAAGCAGATGATATGTAATGTTGAGTAAATGTATCTGACTCACTGAAGTAAATCGAAATTGAAATACCAAGCATAGCCCAGTGTCTTTGATTACGCTTATATTCTGATTCACAATTAAAAAGTTGGTCAGCCTATAAGTTTGATAACCATAAAAGGTTAACAGGGAGTTTTAGCAGGATCATTTTTAGTCTTGATTAGCTACAAAAATGATGCAGTCCACTCACAGCAGTAGAGTGGTGTTGCAAAACAATGTTTCTTTTTTTTTAAGATTTGTTTTTGGCATTTTTTACCTTTACTGGACAACTGACAGTGTAGAGGAAGGACAGAGGGGAATGATATGCAACAAAGGTACCTAGATGGAATTGAACCAGCAACACAACGCTTTTATGTGGGACACCAGACTCTCCAGAATGATGCATCTTTTCCCTCATGAGCAGTCTTTGGGTGAGTGCAGAGCTTATAGAGCCAGACGACAGCCAAAAGTTTGATTTACTGAATTCACATTAATCAGATACAGCTGCTATAACGAATCTGGGGATTTAGCCAACCGGAAACGAGATCCAAAATGGAACCAGCTATCAGAACCCATCCCTAACCTTTATTCAGGTTACTTTGTTAGATAGAACTACATTACATTGCAGTACATTTGTAATCCAGACGAACATCTGTACCATAGCCTTGAATCTGCACCTTTCTGACAGTCGTATGAATTCTGCACATATTAAAGTGTAACTTAACCCCCAGGTCTGAGCCGAACTCCACCCACTGAATAATTTTGAAAAATGCTAAAAAGGGGCTGGGGGGGCTGGCAGGGGGCGCGTGGGTGTGTGAGGCAGGAGTTGCTCAGTGACATCCTCTGGCCAGAAAGCGACACAGGAGCACAGAGGGCTCTGTTGAAGTGGAGGACTTTTCCCCTCCAGAACCACCTGAAGCGGACATTAGCATGGTGGAGGACCATGGTAGTCCCGAGCCGTATCAATTCGAGCTGTTGGCTCCAGCCCCAGTAATGCCCGAAGCCGGAGCTGTCACAGCCGAAGCAATGCAGTCTCTGAAAGACTGAACACGTAACGTTAACGTATGCCAGTCCGTTTGCGGAGCGGCTGCTGCACTACGCTTCCACTATAATCAATGAATCTCTGAGTGGTAACGTAACGTTAGTTAGAAAGCTAATGAAGGCTAATGTTAGCGAACGTTGGAATAAGTTGTAAAGCTCTGTAATCATGATGAGGAGTCTCGATCAGCATGTATTTGAAAATGAGCGGACTTCACAGACTCCCAGTCAAGTGTGGGCTGGGGGAGGTGGAGCTGCCCACCTCTGATTGGAGACCGTTAACACTTTTTTTTTATATATATAAACATCATGACGTAGAGAGGTCCCAACTGGTCGACTCTATCTCATCATCAGCCTTGCACGGCCAGGGCTGATTTTAAACAGGAAATGAAGTGTTGAGCGGTAACCCATAAAATGCAGATTTTTATATATTTGGACAGAAATGTCAATATTAACACCAGCATTGATGTGTTTCATCACAGTGAAGTCATATCATTTAGTTTACAGCTCAAAAAACATGTTTATGTGTGCAGTACCTCTTTAAGAATATAAAGCAGTAATTGTTGTAGGGTCAGAGCTTGGCTGCCTGGACCTGTGCATACTATTTTTGTTGCTTATTCTTGTACAGCACTCCTACCACTTCATTTCTCCAACTTTCCTCCCAAAGTTTTGTGGTTTCCATTTTGAGATGCTGATTTCTTCCACTCTGAGCCAAAATGGAGAACACAGGACCCTCCTTCAGTGTCTAGAGTTTTACTGTCCTTGAGCCAGTATAGTGATGTGCTTAGTAGTAGAATGACATAGTAGTTTTTCTGTTTTAAAACAGCAAAGAGGAACATTTCAGTGTGTACATTTAATACCACCTCCAGAACAGAGTCATGCTGAGTAGGTTCAGCTGAGGCAGAAAAAGATCTGACACCCTGCATCTCACCTGGCTATGCACCTGGTTATACAACATGACAACCATACAATGTGGACATCATCACAGTGAAAATAGCGTGCTCCTACTGTCAGTGCCTCTCTCTGCCTGACCTAATGTAACAATAGAAATTTCCTTCCACCCATCTCATATATAAACTAATAATTAGTATGAAAAATTCCACCACCACATATTATTTGGAAAGAGCCTTCAAAACTGGAGTGACTGAGAGTGAGTATGATAAACCTCATTCCTTGAACACGCCTCTTTGAGAGAAAAATAAAGGTTAGACAGAGAATCTGCCATCATCAGTTTTTACTTCTACATGTAACATAAAACACACTGATGTCCCAGATGCAGTGTGAATCTTTCATTTCTTGTTTGTTTCAAAGAAGACCCTGCTTTGAGGGATAGACTGTTTTCTAGTTACTTTGCTACTGATAAAAGGAATACTAGTCTCAAGATATCCACTCACACTCTATATATTGTAATGACTACAACAGCACTGTACAAAAGACAGTATCTGTTGATTTTAACATTAAGGCATGGAGATATTAGACTTTAAATCCTCTGGAGTCTGAAGTTTGTTGCCACATGAATCCATCAAAGTTAGAGATTTTGGATAGTGCTGTTTATTACAACCCTGGATCAAATCAAGAGACTCACTGAGGAAGATTTGAGAGATTTATTGCAGTATTGAACACGACTGTGGTACAGCAGTTAATTATATTTACAGTATGTGCAGAAATGGTATTGTTGAGAGATTTCCCTCTTCAGAGGGTTTTATGGTCTTGCACAGTGCAGAAACAACCCTTCTCAAAGTCCTAAATAATCTGCTTTTAGTTCAGACTCAGTGCTATAAGTGCTTTAGTTTCTCTTGATCTGAGCTCCGCTTTTGATACTGTCCTGGCCCACACTCCCACGCTTTCCTTGTATTTCTTGGTCACTCTGACTCCAGTTTTTTAAATATACACAATTAATATCCAACTTTTTCACTTTTCTCAGTCACCTCGTAATTTAGTACAAGACTGCTGGACTTGCCATACAAAACTATAGCCTGGTGTAGCTTTAAACTGATACAGACAACAGCATTCTAGAGAAAACTAGAATTTGAATTTCTCACATAAGCAGAGCTTATTTTTGGAAATATGGAATTACTTTCAGTTTATCCTTCACATGGATGACACACTTGCTGTGCAGAAATGTGCGAGTGCACAGAGGTCACGCTGAGTATTAAAATGTAAAGAAGCAAGAAAGGTCAAGCCTATGAACATGTGAATGTATTTATATATGCACAGTAAAAAGGGCTAGCCTAACAAAGCTAGCTCTGGATATGGTAGACTCCATTGACATTTGAAATCTGTTTAGGGCTGACTGAGCCCTACACACATGCATCACTGCCTCCCATAATGAAAGAGCCAATGTGGAAAAGTAACAGAAGGCCGAGCAAGCCCCGAGAGGAGCAAATTAGCTGAGAAGGTCAACAGCTGAACTCAGTAACAGGGAAGCCAGAGATTAAATCCTTTTCTCTATAGGCAAATCTAAACATATAAGGTTAGGTAAGTACTAGATCTGCCCTAAACGTTTAGTCTCATTTAATTTATGTCCTCCTACAAGTTTTGCAAAATTGTTTTAATTTTTTTGGGCCTTTGTTGAACACTGACTAAGTGGGAGCAGGTGCAGCAACTACGACTGACACCATTGTTTTGTATGGTTTAATGCAAGTCAAATGAGCATTCATTTTATAAAAAAGCCACCAATTAGTATTTTTAGTGATTAATCAATTAATAATCGTTGGCAGATGATCACTTAATGAATTTGCTTACAATGTGCGTTCTTACAGCTGATGCCAGCAAAGAATGTGTGTGTGCCGCTGTACTGGAGGTCTTAGAACTTGACCCATTTTTGGATTTTTTTTTAAATTGACATTGCAGCCCGTACTGTGCTATGAACCATACACCTTACCATGCAACCCTGTCTCCTGAAAAATGACATTTATATGCTACTAAATGGTTTTGACTACTACATTTTGGAAGCTTTGTGTTTTTGGAGTGGTACAGAGGTGGTTAGGGTTAATGGTGGACAACAAAGCACCGGGCTACAATACTGTAGAACTAACTGAAAGAACGATAATGGTTTGGTTAAATGTGTCTTGTGTCACTGCTGACTTTTTCAATATTTTACCAAGATGATCTATAACCAAGTGTTTTGAGTTGCTTAAATATAAACATACAGATGTTTATCATGCAAATATTGTAGGAAAACAAATGCAGTAGAATATACATTTTGAGGACACTGTGGTGCACCAAGGCGACTCACCAAATTCAGCTCTATGGTAAAATGGTTGTGCATGTGTTTATGTATTGCTGTGTACAGACTGGATTACTTTCTTAATTGTTGAAGGACCAGAACGTGGGTTTATGTTTGCTTGGTGGCATGTTTTATTAGTCACATTTCTAGGTTGTGTTGAGAATGTTTTTACAAGCCATACTGTGGGTTTCTGTTGCCACCGTTCCTATCTGTATTGGACAGATTATATACAGTGCATATACTGTATGTGTATGTGTGTGTGTATGTGTGTGTGTGGATGGGTGAATGCCTAGGGAGTTCTGAGTCAGCAGTTTATGCTGTCCCCATACAGCATAGAGAGAGTGAAAAAGAAAGGAAAACAGTTGTGCAGCAGCAGCAGCACTGCCTCCCTCATGACAGAGCAGATTTACAGCCAGCTTGTTCTTTTGAACACATCCCTTCACTCCTATCTATGTATCCTTCCCTGCCTCTCCTTGCCTCAAATGAGCCTTTTTTTCCCCAACAAAAGCTGATCTTCACAATGTACAGTTCGGTGTGGAGAAACAAGACTTATTTTGGAAAAATATTTTCACTAAAATGTATTCACACACATGAATCTTCATGGGCTTCCACATACATTGCAGCGGGTTTGACACTTATAAATGAAGAGGGGTGCCGGTCAGAGTCACGTCTGACAAATAATGATAAAATAGAACAAACATAGCTCCGTCAAACCATACAAAACAAGAAAGCAAACAGCAAGTAGCTAAGAAATATATATATCACCAAAACCAGCACTGCAAAAAAACAACAAAACACATAGACCACACTCAATTCAGTTTTCAGATAGGTGTATTCAAGCGAGCAAGGCAATAGTGGTGTGTGAGTGTGTGCGTGTGACTCGTCCCACAGTCTCAGAGTTCAGTGAGTTCAATCCAGTTTGTTCAGAGTCCATTTTGTTTTCCCCACAATCCCCAGAACAATTCAACTCCAATCCAGTTCACCACCATAAAAAGAAAGACAACTCAAAAATCTGCAGATCCCCACAAAACAAATCAGATCAGGAAATCAAAATTGAAATAGCAGTGTCTGTATTTGCAGCTCAACAGTGATTAGGCTATTTACAGTATATACACTGGGTACTCATCATACCATCGATTAGTCAGTCAGTCGTCAGTAGTCAGTTGTCGGGTTTGCAGCTTCAGCCTTAGCTCCGCCAAGACCGGCAACTTCTGGAGAAACTCCGACTGGGAAATACATTTCCACCAGAGTGTTATTCCTCCTCCTGACATAGACTCCAGAGACAATGCTTATTACCACGAGGTGGCGACAATGACGCAGACTTTACAGCGCGATCTCATGCCGAGGGTGAAGCTAGCTTCACTGACGCAAAAACACTGGCGGCTCTGACACACACTAATATATTTCGTGGAAGTTGGTTTCACACCGCGCGGGCTTTCTTTGAGGGTTGTGATTGGATTATTGGAAGAGTCTGTGGGCGTTGACAGGTGGGGGGTGATGTAATTCTGACAGCTGGTCGCTACAACATTCAATTGGCATCTCCTCCTATGTCTCGTCAGGACAGGCACAACCCACCAAACCTCCATATTTCTTTCTCACACACACACACACACACACACAAACAGACACACACTCTCACACACGTTCAATAAGCAATCCACTCTCTCTCTCTTGAAGGGATAAAATGTAATTTAGGGGGATTAATGTAGCAAAAACAGAATAAATCAACTGGGATGCAGTGTCAAGGCAAAATCTAAAACTGAGGACAGGAACGACAGGGACTCAGAGTTACTTCAGCGCTGTCAGTATATGCTGACATAAGCAGTTGCTGGAGCCTGGACAGCAGCCTCCTAGTGTGTGACATCATAGCTTCTACAGCTCCATCAGTTTGCCAGCATACTGGGCCCATATTAGCCAGTCTGATTGTACTCAACCGATCTTGATCAATTCTACAAATGCTGTCTATATGCTAAATCCTTAACCTGTTTAACCGATACTCAAGCAACATTCTGATCAGATTACACACAAGTATGAGTAAACTTAATTTATGCTTAATAAATTATTAAAATAAAAAACACAAACAAACATCACATTATATATATATACATACCTCAAAATGATGGCAATCTACAACAGGTGACCGAACTGGAAATCCATTAGCTATAACCCTAGACAACCACATGAACGTCAGGCAGTGGTTGATGTGCTGTAACACCGGCACTTTATTTGCTCAGGTAATCAAACTTGACTCACTGCAAACTCTCGCATGCCATGGACAATGGCCTATCATTCCGCAATGCAGTCAATGCTGCACTGTACCCTCCAAACATGACAAGAGTATCAACTCAAGTTAATGTTCGCTACTAAAAGAAAAGCTTACCTCAAGTTTTGATAAGCACATTCGCCAAGGTTGAGGGTGTCTACTACATTGACGATCTCATAGCAAGGACTGATAATGCGCAATCGCAGTCATTCACTCACTCAGCAACAACCCCTTTTTTTTCTCCCAGCCTGTGTTTGGGGCTGGCCTTTATTTGTTCGTGTTGACCACGCCCCCGGTCATTATTTGAGATGCGGCTTTTATTTGAAGAAATATGGTAATTTCATTTCAGAATTGGACTGTGGAAGACTGGATTTTTGTTTCTCAGTCAAGCAAATCCAGAGCCAAACACAGCAGGACAAAAGGCAAAGTAACATAATAGTCTGCCATAGGAATGTTAGGAACAGTTGGGTTGGCATTTGCTGGAAAACACACAACACAAGCTTTTTATTTTTCCCTATTTTACGAGCTGGGACAAACTGGAGATACTGTACAGTATCTGGCTGCAATCCAAAGCAACAGACATTCTGCTAGTGGAAAAACACAAACACCTAAAAAACATAACCCTCAGCTGAAACTTTCTTTTCAGCACTGTATACTGCAAGCTGGCAGTCAGAGAAGACAAACTAATGCTCATAACCAACCCAAGCAGAAAACTATGTGTTATACGCTAAACAGACTCACACACAAAAATACCCCACAGAGGAAGAGAATGAAAAAAACCTAGAGAGAAAATCTTGACATGAAGAAGGAAAAATCTCACAGCATTTCAGAGAGAACAATATCAAGGTAGGAGTCCAACTATAAAGAGAAAAAAACATCTGTAAACAGCACCCTGGAGCACAGCCAGTGTTTGGTGAAGCGTGCAGAGTGCTTCTTTGCTGTGTGTGGTGGTGACGGGTACAAATGATGATGAGATGAATCTGGAGCTTTAAAGCTTCGCGTTTTCATTCCTTCATTAGTCATAATAATACCTCCATCTAACACTTCTGCGCCTGTGAGCCCACTGCCGCAGCCTACTCTTGTCAGCCCTTCTGTCACAGTGTGTGTGAGAGCATGTGTGTGTGTGTGTGTGTGTACAGTATATGTGTTTTTGCCTGGCACTTTACCAAAGGGGACAGCTGGTCCCGCAGTTTCTGCATTGAGTGTGTGCGTGCTTAAATAAATAATCAAAATACAGTGTGGAGGGATTATTATCCACTCCGTGCGTGTGTGTGTGTGTGTGTGTGTGTGTGTGTTTGAGTCCTCTCTGCCCTGGTACTAGTCTCAGCTCGGTGTCTGACAGATGGTTATTACAGCAGCATTACATAAAAAATGTTGTCTATCATCTGAAGATGCTTTCCAAGCACAGTTTCACCTCCTGTGCTATAGAGAGACAGCAGAGGCAAAGGTGAAACTCACACGCTTTCTATGCATGTATGAACATTAGAGCCTGGCCAATACACTATTATTATACCTCCTCAACATTATGTATCAGACTGCAAACGATCTGACAAGCTGTAACTATTAAACACTGAGAACTAGAAAATCATTTTGGTTCTATTTGAGACTTCTGCTTGTGAAGTCACGCAATTGGACATACTTATAAACTAGAGCTAGACCGATAAATCGGCTAAGCCAGTATATTGGCACATATTAGCTTATTACAGATATATCGGTATCCACGTATATTTTGGCCAGTAAGTGAAAGAAACTGCAGTATACAAATGCCAAAGACATGTTTGAGGAAATTCAGAGGCAGTGTGTCCATTACATAGTTTGTCCACCAGCCCTTAAAGATGGTGCCAACTGCAGCCTTAGATGACATCAAAATTAACTGTCTTTACTTTTTGTTGACTAAAACTAGATCAAAACTAGCAATAATTAAATAACTGAAATATACACACATTCTCAACAAAAGACTAAAACTAAACCAAAATCGGGTGCCAAAATGAACCCTGTGGTGGTGTATGGCAGCTATTGTTGACAGAATGGTTAACAATAGCTGCCCGTAGCTATTAATATGAGCTTGGGTTACTTTCAACACATCACAGCCTGTCATCAATTATGGATTACTTGTGCTTACAGTGAGAGCAGTGAGTCACCTCCGATAGTTAATGGAGTAGCTTTACGCGTCTGTCAGGCTGAAAGCAATGCTGAGGATGTGAAATCACAGAGTAGGACACATCAAGTTAACCAAATAACCTGTTGTGTTTACTTTTGGAAATTCAGTTTCAGAATGTCTATGTCTCAAAACTGTCGAGCCCCTATCATCAATGACCTGTCAATCAAATAAGCATCACTTAGGCAGGCCTGCCTTGTAATTATATGATAGGATTATATTTTGCTGTTTGCACTGAATTCAGTAACCTGCTTGACAAAATGCACCGTAATGAATATCTGTGTCTCAGATGGGAGTCCAAGGCCAAATACGCAATATGTTCATGATTCTTCATACAGTGTCTCACCTTTGTAATGGTACTCTCATCCACCGTGTCAGCTCCTATCTCTTTGTTAATGTAGAGCAGAGCATATAGGTAGCCGGCCCGGCCATACAGCAGCTCATCTGGCATCTCAGAGTCAGGACTCAGCACTGCCCGCTGCAGCTGGAGGAGCCTGACAGACACACACAGGCTCTGGAGTTAGTTCAAGAATCGCAGATAGGGTTGAGGTTACAATTATAGACACAGTAATACAGTTCAAAAGATCATAACTCAGTGTTTCCCACATACAGACTAACCCCCACAAATATATTATTAGATAAGTCTGGAGATATTCCGTATTTTTCTGATTAACAAAAAACAAATCCCATGAAAAGACCCAAACCAGCAACGAATGTATCCTACTAAGCCTGATATATCTTATTCCTCTGTGCCATAGAGCTCCATTGTAGGGCTGGGTAATATCACTATCACTTTTATCTCTGCAAGGATTAATAAATGATATCTTATTGAATACACCTGTGCACTAGATTCTCCGTCCTTACAGTTGAGCGCTTATGAACTCTGAAAATAAACAGAAAATCATGGATTATGACTGAGTAACATATTCATTTAACATATTCAGTAGTTAGGAACACCTTGCTAATAGGAAGATCAGACTAAACTCTGCTACATTTTACATCTGTTGGGACTATCAAAAGAATAATTACAAACAGATCTGAATAACACTTTTATGGCTTCTGTTAATTCATTCCAACAGCGGGGTTTGTCTCTCTGAGTTATACTGGACCCTCATGGTTAATTACACTGCTTAAAACTGCTGATGGAACAATGCCGACTCGACTTATGGAATGAACCCACACAGCAAACTCTGACAGGTTGTGTATTTAGGCCTGTAGAGTTAAGATTCTTTATTAATTCATCAAAAATTGATATGGCTGTAAAAAAAAAAACCTTACTCTCACTCACAAAAGAGAGATCTTTTGTGAGCGTGTTGGTGTGTGTCACCAATCATATACCTACTTTGAGCCACTGACTGAAAAAAAAAAATCCTACACTGACAGAAATGTCAATTTCTACCGTGTCTACCACTGCCTGAAATTTTTACATCGCATCTGCAGTTTGCAAATCGTGCAGCAGTATCAGAAAATATGCTCATGGCACCACAACTTTTGCTATTCATCTGAGAAGGCAACGTTGTCCACATTAGATGCAACGTGCTGAACAATCACATCCACAGCAACATCCACAGTCCCGACCACTCACCTAGTCAGACAATCTTGGCTGTCAGCAGTGTTGTTCAGTTTGTGGTGGACCACCGCGCCCACAGCCAGCGGCCCCGCGTCACCACACAGGAATGTCACTTTGCGGCCATTCAGAATCCTCATGGTCCTCTTCACATAGTCCAGTGCCCTCTGCAGGTGGGAAGCCTCATGGGACACCCGGTGCAGCTGAACGTACAGCAAGGCAATGCCTGTAGTGAAGATAGTACATTAGGGATCAGTCACAGGCTGAACCAGACATGTGGAATTGGCATGTCTTCACAGTTTTATGCTCCTGGCGACAAACCTGTCCAGCCGGTGTAAGTGGAGAAGTCATGGGGGTCGGCCGTCTTTAAGCCCTCTTCCATCTGCTGGAGGAGGTCTTTGATCTTATTCTGGACCTTCTTCTGGAATGCTGCGCTCACCTGAGGAGGGGAGAGAGAGAGAGAGACCACATTTACAAACCCCAGCCAGCTTGTTAAATGAAAATATTTGCTGGTTTCTTAGTCTTCAATGATAGTACACTAAATCTCTTTGGCTTCTGTCATTGGAGCAATTTCAATGTGTCAACTTGGGCTCTGAAAAACTGTGATGGTCATTCTTTATCATTTCTAACATTTAACAGACTTCATTAATCGGGAAAATAATCAGCAATAATGTATAATGAAAATAATCGCCAGTTGCAGCCCTAACAGACATGCCTATATCAGTATTACAACATCTTAAAATAGACTTGAAAAAAATCAAAAACTATATACTATATAACTATACTGAGATATACTGTATATTTATATTGGCTGTTGTCCATTCTATAATCTAAATACAGTATACCTAACTTTAGCATGGACTAAGACACTTCAAGTTATATGTGGTTGAATAGGACAGCCGAAATGTGTAAATGCATCCAAGAAGCACAACAGATTGGAATCCAACTGCTCAAACCACCTCCGGAGGTTTGGGATGCATATGCATTCTAGCCAGATGTTGTTGCATAGTGTAATTAGCAGTCAATTCTACACCTATTATCAAATACAAGGCGCACCTAGCTGCTGTAGCGTTTATCTGATCCCTTATCAGTTCAATCACTGAATGATCTGTATGGGTGAGAGAGCACTGATCTGTCCGGGTGAGGGAGTAGTATGAGTTAGAGTCTGTGAAGACAATAAAACTTTTGTCTCATGCTTAGTTCATAATTACTATTCATTAATGTGGCTGGTTGGTTAGGTTGGATATTTGTTAGCTAACTCGAGCTAAACTGTTGTTGTTGAAGTTGTTCTTCTTCTGGCGTCTTTGTTACCAAACAGCTTGAGGTGTTATTACAGGTGTTACCTCCCTCCGGACTGGAGGAGGACAGATCCTGATTGACATGTAGCCCAGAAAAACAAAGACGGATTGCAATCAGATTTGTGATCTGGCCAACAGAGACGCATATAAATAGTATACATGAAAGTGTCTTAAATCCCAGCTGGATTTTATCCGGATACGAGACACTTGAATTGACAAGTGTAAATGTGTCTCTGTTTTGTTTAGCTTGTGCACACATGGGTGACTCGATACAGAGTCCTGCAAATGGTTTAACACTATTTCACAGAGCGACAGGTGACACGCCAAGATATACAGAAATGAGCTGGCAAAGGCAGGAAACAAGAAGACTGCAAGTTAATAAACATGGATGTAAACAATGCTGCATTTAAAATACTTATAAATGAGGCGGGAAATGCATTCACCACATATGTTCCACCTCACGGATACACACAATGGGTTTTGGGGTTCAACACTGAATGTAAACATAACTTTTCTATGCTTACAAGAGAACTCCACAGGGCACCTTCAACTAGGGCTCAGTATCAATTAATCTAATGTTTATTTTTTGATTTTGATTAATGGTCCACAAAATGTCAAGAAATTGTGAAAAATAGCCATTGCAGTTTCCACGGTGCTGTCTTCAGATTAGGGCTGAACGATTAATCGAATTCAAACCGACATCGCAATGTAATAAAACGCAATTTTGAAATCGCAAAAGCTGCGATTAAAGAAAAAAATTGTTTTGTTTTTTTTAATACTACACAATTTAACCAACCAGAGGATTGGAAACACCTGGCCTCATGTGCACACACGCTGCCCCCTCCACGTGACATATGCGAGTGAGAGTAGATGAAGAAAACAACTTTTAAAATGCCACAATGTCGGTTGTCTGGACATATCTTGGGTTTAGACAAGAAGATGCTCGACAGAGTCAGGTACTGTGCAGAACGTGTTCGAGAGTGTAACTCCTAATGAATGAGATTCAAAACAGCACCGCGAAATGACCCAGGCGATGCAATCCAAGTTTAGCCTACATATTAGGCTACATGTTTTACAACGAGGCTTTGAGTTATCTAAACATTTAGTGGTAGCCATAGTCAGTGTGCACTTTAGTTTGTGTGATTTGTTACAATACTGTTACTGACTGGAGATCAGTAAGATTCATATTTATTTTTTCATATTTAAATTAATGTTCACACTGGGCCTCTGGTGTGTTAGGGGAAAGGGGGTTGTTGAATCAACATGTTGACATGTTACGATTGGGCTTCAAGTTATCAAAATCTGTTTATGGCACAGTGGCACATGGTGGCACAGACATAGTCGAGTGTTGAGATTTGTTCTTTTTTATATTTCTGCACTTTAGTTTGTGTGATTTGTTACTGTAACTGACTGGAGATCATATTTATTTTTCATATATTAATGTTCACACCAGGCTATTCTGCAGTGCTTTGTTGTTCTTTTTTCAGACTTTATTAAAATGTTAAGTCATGATGATCGTATTACATGTTTACAAAGCTTGAAGTTATCAATATTCTACTGTGAGGAAGGTTTTTACAATTCAATAGCTAAATAAAGATATGTTATTCATATCAATTCATGCATCAGTTCATCTCATTTCATAATAACACGTAGGACTGGCCTACAGAAAAGAGAAGTTTACATATTGACTGTAGCCAATGTTGTGTTGGTGCATACTACAGAGTTTTTCCTGGCTCAAAATTAGGTGGACCACCCTGATCATGGGCACACACGTGCACATGATAAATACAACATAAACAGGGATGGACTGGGAATGAAAAGCGGACCTGGACTTTTTGACTCAGAATAGCCCACCAATATACAGCTTTCTGTTTATTTAAAACATGGGTTTGGTTTGGTTTGGTCTGCCTTGTTAGTCTAGAAATGGCAGTAACTGTAAGTAATCGTGGCCCATTTGACATTGTTTTGTTTGGCTGTGCCATGTTGAATAAGGACAGGCGGACAAGAGCAGCCGTTTCGAGCGAGAGTCTTGTTGTCGTATTATTCTGTTTGTTTAAATTGTTTGTGCTTCATGAATTAATGTTTAACATAACTAATGTGCCGCTAGAATTGTTTAAATAAACGTTAAACTGAGAAAAAGACGTGCGTTTTGTATCTTATTATTACTGATTAATCAATAATCTATTGTTAATGTGTTCAACTATCGATTAAGGAAAATGCACAAAATTTGCAACACTAGATGAGACCCTCAGAAAGAGGAGAAATCATGGGGAGCACTACCAGCTGGTCCAGGAGCTTTGCCTGGACGATGGCTTATTTTAGGATGAGTCGGGGACAGTTTGACAATCTGCTGTTCAATCTGTCCTGCCGAGCGGCTGAGCATTTGTTTGCGGTAGGTTATGTTTGTTTTATCATCAACGCTATATTTTGGCCTCTCAATTAAAAAAAAAAAACGCAAATGACTTCTGGCACTTTTCTGCTCTGAGTTGAAGTTTTTTTTAACTCGAGGCGTTCAGAGCGCTCCTGCAAAAATGTGAGGCATGGTGCTATACAAATAAAGTTATTATTATTGTTATTATTATTATTATTATTATGTTCTATTTGTATAGCCCATTTCCAAANGGGAACTCTAGCGATCGTGGCGACTCAACTCGTGTACCTCTGAAGATGTGGAGGTCCGTGGCATTCCATCTAAGGGAGCCGGCCGACATCAGCTCGATCGATATTATCTTGTCCAGGTCTATTTATAACCTACCATATCTGAACCGGTGACATCACCTGTGAGGTCACATGAGAGGCTAATAGCCTACAATAACATGCTGACTGTGACATCATCTGTGAGGTCACAGAACAGGCTGGTGAAGCCTACAATTTAAAAAACAAGTAGCTTGCTGCATTTTTTTAAATTGTTGCTAGGCAACCACCGAATCAACTGTCCTTAGCCTAACCGTGATTTTGTTGTGAAGTAAACTCACAGATCTGTACCTTTTTATTTGGCTAGAAACATCTGCATAAAAAAGGGCGGAGGGCACTTGCTCTGGCTCTGATTGAGGGTGAGAGGCTGTCCCCAAATAGTACGGTGGACACTGGGACACGGAGATCCATGTGGGTACATGATAAAGCTAAACAGCCAGCTAGCCAAACCCAAACCTGCTTATCTTCTCCCTGTTGTCTTCTGTCTGACCGCGTCAGCTGCTAAACCTTGACTAATAGTTGAACTGGTCTCACTGGGATGCCCTCTCTGCTAACAGTGCCTTCAGGCTCACGAGCCTGAGATGACTGACTGGTAACGGCGCCAAATGAATAATCGGTTATTTTAAAACATTTGGCTGCATCGGCCTCAAGACTTCAGACTTCAGATATGCTTGTTTTGTCTGACAACCCAAAGACATTCAATTTACTATGATAAAATAGTGAAAGGCAACAAATACTCACATCTGAGAAGCTTGTACAAGAAAATGTGGTTGTTGAATGGCTTCATTATTAATCAATGGTCAAAATAGTTTCTTGATTCAGTTTCTATTTACTCCACTAATTGTTTCAGTACAAGTACTAACTTTATCCATTTACAATTACCCAGTAATAGTAGTTTTTCATAGTTAAAATAAATGAACATGTACACTTAAGCACTTGTAATTTACAAATTTATCCTCAACATATCAAATCTGTGCTATATATATCAGCACACTTCAGATACTGGTCCTGTTGGCAATCACAATTTTTAGGCTAACATTCGACACAAGTGGTAAGTGGACTGACATCTAACGAACCCCTAATGAAAACCCCTACAACAGTCCTTTTTCACAGCAGACATTTGGAAAAAGCACATTGTCACTAATAACATTAACAATGGCCCTGTTCTATCCAAGTGCCCCAGTCAGCCATGACGGTGTGTGAGAGTGAGCTAGCATGAACAACACAAGGACCCTGACACTAAAGCAGCTAAATGGAATTCAGACATCATTCATTTGATTATTTACACCTGTGCTTTCCCTACGGTGACATGTGAAAAAGGTCTATGTGAAGCAGCAGGAGCCGGACAGATTCCCAAACAGAGATGGCAGACTGTCAACGGACCGCTAACGTCACCTGCACAGATTACACTTCTGCCCTCCACAGCTGGCACCATACTGCTACTAATGACTTCATCCAATGAGCAACAAAAACTGTTTTCATCTAAATAGGTTGAGTGACCCCATGAGGTGCAGGTCGACATCTGCCTTGCTAATTCTAGAGGTCATGAAACGCCTGACTGTGTATCCTGTCTGTCACGTACTGTCAGTAGTAGAAAGCCTAATAATTTATCAGATATCAGCCAGCAGGTTATGACTTAGACTCTTCATCATTAGGATTAATTTCAGGAAACATGCTATGTTAATTAGATTACAACAAGGCTCTATTCGCCCTTTACAGATTTAACAGCACAGGTCAGACCATGTTTCAAAGTCTGGTTTGATTGCGGATATGGAGTTAATTAATTCTCTACAGGCACCATTCACATTCAGCCTACAGTGTGGGGGCTGGGGGGCTTCCTGAATCAAAGCAGCTACAGCTTTTAGTGACTGTCTCTCACTAGCCACCTCTTCAAACACACACAGATGGGAGTCTGGGAGTGCACAAGGAACTCAGGAGCTATTTGTTGGGCTCAAGCACCATTTACTTCTATCCACTGGCCTGACAAATTAAAAGGAGCCGCTTAGAGAATAGGTTTCTCAGCTGCTGCTAGTGAAAGCCTTACTGTTTTTCACAAGCTGGTATCAGTCTGCATCGGCAGTCACCATTTTACACAATGCAAAATGCGATATAGGGTTAGGTAAACTCACAGAGGCCTACTGTCATTATTAATCAAAAAGCCAAAAGGGTTCACTTTACAATAACATGGAAAAGTAGCAAATCCTCGCAACTGCTGCATCTGGCAAATGCTTAGTATTTACACTTGATAAATGATTTCAACAAAGAAGTGTTTATCAAAATTGCACTTAATTAATTTGCTGTCAATGACTAATTAATTACGCATCCGTTAAACCCTTCCCCCAAACACTGCGTCATATCAATCATAGGAGCCCTAAGTCGGCACAGCTGGCCTGTCAAGTTTTGGATTTCTCAAGATGCTAAAGTGGTGTGCACAGGGGTGTAGTATGAGAGATACTCATGCAAACGTTAGCATGTCCAGCTAACTAGCTTACTACCTGCAGTAGTGACCCAGCATTACTTCCACAGCCAAGGAGCACATCATTAACTACCTACATTAATTTGTTTGGTTACAGGTTACGTGACAAAAAAAAGCAGCACATCCACTGTGTCCTGTGATGTAGGGAAGTTTACACTCCAGCAATGTTACTGGAGACAGTGTTATGTTCACAAAATACACTGGTTAGTCCTCATTCTAAAAGCCTTTTTTCTTGTTTTAAAAGTAAACATATGGATAATAAAGCACATCTAACCTCTGTCTTGCTTGTCCCACTAAGTAAGCTAAGCAGCCAAACAGAGTTATGTGTCTGATCTTACATTTTTCTTATCATACTTAAGATACTAGGGCTGACTGGCTCCACACTGCAAAACAACAACAATGCTGTTTGCTGTGTTACTGTGGGCAGCAACGAAGCAACAAAGTAAATCAATACATGAACTAATGCTTAATACTTTCCCTGACCATTATTGTTGTTTTTTTCCAGTCCAGTCTAACAGAACAAATGGTCCTAAAGGCTAAAACCCAAAGATCCTGACCAGAGTCTGCCCTCTGTCCTCAAACAGGCAGGATTATCATCAAGCCTGTCTTTTCTCTCTGCTCTTAGTCACTGCTACTGTCATCCACGGATGAAAGGATCAATGGAGGAGGAAAAAGAACAAAGCAGAGGCAAAGTGACAGATGGGACTGTTTCAGAAGAATAAATGTTACTGTTTAGCATAACAATGGTATGTTCAGAAAAGCCAAGGAGGAGAATGAGATGGTACAACTATAAATGACACACAAGGCTGAAAGCCTAAAGCTCTGCCTGCAGTCCCTACACCACACAATACTATACACAATTTATCCAACACATAATTGGTTAGTAGTACTATTGGGGTATGTTTTATACACAAATAAGCACAATACTAAAGTGCTAGAGTGTTAAAAAACAAGGCCATGTTCAGACAGATACAGTTATAGCACTGCATGGAAAAAACAATCCTCTCATTCATTTGAACCAGAATGCTGCACTGGCTCAGCTGGGGTATCAACGCAGGGTCATCCGGCAAAAAAAGCTTTGCCGCAAAGCTTGGCAGTGTCATTCAGCAAGGCACTGTGCTGGCCAATTAGATACATGCAAGCCCATATTACTGGTAGATGACTTTGTGATGAGAACGCTGTATTTCTACTGTTTACCTCACGATCATCGTGACAAAAGATATAGTTACTGTGATAACTTTTCAGAGTTGTAAAATCCAGTTGCATAGAATTATATAGTGCTGTGCAGTGTCTTTTGACGTCTGATAAGCCTTCAAACACACGGACCTACTGCTCAAACTTCTGTAGCCTTCCTGGATCCCTTTTCATTGTCTCACTGGCACCACCTGAAGCAACACACCCCCACCAACACAGCCCCTTGCGTTGTTCTGACGATGAAGTGTTTTTACATCTGCACACTAAGAATGAAAGTGCTATCTCATACAGGTGCTTTATAACCTCGCTGTGGTGGCGGTCTCTGTGTGACACAGGGACTGTAAGAGCCTTATGCAGATTTGGGACACTGGGGCCTGTTCCTGCAGCCATGCCTGAGAGTGGCGCTCCGAATGCCTGGTGGCCCCTCGCAGTCATCCATAATGTACTGTATGTCTGCCACTTATGGGTTATTGCTTATAATCTTGTGGTGATTTCCAGTGAAGCTGAGGAGTACCCTTTAAAGGTAATCATAATCTTATAAACCGCTTTAAAGTTATAATCAGGTTGCATACACAGACTGTATATATAGATGGACGACGCATCTCCACTTCCTCCTACTGTACAAAAGTGAAGCCAAATTATCCCGGATATGGACGCTGCCATTTTGCGCTGGTGATGTCATGTGTGACCAGAGTTTGCACAGTAGTGATCGGAGAAGGAGCCGCGGTATCGAGGTCCCGCCCATACACCCGCCCGATTCATTTGTCAATCAATAATTAGTAACTGCTAGCTAACGATCACCTGCTACATCAAGTTACATCTCCTCTCGACGTTCCTACCGACGTACAATTCCCGAAAAGACATCTGCAGGTGCCTCCGCCACTATTTCACTGTGATTGACAGCTGTCAATCATGATGTTTCACCCCATTTTTATAGTATCAAATAACTAATTAAAACCAAACTTATCAGAAAAACGAACACTTTCACAAACATCAGCATGATAATAACTACCTAAAATGACAGAAACCATCTTTGGAGAAAAAAAAAAAATTTGTTGATTTTTTTGTTCGCCCATGTCCCATCTGCTAACATGGAGGGGGCGGGGTTTATGACCTATACTGGGACCAGCCACCAGGGGGGCGACTGAGATGTTTTGGCTTCACTTTTGGGGAGCTGTCATGTCGTCCACCTTTATATACAGTCTGTGGGTTGCATCTGTCAAACTATTTTGGCAGTATTGAGGCGTTTCTAATATGTTGTCCACACCATGTGTGAGGGTAGATTAAATATTAGTAAAATGCAATACATTTCAGAAGCACCACGAACTACAGCCTCCACCATGAGCATAAAGTGAAATCTGCACCTCTCTAAAACGTTTCAACAAAACCTGAACAGAACCTCCATGAAGGTAGGATGCATTGCAGGGGTGTTGTATTAAACTGCATCACATTTAGCTACAGTAGGTGGACCGAAGAAACTGGCAACGGCGTGCACACATTTCCACAAGTCAAAGTGCATCTACGAGCCGTGTTGTACTTGACTGAAGACAGACATGAAGTTACTATGATACGCAGCAACGTTCACCAACCTCAACTAGCAACATACACTTGAATGAACCGTCTAGTAAATGTCCCCAATGTCTCCATTTAGGCTCAGTCTACACACTTGCGACCACCCCTTTAGCTACACCCAAACTACAGTAACTAACTACAATAACTGCAGATAAGTTACAAGACATAGTGACAAGTCTTAGCAACTGCGCCAGAAGCTAACTCTGACCTAGTTTCTATTAGCAGTTATTATTCGCAGCTATTACTGAACGTCTCACCTTTCCTTCTGCATCAAACGGCTCGTTGTAGTCTACGTCCGCTCCGGAGTTGGAGGTGAGGACTCCCTGGTCCCAGTCGGGGTACGGGTTTGGAAAACACCGCTCCTCCATCTCTGCCTCTGTAGCCGAGATCAGCTTCAGTCGCTTGGACACGTTATCTCCCATCGCTACGGCGGCTCGGCAGGGATATAAATCCTCAGGCGCGCTGTACGGCCATTATAGTGGGAATAAGAAATCGCGTTTCAGAAAATTCCATTTTCACTTTCAACCACACCAAAGTGACAACATGAGAGAGGTATAATATATGAGAGTGGAATATGGTCATGAAAATGTGTTTTTATGCGTTTCAAGCATTTCATAGCAAAATGATAGCTACTAATTATGCAACAGAAAGGCAGAACAAAAGGTTTAAATGAATTTCAAACAAGTTAAGACAAAAAAAGTTGCAGTAAATAACTATTTCTGTGGGCCAAAGAATGGTATAGCACCAATATGCATAGGCCTAAGTGACAAAATACTCTATAGCCTACTTTTATTTTAAAGAATGCAGCTCATACGGCTTTATTGTAATGAGCATTTTACGTTTTACATTTTTACGTGTATCTCTCATTTACTCTTTGTTGTTTCCGAGCACATCCATGTCTGTATGAGGGAAGAAGCCCTCATGAATGTGTGTCAGTCCGGGTTGGTCTTATAATTATTTAACCAGTAAATGACTTATGTTGTGGTTCACTAGTTCACATATTTGGACTCAAAATGAATGAGTAGCCTATAGGAAATCCGGAAAGAAAAAGTTTGCTCAGCTGAAACTTTCAAATAAATGACTAACAAATGTAAAACAGCTAAGGCCATTAACCCTTACTGAGGCATTAAGTTTAACACCTGAAGCATAAAAACTTTAGCTAATGAATGTCACCTTGAGTAGGCTAAGCCTTCCACACAGGCCCGACAGTGGTTAATGTATGAAATAAAAAAATAAGCAAAGCATTTTTAAAGCTATCAGAGATGACTAAATGTTCAACACGTCCTTTGTTTTGGTGGCTTCTACTGGAACAGAATGTGGAGGTAAGCAAGAAGAATGAAATGCAGATGAAACTGCCTCAATGGAAACAGAACAATTGTTGCAGCACTGTGGCTGCTGTGATATTAGCAGCCCCAGCTACAATTAGGCTAAGAAACACTGCAGGTAATGACAGGTGGAGCCAGAATCGGGCTTACCAAGAGGCAATGTGATCGGCAGGATATCCGATCAGCAGTCTGTACGGTCCCCGCTGTATTCAGAGCTTGTTTGTCAGTGGTTGATCCTTGTCGGTGGTTGCGGCAGCCTGCAGCCTCCCAGCAGCGTCTCTCAGCATCCCAGTGTCCAGCCTCTCTTGTTCCCGTTGAATGGAAAGTGGAAGCCGCAGTCAGAGCGTGCAGGCGGCACAGGCAGCCATGTGTCACCGTATCACCGTGTTTCTCTCTGCCTCTCCCTCCTCTGCGCCCTCCCCGCTCCGCTCCGAGCGCACCGAACCATCAGAGGGCTGCTGATGCTGCTGCTCGGCAAATCACAAATCCCTCCCTCCACCTCCGCTGAGAGACAGACCCCGCACGCTCTGTACAGACCACAGGCTGAGCGGGAGGTGTCCTAACCCCCCACCGCCCCAGTACCCGCCTGTGATAGCCAGTACCCGTCAGTACCCAGCAGTCCAGTCCAGGCAGCTGACTCCAAATTTGAATGGTGACAGATGGTGTTGGTGTGTGATGCTGCCGGGGGATTAAGCAATATAGCAACCAAATCCCCACCCCTTCCACACATAGCCCACCGCCACCCCACCACCACCTACAGTATATATTCTGCATTATGAGCATCAAGTAGGGGTCTACCTTTAATAAAGCACATTCACAGAGTATCAAGTCTTAAAGTTTTATAAAGGATCACATTTTAGCTTCCTCTGAATCATAATTTCCTAGAGCACTTTACATAAATTCTTTCCTGATTCCCTCCTTCCAACAGACTGACCACTACATCAATTAGTGAGATCAGAGTACTAATGGCTTTTGATTCAACTATTTCCCATCTACTTGCCCTTACAGCAGGCCTGTATCTCCAGAGCAGAGCTGCAGTAATCTGGTCCAATATACAACAAACCCTCTAAAGCAGCAGCAGCCTGACCTGCGATGCTGTTTTCCAGTGAAGCTTTCAGTCTCTTATCTGGTCTCTTTCTGTCACACCACTCTCCATCACAGGAAATGGACGAGCTGCAAATGAATATGCTGGACAAGTGGGACAAGTGGGACATTGTTCAGTCTCAACTTCACAAGACTCAGTCAGTTCAGTCTCAAGCGCCCCCTAGAGGCTGCAAAAGTGACAAAAAACGTCATTACATTAAATTACATTTAATTATCTGACACTTTTATCCAAAGCGACTTGCAATAAGTGCATTCAAACATGTGGATACAAACCAAAAGTTGCTGGAAATCATGAAGTACATCAACTTCATCAATAAGCAGAGCTGCTTCATGAAGCTCCAAGTGCTCCATATAGAGACAAATGAGAGATACTCAGTTTTTTGGGGTGTTTGTCATTTTCATGGGCGAAGTTGCAGTCTGAACAGAAGAGTTTTCGGTCTGAACATGTGTGGAGTTTCTGCTGACTTGATGTCTGTGGGAGTTGTGTCTAGATGGAAACCCTAGATTTGTGAAAGTCTCGTGAGATTTGTACGCGTTGATTCTTCATTGTGCGCGTTGTTTGTCATTGTGTACCCTTACTATGGAGCCACGAGGAACGTTGACATTTTGGAACGTTACCATGAGAAGCGTTGTTGTTTTGTTCCATTTACTGGTTACAATGTAGATTAAGCAGGTCTTACTTTTTTCCTTCCAGATGTAGGCTAGCTAGATGTTACTACGATGTTGTACAAATGCGAACCAAGTTGTTGTCACAGCTGTACAACCATCAAATTCAAGTCCAAGTTCAAGTTTATTTGTCACATATAATCATACAGGGTATAATCATAGTGAAATGTGTGACTGTTAGCTCCTTTAATTGTGCAGTAAAAAATAAGTGTAAAACAGAATAAGAATAAATAATAGAAATAAGTAATAAATAATAATGTTAACTATAATAGTAATTTTGAATAATAAAGTAAGTAGAAATAGTCTCAGGGCAATTCTTAGGCAGTGTCCTCATGTAGGATCCTAGTGGTCTGAGGGTAGAAGCTCTTCCTGAGCCTCTCAGTGCTGGCCTGGTGTATCCGGTGTCTTCTTCTTGACTGCAGCAGAAAGAAAATGAGCACCAGGCAGTCCCTGTTCATGATGGCTGTGGCAATGCCCTCATGGATGGAGTGCGGCGCGGCCTCTCAGGTCAGGTGACGCCGCTGTCCGTTGAGCTCCAGCCGGTAGGCGAAGCCCTCTGCCTGCCCGTGAGTCCCGACAAGCTGCACAATGGTGACGAGCTGCAACTGCCATGGCTGCCGCACTTCTCCAGCACCAGCATGAAGAGGAAGCCGAAGCAGGGCTGCATCATCACACAGTCCAGGCAGGTTGATGTCCATGGCCAGGAACACAATGTCCTCCCCCTGGTTGAATGGTGCTGTCTGGTGTTCCAGGACTCGGTGAAACGAAGGACATTACAATTCCTGATATTTTATTTCATTGTCTAATATTACAGGTTTTCTCAATTGTTTTGGCTCAGTTCTCAAATGACAGTTGAAGTCGTCAAAACAACATGTGAAGTTCTTTACAACATTTGTTACTTGTGCACGACAGAAAGAGCATTTCTCATCCTTTGTTACCATTTGCAAATATTTCAGCACATTTAGGCCAATGACTAAGCACAACGGGGGAAACAGCCTGCTCATAGAAGAGGAGTAAGGATGTGTGGTGGTGTAGCAAGAGGAAGACAGCAGAATATAGGAAGATGCAGAAGAGTGCAAAGACACAGACGTGTCCCAGATGAAATACAGGCCACGTTGAGGACCATGTAATCAACCATGGCCTTACAGTACAATGGCAGAGGCAGGTCAGAGGCCAGCCAAACGTAGGCGGGTCCACAGTGTCATCGATCATCCAAACATTTCGCAGGGAAAACAGGTATGTGATCATTCATTGTAATTCTTCATGCTATTCCAATTACAGTAAAGCTACAGTACAGTACAGTGCAATAGATGTAATATGCTCTATTTGTGAGTGTATAAGACTACACGACAACCTCATGGTGGTGGCAGAAGAGCACTGCAAATAGTGCCATAAGACTCAAAGAGATCCAGACTGCAATTTTAGAGGACAATGGCATCTTTGCAGATACCAACTCTGTCAGCTTGTCTACGATAGATAGAGTGTTGAAGAGACATTAGGGGACAATGAAGTAACTCTACAAAGTACCATTTGAGAGGAACTGTGACAGAGTGAAGGAGCTGCGGTAGTATTGTTGTGCTCTACACACATTACACATTACCTTCTTTCATTATGGCCCATATACTTAATATAGTTGTAGAGGAGAACACAGAGCATGTGTACCTTGCTGTAACTGTAAAATTATACAGTATATTTGATTTGTTGTTGTTGCTGCTCCTGTTAATTGTAGAGAATAATGCACCTGGAAGGAAATGAAATCCCTCACACTCTGGTATTTGTCGACAAGGCTGGTTTCAATCTGGCAAAAGGCAGGACACGTGGCCAATCATAGGCCAGTGAGCCAAGGTGGATGTGCCAGGCCAGCGTAGTGGGAATATACCGATGTGTGCCGCAATTTCTGAAAATGGTGTGAGTACACATATTCCCATCACTGGACCATACAACACCCAACAGCTGCTGCCTTTCCTGGACACCCTCTACATGGATCTCATCCCTGAGAATGACAG
>NTHP01000463.1:342348-360054 GCA_003416845.1 Oplegnathus fasciatus
AGTTTGGTGAGAAATGGCTTGCCAATTTTTGTTATTGTCTGGGATAATGTCAGCTTCCGCCGTAATAATGTCATCAGAGGATGGTTTGGGGGACATCAAAGAATGTTGATGGAGTTCCTTCCACCATACTCTCCATTCTTGAATCCTATTGAAGAATTCTTTTCATTCTGACAAAACATCTCAACATTTTGACCACCTTGGTTTTACACAATGTCAAAGGAATGTGTCATTTTGGTGGCAATGACTTGTATGCATGCATGTATGCTGCATGCATGAGCTGTTTTGGGAAATGCATCTTCAGTGCTGAGAACTTTAACAATATTTCGAGAAATGTGCAAAGCAATTTAGAAAAACTGTGTTCATAAAAAGTACAACTAATATTTGTAAAAATAAACGTAAAGAGCATACATTTGCATAAATTTAGCAGAGTTAACAGAGAGCCGACTGGAGAGGTCTGCGCCTTCTAGATTAAGAATCATCAGAATAGACTATTCTGTAGTGTAGATTTAAGATTACTGTGCAATGCAACAAATAGCCAAGTAACCTTCAACAGCATGATTTGTCACTTTAGGACTTACCTGCGAATGTCTACAGCGGTGGTTTCTGCTGATTGCACTTGCTATTTATCTGACATCTAGGCCAAGGAGCAAGGATGAGGAAGCATTTCAAGTGCACTGATTTCTGTTATTATAAATGTTCTCTGTTTATTTTTCGTTTTGTAGCCATATAAGCCAGATGTAGCCAGATGCGCTTCAAACTCAGCAGGACAAGAATATTTTGAAGCGGCTCCTGGTTTATCTGCCATTGCTAGCGCATGTGCGAGAGTTTCTCAAATCTGGGGTTACCATCTAGACACAACCGTCAGTGGGGAGCTCGTTCCACCACTGTGGAGCCAGGACAGCAAACAGACATGATTTTGCTGAGTGGTAGCTGGGCCCCCCTCACAGTGAGGGAGTAGCAAGCCGTTTGCCAGTAGCAGAGCGTAGTGGATGGGCTAGGGTGTAAGGTATGACCATGTCCTGGATGTAGGATGGGCCTGAGCCATTTGCAGCACGGTAGGCGAGTACCAGCATCTTGAATCCAATTCGAGCAGCCACTGGTAGCCAGTGCAGACGAGTAGTATAGTGTGGGAGAACTTGGGTAGGTTGCATTCTGGTACATGGTACCAGCCAGGAGTGAGTTGCAGTAGTCTAGGCATGAGATGAGAAGAACCTGGACCAGAACATGCGCCGCTTGCTGGGTGATGAATGGACATATCCTCCTGATGTCGTGGAGAATGATTGTCAATATTGGACGACTTTGAAACACCTGATTATAATCAATTATGGGTTTGTTTTTCGTCCTACGCCAACATTTTTGAAATTCTTGCATTCTACAATATTTGTGCATGTTATTGTTAAGGTAGGGGGTAAGGGAAAAATCATAGTTACAGTCAATGAAAAAGCAAACCTTAACGACGGACTCCAAGGAAAAGATGAAAAGGGTTCATCCCCTTGGGAGCATGAATGTGGTCATCATATTTCATGGCATTTCATTTGCCCGTTTCATTTTGGTATTTTTTATGTTGAAAGTGAAAACTTTGGCCTGATGGTGCTTGACAAAAGGTCAGAGGGTCACTAAAATGGGGACCAGTCTACCCTTCTACTAGTAGTTAACAATAACTCAGCCCTTAGTCGTCAGTTGTTACTGCCTTTGGCAATTACACATATGAGCGTTTTCTGATTTGATGCCCCTATTGGTAAGACATCATTTGTCAGGGCCTTTCAAAACCCCCCAAAAAATACATACTGCGTATGTGAAAAAGTTGTATAAAGCCTTTTGTGTCTTCCGAGGGAGCTGTGTGAAGTCAGCGTTAGTTGGGGCTGAAGACTACAAGTTTGAAAATGAAAGAAATCTGGGAGTGTGGAGATAGAAAGAAGTGAGCTTACCAGACTTCTGGAGCCCGCTCCTCATCTCTGCTGCAGGCTAGAGACTCCAGGCTACATTAGCTGCTGCTAGCATATCCATGGATGTATTATAACAACTGGATACCGGATCCAAAGATGGCACATATTTAGTCCAATAAGAATTGTTCACCTGGCGCATATTCCAAAAAAGTTTCTAGCTTCCGGGTTTACTTCCGAGGTATGCGGCCCACTGATTATGCGCAGTAACGTTAATCCCATCATGCTTCTGGCCCAGCCGGGCTATGTGAAAGAGTGAATCCATAGTGCGTAGTGTGCTTGTACACAGCGGTGACGTCATTAAAAAAAATACTTTTCTGGGCTTTGGAAAAGTTTTACAAAAATTAAACCTCCATGGCTTAAAAATATACAATACAAAGAGTAATAATTGACCATGTTTATAGCTGGAGGTGTCCTGTCAACAGTTTTACACACATCTCTTTTACAATGGTGATGGGGAAAATGCTTTTTGGGCTGCAGGGCGATTTTTTCGTTGCAATACCACAAGTGGCCACTGGAAAAAATTGGAAGCAAGGCTGAGCGGTGGCGCCGTATCCAGGTCTTATAATACATCCGTGAGCATATCACATATGCGTTGGTGTTTGATTCACATCTGCATGCATTTTCTGAGAACACGGCAGACGCATAGAAAAAGAAGTGAAATGTAGGCTAACCGATTGCATTTAGCCTAAGGAGCTTGACGAAGGGAACTATAGAGAGCATGTCACATCTTTGAAACATCTGCTGGTTGAGCAATTAACATGGTTCACTTGCTGAATTTATACAGCATCCACCACGTCCTACTATAAAGATAGAGTGCTACTGCTGTGTTCTACATTTCCTCCCTCTCAATCCTGTACTCACTTTTGATGAAATCATGAAGGGCAGTAATGATATTCTAATTCCTTGGACAAACTGGCTCCAAACACATGTAAATACTGTGATAATGCCATGTATCTGTGGCAGTCTCCTACAAGGTCCATCAGAGCAGCACTGGAACTGTCTTTTTTCCCCTTACAGTAAAGAAAAATCTTAAACATTTAGCGGACTTTCAGACAGGGACAGATGTAGAGGATAAAAGAAGAGGGAGAAAAGGGGGAGAAGCAGGGGATTCTATACCAGGAAGGGAAAGCAGATGGTAGCTCCAGTATCTTGCAGTTCCCAGGAGGCTGATAAAGTAGAGGCAGGCCTGCAGTGACGGGTAGGTTAGTCATCCAAGGTCAGCACAGTGCAGGGTCATCCTGAGTCATTTTGTTAATAACACACAGTGTTACCCTGGAGAAGTCGTGCAGTTCATTTGCAGCAAAAAATAGCAAAAACTTTTTAATTTGAACATTTTGAGTTAATAAGGAGTCTTTCTATTCATTCATTCATCATTTTGTTGACAAGCAGCTGAATTAGACTTGTGACCCTTGACACTTCCTCCTCTTTGTTCCAAAACTAGCATATTACATACCATCTATGTAACTGCTGTCCGTTGAAGAAAGCTGATAATCTAAAGAAAACAAACAGCAAAATGGGTTAAGGAGAAATCCAATAATTCTACAGGAGAAACCCATCATTCAACACACAGAGATACTAATTTCTGCACCCACAGTAGCCTTAATAGGCCAGCAAGCCAAGCAGCCATTGGACAATTATTGACATTAATAAAAGTGGCTTGTTGAGGGACATTGTATAGGAGAAATAAAAGTTAATAGTTGTGACAAGCGCAGTAAAACAGTACAAAAGCAAAACTTCATCACATGTAGGACCTCTTGAAAAAATACAGTAGGTTATCTAAGGCTTTTAAACTATTTTTTGGTTGTTTTTTCAACATCCTTACTTTTTTTTAGGGATATGCGTTGATTGACCCATTATGTCAGTATCAAACTACATAATACTTTTGAGATGGTCACTGTGTCAGATTAGGCGAGTCATACATTCTTGCTGTGACTTGGCTGAGAAACATGGCAGACTACACATTGAACAACAACCAATCATAGCTTGCCATCTTTCATGACTTGTGTGACGTACAGAGGCGATCAATAAGGTGACGGGGACCGATTTCACTGTTCCATCTGACAGCACCAACAAGAAACGCTTCGGTATGTAACCAGAGTTTTCTGAATGAAAGTGATGCTGGAATCTTTCATGGTCACTGGTTTGTGAAGGTGTGCTCTGTCTTTTTCCTCCACAGTCAGTAGAAATAGGGTGAGTTTGTGGGTGAACAGCATACATAGTCCATGTGTGCAGAGGGTGTGTGATTAATGAGGTATAATGTTCCTATTGTTATCTTGAGGGTGATAGTCAGATGATTACAGATTCAATGAAATGAAATGAACTGAATTGAACATCTTCAGTCTAGCAGTGACTGAAAGCAAGTGGAAACTACTTGCATAAAAGCCTCAAAAGTTAATTTCCATAATTCCTTCCAAAGCTCTAAAGTTTAGAGCAGTCTTATTCACATGTCTTGTTTATTTGTAGTGATGAAGTAACAATGACACATTTTAATTTTAGGTGTAGTTAGCTTTGGGGGTGTTTCTTGGACAACAACCACTGGGTACAGTTGCATGCAGTGTGTAAAAAAGTCTTGTTGTCATAGTAGGTTTGCCAGGTCTGACCACCACTTACCTCACAACAAAACCTTACCTGATGTTATGAGGTACACAAGGCTAGCAGTTTCCCCCTGCTTCCAGTCTTTTTGCTAAGCTAGGCCAAACACACCTCGGACTATCGCTAGAAGCAGAGAATTATCATTATGATTTTAGTACATTTTTTGACTCATTTAGAGTGACATTTGTTACATTACTGATGACAGGATAAGTTATTACATTATCATTTGGTCTTTTCCTTTCTTGCCCCAGACGGAAAAGAGTTCCTTTCTCATCTGTGCTCCTCTGCCAGAGACATACATTTGCTTTTCATTTCCATAACAATATGCAGCTCTTGCAGGGCAATAGCCAGAACTGCAGGCTCAGCTTTTTCTCTTGCTGTGTGTGTGAACCAAGATGATGCCTTTCCTTAGTAATCTCACAGGTTTCTCTTATTTCTCAGCTAGATATGATATCGGTGAGCTATTGTTGCGGTAATAGAGTGTGAAATGTTCATTTTGCTGTTGTGTTTTCAGATCCAGCAGAATGTTGCTTTGCAGGTCAGACAGATGTGCTGGTAATTTGAGAAACTAAAGCCGATGGAGAATTGTGGCAGAGCTTCAAATTGCTCACTACCTCGTTTCATTAAAGGCTAATCAATCAGCCTGCCTCGCCAAGCACGACACACACAGTAGTCAAACACACCAATCCACTCTTTACACACATATAACAACACTGTATTTCTTCCTTTATGTGTGTATGCATTTATGGATGTGTGTGTTTATTCATCAGGAGTCTTGGAGTTGGAGATGATCCTAAAAAATGAGAAAAAGCATTTCATTAACCTTCTTCACAAGAAAGAGAAAATCTCATCTCTTGATGCTCAGGAGAGGCTGAGAGCTGTTTCTCCTCCGACCGCAATTAAACAATCATGTGCACACACATTCTAAGAGAGAGGGGTGTGTTACGAGTGCTTGACAACAACAACCTTCCTAAAAGGTAACATTAGACTAGTTAAATATTAATGATGTATTAAAATCTGTTTTATTAGGCAAGGTATAGCACCTTTCAACAACAAGGTCATTCAAAGTGGTTTACATAAGACATAAAAAGGTATCAAGACATGATATTAAAGGAAAACATGGAAATATAAAAAAAGACATATAAATAGGAATTAAACAGGAGACCTGAGAGTTTGTTCCAGATATGTGGAGCATAAAAACTGAATGCTTCTTCAACATGTTTAGCTTTGACTCTGGGGTCAGCAAGCTGACTGGTTTCAGACGATCTGTGAGGTGTGGATGGTTCTTAATGCAGAAGCTCAGAGGTGTTTTTTGTTTCATAACCATCTACTGCTTTATAAACCAATGGTTGTATTTTAAAATCATTTTTTAACACACAAAAAGCCAGTGTAAAGGTCCTAGAACCGGAGTGATGTGTTCCTCTTTCTTGGTCCTCTTTCTTAGAAGCTGCTAGAGTACTCTAATAAGCTGCAGCTGTCTGATCCACTTTTCAGACAGACCTGTGAAGATAGTGCAGTATTACAGTAGTGTAGCCTGCTAAGGATAAAAGCATCGACAAGTATCTTTATGCTTTGCTGAGACATAAGTCATTTAATTCTTGCTATATATTTAAACCTGCATTAATTGATTTTCTTTTTCTTGGTCACTTGGGGGAAAAGTGTAGAACACAACATTGACATACTATCACCTTATAAAGTTGTTATGGTGAATATGTTAGCAAACAGTTGCCTATTTGCACATCCAGCATTTTGTCCACCTGATGAATGCAAGTCAAGGGTTCAAGGGTTTATTTAATTGTCATTTTACAACACAAGGTTGTATAAACGAAAATTAAGTCATAGTCTTTTTATGCTACACACACAAAAAACCCGAGATAGAAAAATTTTTTAATATTGGTGTCTGAGGAAAGAAGCTGCTCTGGAGTCAGGTGGTATGGCTTTTTTCTAAAATCAATGATCAGCTCCTTGGTTTTGTTGACTTTGAGCAGTAGGTTGTTCTCTGTGCACAATTCTGCAATATTGTTGATTTCCTCCCGATATGAGGTCTCATCATTGTTTGAAATCCGGCTGATGATGGTGGTATCGCCTGCAAACTTCGCAACAGAGTTCTCTCCATATCGGGGGACTACAGTTGTGGGTGTACAGCGTGAACAGGAGGGAGCCGAGCACACAGCCCTGGGAGGCTCCGGTGTTGAGCAATATTCATTACTATTAACCAATATTCACCAATATCCACAAATATTCACACTCCTTTAATGATTTATCAGTATAATCTTAATCCAGAGGTTATAAATTGACTTGATATAAATTTATTGGAGCTCCAGCCGGTACTCTGTCTGGGTTAGGGGGTTAACCCAACTCTCAAAACTCCACTTATCCCAGACTGACACGTCAGAGACTAGATGTTGTCATGAGGATTTTGTTGATTCTTGTCCCAGGGGCTTTGTGTCTTCACAGTTTATTGTTAATGACCTTTGGCAATGTTATGAGGATTACAACAGCTCCAGCTCAAATGAAATAAGGGTCGCTGACATTTACTGTTCTAACGGAGACAACATTTTGCCCTTCAAGACATGACTCATCACTGAGTTTTACTTACAAGCAAGAATGAAAAGAACCACAGTGAAAAGAGCATATCATTTCAGCACATGCGCACACACATTTATTATTTATTATTAGCATTTCTTGGCTGTTTCTTCAATCATCCATATCAATGTGATATTGACTTTATGAGTCAGAAAGGTAAACTTAAAGCCTATATTTGTAGGATTTGAAAATTTCCAATTTTGGTGATTTGCAGTGGTAAAATCAAAAAGACACTGTGGCAGACAGCAATGCACAACACTACACATTACAGTTCTTCATGTAAAAACTCGAACCTGACCCATACCCGCACGTTTAAGACCAACCCGACTGAACCTGACTGGTACTACCAAATTTAACACCCAAGGGCAGTGGTGGGAGAGGTATTGAGATTCTCTACTTAAAGGTGTAGTCTACGATTCTAATCCAAAACAGTTTTTGTCAAGTTCAGTGAATATCTCCTCACGGTCCGCTAGCTTTCCGTTCTGTGTGTGCGCTGAAAAGAAAGTCCGGTGTTCATACACAGCCCTGACTCTGTAAACAGGAAACAAACAGAGCGGCTCTGGTAGAGCCACCAACCCAGGTCGTCAAATACTGACGCTTTAGCNGCGTTTCCACTAAACACTTCGGTATAATATGTCACAACTCGTGCACAGGACAAACTAATGCTGTGCATTACTCGTGCAAGTTTGAAGGAGCACTGAAGAGAGGGGTGTATTTGTTTACCTGTTGAGTTCAAATATCAACAAGCTTTCTCCAGAATCATAGACTACACCTTTAAGTAAAATTAGCAATACCACATTGATTATAATAATAATAATTATTATTATTATTGTGATATTGGGCTACATAGACGAAACTGACTTGACTACAGCAGTACATAGAGACCACATTGAGTAAAAAATATATAAAATAGCCATCCAGCTCTGCTTACTACTCATACCTTACCTTATGATGCATTTTTAAAATATTCTTGAAATATTGTAATGGTTGGTTATTTTTTTCAGTTATTTGCTGAAGAAGCTTTTTTACATAAAAAGCTAAATATCCTTCTCAATATTGAAGTGAAGTGAACTGTATCTGTAATTTACAATAGGTATGAATATGAATGTACATGTATGTTTAAATAAATTCAAATGGAATTTACATGAATAGATTTTTTCCAAAAGTGCATCCAAACAACCTCCCCACCCCTCCATTTTTCCAGCAAACACCGCCTTGTCTACAAGCTCTGTGATACTTTGAACACAGCGTTTGTAGACGAGATGAGGGAGATTATCACCGTGGCAACTGCCTTGTCGCCATGATGACAGGATGCAGGAATTTTGCGGGAATGTGCTGTTAGCCTTATGAGGGGATCACCGGCCATATCCTACTACCATAACCTATCCGACTGCTGCTTCATGCCCTCACACACACACACACACACACCCCTCCACACAAACATACACACACGCACACACACACATAGGAATTAATCAGAGAGAAAAGTGGGTCGCCTGCTAAGCTTAGCAGTAAGACAATGACCTCTGCCCAGTGGTCACTACCAAGGCCTGGACATTTAATGATTTTGACATTCACACAGTTCTGAGAGCTTTGTAGTGGGATGAACAGAGCAGTATTGTCCATCCCATGTTATTCTAATTTTTTATTTTCAAAAAATCCCATGAAAAGACCAAAACCAAGAATCTCAAGAATACCCTCTGACTTCTCTACTCAGTCTGTGGCACTCAGCCCCGAGCCCAGTCGTTCCTACTGAAGACATAAATCTTTAAGAATGGCTCACAAATATATTGTTTCATACTGTATATAGTTTAATAGTCTCGCAGAACAGCTGCTCACTTTTTAACAAACATTAGTCAAACAGGAGGAAGTCGTGCATTTGTTGGGGACTATTTTCAGCTGCGGATTAAAAAACATTCACCCTGACCACCTCCCTATGACTCCCGTGCTGGACAAAAATGTAGCTCTTCATTCACTCCCCCCCAAAAATTGCCTGTGAACATAATCCAGGCTCTCACCACAATATAACTGAAAAAACAAATAAATACTATAGAGACATAATTTCTAGGAGACAATGTTATAATGTGCTATTAGTGTCATAGTAAATAAACAGACAGAATCTTGCCATACTGGTTGACTAAATCTGGTATGGAAGGGTCTGTTCTAAAGATCCACATTGACACCTGGACACTGGACACCAGTTATTGTGAGGGTTAATTTAGTGCTAATACTTCATTCATTCAACACTAGCTCCTCCCTTTTAATTAAGTGTAACAACTCAGTAAAACCTGGTTGGGCCCAAAAGCACAACTCAGAGACCAGGCAGGTAAAGTAAAATGCTCAGCTTTACTCAGGCGGGGATCAATACCAGAGAGACTTAGAAGAGAAGGCAAACTTATAGGAAGCAGGGAAAGTCCAAAAGGCAGGCAGGGAAAAGGCTGGAACGGTATGTAGCAAGCACATTAGACAATCTGAGAGAGAGTGAAACAGGTGTGCAGGTGGGTGGGGAGGGAGGGCAGGTGATGTGAATGGCGGTAACACGCGGTTACTGCAGGGCAGGAGGGAGTGGCAGGATCTGAAATGACAGGAGACTTAATGTATGGCAAAGGCAGAGAGCAGATGTGAAATGTGCCACCAGAATCAGGCTAATGCTGTCACATCAAGTCTGTTTCTGCATCCTAATCAATAAATACAATCAGATTGAATGAGCAATTTGATGCCATTGACCTAAATAGAAAAACTGTAGATCAGCTACAGATAGTACAGAACTCAGCTGGCAGGCTTTTAACCACAGTAAACAGATTTGAATGCATCACCCCAGTTTTAGGCTCTTTACACTGGCTTCCAGTATGTTTTAGAATTGATTTTAAGGTTCTTTTAAGGCACTAAATGGTTTGACTCCTCAGTATATTTCAGATCTTTTATCCCCGTACGACCCTGCTTGCACTTTGAGATGCTCTAGCAAGGGCCTTTTATCTGTTCCAGACTCTTCAGACTAAGACTAAGGGGGACAGAGCTTTTGAAATAAGAGCCCCAAGGCTCTGGAACACCCTGCCCGAGGAAATATGGCAAGCTACGTCAGTTACTTCTTTTAAATCTAAGCTTAAAATATACTTTTATTGCACATCCTTCACTGATTTCATCTGATTTGAAATTTCCTTTAATGTGTGTTTATATTTCACTAGTGCACGAGCATCAGGCTCATCAAATGTGCGCCGTCTACCACAATTTCTGACCCTATTTACTGAAGTCTTTCCCATAGATCTAAATGCAGATGTCACTTTAGTCACTGTTCCTATTAAATCACTCGCCAGTTGAGCAGTCTTTGTGACTGAAGCTCCTGTCATCTGTGCCCCAACAATGAACCCTCTTTCAAACTCACTTAGATCTTTTCCTCTTGCCATCTTGATACAAAATCAGAATCAACTGGATCAACATGCCACAGAGCATGATTGGATGTTAATTGCTTGATTGTACCATGCAGTGTACCTGTGTAGAAGCATCTGCATTCGTTATGTTTCTCCACTCACTTATTCAGGTTTCTCCTTTAATTTGTCACCCATCTGTATGACATTTATATGCATAACGTATATTTGATGAACTGATTATTTTGTCAGTCCATGTCTCCACACAATACAGGCCTACTGTATAATATGATAAATTAGTTTTATTCATTCTCACATTATTATTTGTTACACTGTACATTATTTTAACCTTTATAAGCTTTTGGCATTAACTTGACTTTAACAGGTAAGTTATTTGACCATGTCAATGGATTTCCATATCGTATGGATAAGAACGGAAGCCACTGGATGCCTGGAAAGGGGGAAAAACACAATCAGAAATCTGCCTTGGAGCAGTATCTAACCAAATATACAGCATTAATAGCACACCAGCGATTAATATGGCAAAATTTTGCAATGAAATAAATTAATTTCAATGGAATCCGCCCAATTCCACGTATATATTTAGCACTGAGTTCAACTTTGGTGGACTCACACCATTTACTAATAGCAAACCATCTTGATAGTGTTGACCTGTGATGAAATGAAGAGCCGGAGTCCAAAGTCCATTTTTATTCAACTCTCCTCAGCTTGAATAAACTGTGTTAACTTATTTTTCCAGCTTGCCAACCAACAGTTAGCTAGTTAGCTAGTCAGAGAGTGACCATAGGCCTTTTTCAACTCATGTCCTTGGGAGTTCGAACATGGCAAGTTCAACGTGGGAGTCCAAACTTCTGAGGACGGGACGACACAGTACACTTAAGCCTGGAGCGAGTTACAGTAGTCTAGGCGTGAGATGACAAGAGCCCAGACCAGAACCTGTGCTGTCTGCCAGGTGAGGAACGAATGTATCCTCCTGATGTTGTGGAGGATGAATCTGCAGAAGCAGGTTGTTGCAGTGATGTTGGCAATGAAGAACAGCTGGTCATCCAGTGTCACAACTAGGTTCCTTGCAGTCTGAGCCGGGGACAACAAAAGAGGTCATGGATGGGGGATGCCTACTCTGGAAGGAAAACAGCTCTGTCTTTTTGAGACTGAGCTTCAGGTGGTGAGCAGACATCCACTGAAAGATGTCAGCCTGAGATTCATGCTGCCACCTGGGTTTCAGGCCGGGGAAAAGATTAGTTGAGTGTCATCTGCATAGCTGTGGTAGGAAAAGCTGTGTGATTGGATAACAGAGCTGAGTGACTTGGAGTAAAGAGAAAAGAGGAGGGGACCCAGAACAGAACCTTGAGGGACCCCCGTAGTGAGGCTACAAGGTTCAGACACAGACACAGACACAGTGCGGTCCCTGAGGTAGGATGTGAACAGGGAGAGTGCAGAGCCTGAGACTCCCAGTTGTTGGAGGGTGGAGAGGAGGATTTGGTGGTTCAGGACTTGGTGGGTGGTAGAGCATGACAATGTTCAATTTCACTGGATAGTAACAGACACAGCGTGAAATCCAAAAGAAGAAGGAGTGAAGTGAGGAAGCAGGAAGAGAGAAAATGTCCATTTGGGGGAAATTAGCAAACCAGTGCCATCCCCTTTGCCAGCAGGTCTGGGTGTGTGGGTGAAGGAGTAGGCAGAGGAGATGACTGAAGGGGTGGAAGTGTTCTCTGGTGTGATCCAAGTCTCCAAGTGCCCCGCATGCGAGTTGCAAGTTTTATCTTAAATGCAGAAATATTGAGATATACAGGTCAAGTTGAAATTACGGTGCATTCTGTCCTGTTCCTGCACTGATTACAATAACAAGAGCTGTATAATGATGATGATGACAATGATGATACTTTATTGTCAGACAGGTCTGAAATATTTCTTGCATCACAGCAGCTCCATTTGCAACATCAGAGAAAAGACAAAAATTAAGAAAAGAAACAATGATAAATACATTTAACATAACATTACAATCACAGAAGACAATATTCAAGGCCCTTCAATGTTCATTTGGTCTGGGATTAAGCTCCATATTTAATTTTAGGATTGACTGGTGTACAAAAGAGTGCTTCAGTCTAACCTTATTAAATTGTGGAACCCTGTATCTCTGGTTTGATGGTAACAGTTTGTATTCACTGTTCATAACATATTTTGTTGGTCAGCCTAACACAAAAACTTTTGCCAAATGATTTGTGTTGGAAGGAGCATTGAGGACAAAAAGGCAGAGACAGAGACTCCAATTATGCAAACATTTCCCGGAAGCGTGTTGTGTCAGACTCAACAGTTTATAGTTTCAGCAGACAGCGCTGCTTGATCTCTCATCTAATTACAAACAACACTGCCGCTCCATAATCACATTCAGCACGCACACACACGCCTCATACAAAGCCTCTCTACTCTGTATTTTTGCCTTCATCAGAGCAGGGAGTCATGGAACATCATGGAAATACAGTAAACTGTGCCATTGCTGACTCATCATTTTCCATACCCCCTGAGAGCCTATATGCATTTTTCAAAAACATGGCCCTTATTATTAGAACACATCACAGTGTCCTCAGTTGGACCACACTGTTGGCAGTTTCCTTTAGCCTCCTGCATCTTCCATTACATCTCATCCCAAATTTAATTCCAGTAACCCAACTGTTTCTCCATGGGCTGCTGGGTGTGGAAAGCAGTTTGTTACAGGTGACGTGTGTTGCAGTTTAGTATTTCCTGTATTACACTTAAACCTAGTTTTTTTCTCTTTATAACCAACAGATACCTGTACTCTGTGATCAAACCCATGTTACCAGAAGAAAAAGACATTATTAGTAATGTCTGGTGTACTGTCTGGTTCCATCTCAGAGTAATTTGGCCAATTTGGAAGAGCCTCCATTGTATTGGAATGGAGGCAGACATTGGAGCAAAAGAGATCTCAAATAAAAGTATATATATGGATGGATGGAATGGATGTGAGAATAGTGTATTTGGGGGCATTTGGGGGAGAGGCTACCTGTAAACATCCAAAATTCAAGCAGCGAAGCAAAGATCGCTGATGCTTGAATCAAAGACAAACATGGTTGTGAATCACTCTGTTCTGTTAAGACAGAATCAGATGGAGTCAGAGTGGAGGTTTGAGGCTGTGTTAGCCAATAGATGAGCTGTGTTAGATGAAGTTTATTAGAAACTCACTGAAAATATTCAGGCACACATTCAGTGTCTGAGTCAACCAAGCGGCAGAGAAGCTCACACACCTTATTAAGGAATCATCGGTTCTTTAGGAGGACATCACAAAAGTCGATTATGTTTTGTGAAGAAGGAAATGCATTCAACACATTTGTTAGACCACACACAACATATTTTGCTGAGTAACAGTGAATATAAACAGAACTTTTATTTATTTACCAGAAAGCTCCACAGGGCACCTTTAAGTTTGGTGGCATGACCTTTTTTAATGACACAGTGTTTCTAGAGACAATTGGGGATTTTTCTACTGAGTTCATTACAGTCAGAACTTTTCTGCAGCCAGTGTCTAGTGGCCTTTAAAAAGCTATACCACAGGCTTCACCACTCAGCCACGCCGCTCTATCTCTTATAAAAGGGAATGCCCAAAAGATAGTTTGCTGCAGTTGATGTATAAGTGTACTCCAGGATTTTGTGACATCACTGCTGGGTGTGGTTAGAGGTGTGACAAAGCATACCCAACCACACCCATCAGTGGCAGGTGTGAGGTGAAACAGGCTTGAAACTTTTAACCACAAAGTGCAGTAAAACACTGCTGTTAAGTTACTCTTTAAAGATCAAATATTCTTTGTTTTCTGAAATCGTCATCAAGATGTCTCATCACCATCTGACATTTGTTTGAATTTGTTGCTGCTGGGAGTAGCTCCTCCATTTCCTACAGTATGTACATTGAATTATAATGTCCATCAACAGCACACTCAAAAATCAAGCCTTGCTTCAGTCTGCATACTGACTGTTTTGAGTATACTTAATTGTGTCACCTTCTCAGTGTGGACACACAACATACTTTAAAGCTACCTAGAACTGAATTAAGACACAGCTTTGGTCTGTATGAACTATTTCTCAGTAGGGTCTTGGAGATTGCTTTGTCATTAGTCGCATCTTCATCTTCACATGAGCTAAATCAACACCAAAGAGGGACTGTTGTGAGGAAAGAAACTGTATTTTACTGGTGGATAATCGGATTGTATCTGCTTATCACAGGTCCTGTTTATTCAACATCTCCCTGTGCAGCTGTCAACCTGAACCTTCAGTATTAAGTGTGTTTTACAGCTGGCAGGAGGGAGCCCCAACTGTGCTGCACAACAGCAGTGTGGTTGCACTTGATTAGGTGGAGTGCTTGCAGATACTTGGAACTTACATAAGCTTCAAGTCTGAGTTGAGTTTTGATCAACAGACTTCAAGCTATGCCTGGTAGGTAGGAAATCAGTCTAAAAACTGGGTGTGCTTTGGAAAATGGTCAGCAGTAATGTGAGGTATACTTGATACAATATTCTAACACACCGATGTGGAGTAGTGATGTGATGGACAGCAGCAACCCCCAGTGGTGACTTCCTGTGACTGCAGTGAGCCAACCATGAACTAAGTGATCACAGCAGGTCGTCATAAAGAATCAGTCTGAAACGTAAACATGGGGATCATTAACAAGACAAAGAGTCCAGTCCACTTCCAGAGCAGAACATAGACTGATCAAAGACATGATGATGGCTGGTGAAAACAGTTAAACTGATGTACTGCTTAAAATAAAAAGAGTTAGAATATTAGAAATACAACGATTGGTCAATTAATCAAGTCGTTAACTGACAGATACACTGTACGATTGGCAACAAATGCAATAATCTGTTAGCAGTTAATGTGATTTTTTTAAGCAAAAATGGCTAAAATAGCTTCTCAAATAGAGACATTTTCTGGTTTTCTTTGTCTTCTATGATAGCACACTGAATGTCTCTGGGTTGTGGACTGCTGGTCAGACAAAACAAGACATTTGAAAACGTCACCTTAGGCTCTGGGAATTTGACATGGTTACAATTAATTGATTAATTGAGAATATAATGGGTAGACTCAGGCTGTTTCAAACCTTTTTGTACATATTGTATGGTCACAATACTGTCCATATCACCTATAGCAGAGGTTCCCAATCCCTGGGCTGCAGGCCTGTACAGAGCCACGGGCCAGGAGGGAACAATATCTATCTATCTAAAGTCTTTTTTATGCTCACCCATAACTTTATGACCGCAATGATATGTATCATGGCCAAAACTACAAAAATATGACTCAAGTTGTGATGATCCTTTAAAATCACTAAATGAAATGAAATGAATTTCTGTAGCTTGTTAAAACCTTATAGAGAGGGCAAATAACAAACAAAAAAATCTATTCATCCAAATAAATGCTGAAATAATTTCTGCAAAAATTTGACCTCACACTTTTTATTTGCTCATGAGGGGGCCCCTGGTGGCCCCAAGGTTGCAAGTTATACTTTGGGGTCATGAGATGACGAACAAGACAGGAAAGTTGTTGTGCCTGTTTTTAAAGACTTTCCTCTGATCCCTATACTTTTCCCCTTGTGAATTATTAAATGATTTTACTTCGTCATGACTGTAAAACCATTTCAAATAAAAACAAGTAAAAGTTCAAATGGTCACTAAAGGTACTATGAGGGGTCGCAAGTCGACATTGCTTAGTGTTAGGGGTCAAAGGCCTAAAAGGCTGATTTACTACAAATTGCATCTATTTTATATAACTTTATTTAACCAGGATTATGCCTCACTGACATTTAAAAACTCTTTTACAGGAGTGTTCGAGCCGAGACAGCAGCAGCACAGAATAGAAACACAGAGGTAACAAAAACATAGACCACAAACTAATATTACAGGTTTTCTCAGTTGCCTTGGCTCAGTCCTCGAATGACAGTTGAAGTCGTCAAAACAATATGTGAAATTCTTCATAACATTTTGTTACTTGTGCACAATCACATCCAGAATAGTCCATCTAATGTCAGAATCTGCCGAGCCCACATTTCATAAATTGCATTGATATGGAGTGGCTGTAAAGTCAGCTAAACTGATAAATTTGTTGTCAGGTGAAACTCGAACTTCATTAACGTGCTCTCCAGTTAGCTTACAGGTGTAAGTCATGAGTATGGGTATTGTAAAACACATTTATAGTGCGTGAGTGCAAGAGAGTTACTACAATTTGTGAACATGGAGGAGCCTGCTCAGATAAACATTGGACAGGGGCAACAGCCTGCCCATGGAAGAGGAAGAGGAGCTGGGATGTGTGGTGGTGTAGCAAGGGGAAGACAGGAGAATATAGGAAGATGCAGAAGAATGTAAAGACACAGATGTGTCCCAGATGAAATACAGGCCACACTTGTGGACCATGTAATCAACCATGGCCTTACAGTACAATGGCAGAGGCAGGTCGCCGGGTGCAGCCAAACCTAGGCCGGTCCACAGTGTCATCGATCATCCAAACATTTTGCAGGGAAAACAGGTATGTAATCATTCATTGTAATTCTTCATGCTATTCCAACCTCATGGTGGTGGCAGAAGATCACTCTGTATGCCGCAGCAGGAACAGGAGATCTGCAACACGGTCATTGCAAATAGTGCCATAAGACTCAAAGGGATCCAGACTGCAATTTTAGAGGACAATGGCATCTTTGCAGATACCAACTCTGTCAGCCTGTCTACGATAGATAGAGTGTTGAAGACACATCAGGGGACAATGAAGTAACTCTGCAAAGTACCATTTGAGAGGAACTGTGGCAGAGTGAAGGAGCTGCTGTAGTATTGTTGTGCTCTACACACATTACACATTACCTGTCTTTTCCTTTCATTATAGCCCATATACTTACTGTAGTTATAAAAGAGAACACAGAGCATGTGTACCTTGCTGTAATTGTAAAATTATATTTGATTTGCTTTTGTTGTTGCTGCTGCTCCTGTTTATTGTAGAGAATAATGCACCTGGAAGGAAATGAAATCCCTCACACTCTGGTATTTGTTGACAAGGCTGGTTTCAATCTGGCAAAAGGCAGGACACGTGGCCAATCATAGGCCACCGAGCCACAGTAGATGTGCCAGGCCAGCGTAGTGGGAATATACTGATGTGTGCTGCAATTTCTGAAAATGGTGTGAGTACACATATTCCCATCACTG
>NTHP01000463.1:367359-379934 GCA_003416845.1 Oplegnathus fasciatus
CTGAATCTTCACTCATATTAAATATACAAGGCCTAGTTTGCTCAGACTTTTGTATGGCAAGGGCACTACTGCACTGCCGGTGGTTGCCACTGCCTTCTTGGCCGCGCTTCAAGCCTGTGGGGGAGACGTGCCAGCCGGCCTTCGGTAACGACGGCCCGTTCAGCGCTGCTTGCAGATTTCTAATATATAGTTTTCATATGATTATATTTAGTGAACTATGGCCTGGCAATTGACTGAAAGAAAATACCATACACCCTCCAACCAGCGGGGGGCCGATAATACCATCATGAGAGGGGCCTGTTGGCAATAATGCTCCGCCTGGTTGCAATTCGAAGAAGAAGCAGTCAAACATTGCGATCATCATTTCCGGTAAGTGCACAGCGGCTGNATTCTTCCCCTGTTGCATTACAAGGGAGAGCATTAGGTGTGAGGTTGATGAGAACAGGAACAAACAGACAGGAGCGACAGGATGTCCAGTGATTCCCAGCACTGTAACTTTATTGTTACTGTAGTATACTACTGCATATAGTAGGCCTGTGTTTTGTTTGCACAGTACATGTTTTTGCTCTGTGCAGTGCTGTGTACATTTGTTTCTTTCTATTTACTGTTCTTTATACTGTGTTGTGTTGGAAACACAGTATAATGTCATTGCAGGAAAAATAAAATAGGTTTGCCTGTAATGTGAAGAAAAACTAAGTGCTCTTTTGCTTTACAGAGTGGAATGGGAAACCTTGGACTCAACAGCATCTGAAGAGTATTCACTTTGATACACAACAGCAGTCAATTAGCTGCAGAAAAATAACAGTCTGGTACAGTAGGCATTCAGTGTCAGTGGAAACATGTAGGACAAAACTGTTTGGAAATTAGGAGATGAGGAACACACTTCCAGAGTCCACTGTCATTCTGACAAAACATTTTGACAATGTCAAAGGAACGTATCATTTTGGTGGCAATGACTTATTCATTGACACAATAACTTCATTTTGACACATGAATTAAAGGTTTTGGGTGAGTATAAGCCTTTTGCAGGTTAACTACAGTGCTGCAAAGTTTAAAAATGTTTCGAGAAATGTGCCAAAGCCACTGAGAAAAACTGTAAAATAGAACATGAAAAGAATAATCTAATAACTGTCAAACAGATATGATCAGAAGGCGCATGTAAAATTGATACAATTACAGCAGTACACAGTTTCAAGGAATCAGAATCAGATATGTGACAGATTATTAAAATTCTTAAAAATAAATACATAAGCTAGATAATAACACAACAAACAATACTAGTGATCATCATCAATACACTTTCAACCAAATAAAATAAAGATGAAAAACTCACGACATCGACTTTATATCACAGGTTTTACAAAGCACGCTACAGTATTATTGAGGTTTGAATGTACTTTTCTACCATTTCATTTTTAATATTTATAAGCAGTATGTAAACATTTAATAAATGGTTTGTAACACACTATAGCAGATGTAAGTGTTTATCAAAGTATTTGCCAACACCTGGAGCTCCTCCTGTGCACACCTGTAAGGATGCTGCTGTATAAAGACAATGAATGACAATATAATCAAACACAGTTGTAATAATAAAAAATATGTTGTCATGAGAGAAGTTATAATTGTTGAGACTTGTCCACTTGTCCTTATATCTGCTTACATTATAGTGTGTTATAAACCATTTATTAAATCTTTATATACAGCTTATAAATACTAAATAAGAGGGTTCAAGTAAATTGAAACCTTCTCAACGTCCTTAAGATGTGTAATTCACTACTTTGAGCATCAAGTCTGCAGTAACTTGTATCAGAGTTATATTACTGTTGTGAGGTAATGCAGTGCAGACTGTTCAAATGAGTTTGCACTTTGCACGTCATGATAACTCAGGCTTAATATTAACTGGATTACACAACTCAAGCAAGAGTTTGCTAATTGATTTTCATACTGTAGGGAAGTGATTTACAACACACAGATGCCTGGAACTGGAGGGAAAATATGCCCCAAAGTGAAGAACTACTATATAGTATAGAGTGCATTTGAATATGGTCAACAAAAATGTGAAGTATAGATGGTGCAGAATCACTGTATTACATTTGTTTCTTTCTGCAAGCATCTTTCTTACAGCACATGACTCCATTGTAAAAAAAACATAATCTATCATTTTAAAATAATTACTAATGCAGTAGCTGCACTAACATCAACTAAACACTGCATTTATTTTTCATAACTTTGGCAGGGAGACGTCAGGCCTCAGCTCCTCAGCTTGCTGACAGATGCTGCACTTTGTGTGTGTGCAGCAGCAGCAGGAGCAGCATCAGGCCAACATCCATACATCACTGTCGGTACGCAGAGAGCCTGTCAAGCTATTCTTAGCCTGCACACAAACAGACCCAGGAGGAAAGTACAGTACCACTCCCTGCTTCACAGGCAACTTACCAAAGTCCCCGTCCCCTCCCTCAGGTGTATTTAGTGCTGCAGTGCAATGCAGGAAATATCATCATTACCAAAAGTACAGTGGAAAGGCGACGGAGCTCCTGGAGCATGATTCAGAACGTCAGAGCTCTAATCAGACCATTTGTGAATGATTTATGGGTGCTGCAGCCAGCTCCCTCTGAGGAGGAAGAGTAAGTATTACCGAGGTAGGATGGAGGAAGAGCGTGTAGCACCACACATGATGTGTTTCACACACACACACACACGCATGCACGCACCAGGGCGGTGTTTCTGCATATTATATCTTAATTCACACCACACTCATGAAGGAACCTGCTGCAGCACAGTTTTCACTCTCTCCAGAGAAATCTGTTCCGCCTCTGCAACACAACACACATCCTGCACAGAATATATACGTGACTCCATGTGAAATCCCCCTCAGGGTCTACTGTAGTTTGCACTTTTATACCATAAGAAGTGCTGATGCAGTCCTCAGCTCAATGGCTCCTGGGCAGAGCGTCACGCCTCAGCACTGCAGTGTGTGGGGCTGAAGGCAGCAGGAGCGGCAGCTCGCTTAATGATTCACTGCATCGATTTCCTCATTTTGCTATTGACCTTTCATTCCCACTGCTTGCTCTGTTCCTCAACTGTGACACACTCAGAAAAACACACACACACAGAGGGAAGGGAAAGACACAGTATATACACTGTGTTTTCAGCATTTTCCTGGAGTATGGAGATGCTGTACGTAAGAGGAGAGCCACAGGTCTCATCATGACTGGGTTTCATCCCATCAGGTTTTCACTTCCTGTTATTCCTGTAATGTTTAATCCCCATCCCTGAGTCCAGTGTAAAAGTTTCCAACTGTAATGTGCCCGAGTCACACCCACCTCCCCCCAAACTCCTCTGTAACGGTTCATCTTATGTTGAATTAGAATGACAAAAGATAGCTTGACATTTGAGATGAACCATAATCAAACTTCTGTCTCTAGTGCAGGGTCAAACTTCACACCTATTGCTCTGCTAGAACAGCAGCACCCTGTGGTTTCAACAAAAGCTCTGTGGTTTCTGCATGTGACTGACGCTCTGCACCTTTCAAAGGAAACCGTTCAGATGAGACCATTTAAATGTCATGCTGTGTTCTTATGTTTTTAAATTGATGGAAACTTTGCAAGACATAAACTCTAAGAAAAGTGATGTGTGACGCAAACAAAGACGTATCGAATGGTTTGTTGTTTGTTATGATGTTTAACCATATATAGTATGGTCTTTGTCATGGAAGAAGCCAGAAGGCTGATGATATAAAAAGGGGAGCCATGGAAGGCAAAAGGCTTTTTCACCTTTTTTGCTTTCTGGCCTCTTGGGCCTTTGGGCCCCTTTTTGATCCTTTTTAGCCGACCTTTTGGCCTTTTGGCCTTTTGGCCTTTTTGGGTCCTCTAGGTTTTTGATCCTTTGAACTTTATATAATTTTCACTGACTTTGTTCATTCAGATTTTTGTATCACTTCTTTTTATAAGCCTGTAACCATTTAATCTTTTTGATAAAACTTAAACAAAACTCAACAGTATTTTATACTTTCCAAGCAAAGTTCCTGTGTTGCTCATCTCTGAGATCATCCTATTGTAGTCTCCTTAAGGTAAGATGACGTCACTCTTAGGCCGAGATTTAGGTACTAATTAGGCTTTGAAATTACAAATGTTGATAATAACTGCTAAGGTTATAATGTGATGTATAACTTGCTTTGACATGGTGAACAGGTTCAGTTTGGTTGTCTGAAGCTCTGCTGATACTGTTGCATTATGGGTAAGGTTGAAGTGATGTTGAGTGCTCAGGATACATTGTTGGTTTTCAATTGACCTCTAAATTGTAGGTTAGGGTCAAGGCCTTGAGGCTGCCCTGTAGGAAACTAGGCGAGTGTCCTCAGACCCTCAGAGTGGACCTCCTTCAGTGTTGGTCCTTTAAGAACCTTCTGGAGTACCACCAGACTCCAACCACCTATTGCACACAGATATTCTGTTGTTATCCGGCCGTTGGCACATAGTCAACTATGTAGATCTGAAAGAAGTGGTACAGCGGTAATGTAACTTGGTTTCCTAAGCAGACTAAGGCGGTCTTGCGTGTAGATTTTGGAAACCCGCTCGAAAACCTAAAGATTAGGCCGTAGAACAGCCATCACTCAGTGTTATATCCGCATTGGGTGGGGGTATCAGTTGTAACATCTAGGAACCTTTTCACCACCAATAACACATAATGCTCCATAATATGTTTCTGGGGAATTGATGAAAAAGTGTGATGCTTTGATTTACAGGAAGTGCCAATCATTTCTGCAGAGCTCCCAACGTCCTTGAACAAACAAGACAATAACACATCGTAACAGGTTCTTTACCTTTAACATTCTGGTTTTTACCCCTTTTCTCGACTTCACAGGTCTCATGCCTTTCTCTTTTTGTTTTTTCAAGTTTTTCATTAGTTGCACTCAAACTAAAAGAAGTGAAGAAAACAATGAGCCAATGAAAAATGGATTTATTTAACTTTCAAGGAACACTTCCACTCAAAGGAATTAAGGACACAAATATTACTGAACTGAAATCCCACACTGTGTTCTTCTAAATGTTGAATTATTGTTGTGAATATGAATGGTTTATTCATTGGAGACTGGACAGACTACTGATTGCACACACTTTTTTCATGTCAGCTTGCCCTCTGGCTACAGCTGCTGACTGACCAAAACCAACACCGTGTTAGTTCATCTCTCAATACTTCCTGACAACGGTCACTAATACAGACGGGTGAGAAATTAAAGGAAAAACAGTAACACTTCCTATGAAGGTCATGTCTATAATGCATTATAAGCACTTTCATAAGACATTATAATGCATTTATAAGGCTTTATAATACTCTTTATAAATGTTTATANGTCATAATGCTTTATACCTCCATGCCAAAGTGTTTGAAATAAATAAATGATTCAAATTTAGTTTCCAGTGACACATATTTCTGCCCATAAGACCCTCTGTTATTTTTGATCACTCAGAACAGCTTTGTATTGATCTGCAGTGACCCTTCCCTCTAAGGGAACAAGTGGACCCAAACCATGCCAGCAAAATGTCCCCCACAGCATAACAGAGCCACCAGATCCCCTCACCGTAGGGGTCAAGCATTCAGGTCTGTACCGTTCTCTTGGTGTACGCCGCACATGCACTCGCCCACTTGTACAGAATATGATGAAGGATGACTCATCTGACCACATCACTGTTCCTATTGAAACTCGAGCCAGTTGAGCAGTCTCTGTGACTGAAGCTCCTGAAGCTATCCGTGCCCAAACAGTGAACCCTCTTTCAAAGTCACTCAGATCTTCCTCTTGATACAAAATCAGAATCAATTGGGCCTACTCAGCTTTTTTATACATGCCACAGAGCATGATTGGATGTCAATTGCTTAATTGTATCATGCAGTGCACCTGTGTGGAAGCATCTGCACTTGTTATGTTTCTCCACTCATTTATTATTAGCGTTATGCAAACCAGAGGAAGTAGTGGCTTTGTTGGGAACTGTTTCCCGCAGCACATTAATCTGCATTCAGCACATTAATCTGCATTCAGCACATTAATCTGCATTCAGCACATTCTGCAGTTCAAATCATACATTTATTGGGCTAATCCCAGTTCTTTTAGACCAGATTTATTTACACCAGGACACAGAACTCTTTGCCAGAATTTGATTCCTGGCTGTGTGGAGAAGGCTTTGAAACAGTATTTAGACCTTCATATTGGGGAAGAAAACACTATCTCTGATGGTTTCCACTGAAGTTTGCTACAGAGGATTGTATAATTTAGCAATGATTATTAAAAATACAAAGTTCTGAGACAGTTATTTTAGTTTGTTTATAAGTAGTTATTGATTTCAGAGAAATTTCCTTTGAAAGAACTCGTCTATTTGAATAAAGTGAATAAAGTGAAATAAAAGTTGCAGATAATGTACTGGAACAGCTACCTATGAAAAAGTGAGGTAAGGGACGCGGCACTTTGACTCATGACTTATAAGCTACAAATATGATATATATAATATAATAGATACAAACCTGCTAGTAAGCAGCTTCTCCTTTATCAATACAGGCTTACTGCAGAGGTTATATGCTTTAAAGGCTCAGTTCAGTTCCAATCTATATTTCCTCACTTCATGGTATCTGTCCCTGCAGGTAGTTTTGGTTGAATTTGTCCAAGTTTAGAGAGACGTGCCTCTGAGACTTCTGCCTCCCCAATGAAATAAATAAATAATTATTGTAAACAAACATTAAAAGCCTTCCAGGGATTTAAAGGGCATAATCTCTCTTTATGATAGGCTTTTAATGTGAAATTTCTGCAGGAAGTGCTGAGCAATTGGAATGAATTAGTGAATAAAAACAGTATTTGTGAGAGCAGCAGAGTGGTGAGTGTGACAGGACTCTGTTGTTCTGATGGATGATCAGTGCTGTGGAAATGGACACCACGTGAGCCAATATCTTTTACTGGCCCTTTACTGTATCAACAACCAGCCTGTATCTGTTTGTGTTGGCTGAGACTGAGAGTATACAGTGTGTAAGGTCCCTCTCTGTAGGGATGTGCTTAAACAGACATGTGACGCCAGGTGAATCCAGGTGAAAGTGGCGTGTTTGATGCTTAACTAAACAATAAGGTACATTTTAGTTGCACTCACGGAGGAGAGGGTGGTGGAAGAAAAAAAAAACACTGACAAAAAAGAAGAAAGGATGAACAGGAATAGCAACAGAAAGGTAAAAATAAAGTATGAGTAAAAATAGAGCAAAAGAAGAAGACGGGGATAAAACCACAAACAGTGTAAATTTTATCCTCTTCAGCAGAGACGAAGGAGGTAAGTAAGTGTGTGTGTGTGTGTGTGTGTGTGTGTGTGTGCAGTCCAAAGTCAGTAGACATGGGCCTGTTTTCAGCGTCACTTTCTGTTTGGTAAATCAGAGCGGTCTGCTCTTAATCAGCTGTCACTGAAATCAGAGGAGCCTCAGTACTGCACACAATGAGCTGCTGGCCTCAGGTTAGTCAGTGTCAAAGGAATCAATGTTGAGATTAAGTGCCAGTTTTAATGCTTCATTCCCCTAATAAATGCATATTAACAGTTTATACAGAGCTAATATGTGACAAGGTCCCAGTTACACAAAGGAAGTGCACTGGAGCCTGGGCCCTGCTGCTGCTTTCATGTTGGTGGGGAAATAACCGTCAGTTACTCCAACCTTTATTTTACCTGGCATGAGACACACTCACACCTGAAAGACGCCCAATACAACCACAGTCTGATCTGTTGTCCACTGAACACCCTGCTTAGCAGGGCTCGACAGTGTGAGCACAATACATTTGTGGATATCTGCAATAGCAGTGTTTCTAGTCATAATTCTAATTGTAGATATCTGAAATTGCATTTTTACTAGTCATAATGCCAGTTGTGGATATCTGTAATGACATTTGTACTAGTCACAATGTATTTTTGGATATTCAAAATTACATTATGGATATCTGGAATGTTTTTTCATTTTGGATATCTGATATTAAAAGTGTTGTTTTAATAATAATTTCGGCCACAAGAGGCCCATGTTCTAAATAGGACTGAAGGCATTCATGTTTTCCTCCAGGTGAGTTTTAAATAAATTTGACTTGACTTGATACAAAGTGAGGAATAAGTCTTGACATGTAGAAGTCATTGTTGTTAAAAAATACAGTGTTAGAGGGAACTAGTTAGTTGTTCTTTTGTTGTTAGAATATATTACAATATATGTTGCCCAGAGGCAGGAGAAGCACTGTCGACATGACAGTAATGTTACATAACTTACTAACACACAATATACAGTTTGTACCTTGTGTTTAGAGTGCATGGAGAAATTAAACCTCACTGTTTGGAAAGCAGTGTTGTTGTGAGACTGGTCAGAGTGTGTCAGAGGGGGCAGTTAGTCTCAGAACCAACTGACAGGGGACTCTTTTCTGGGCTCAGCTCTTGGGTTTGAAGGGCTTTGGAATGGAGGGTGTCTTGGGGGCTGGATTTAAGGTGATTAAAGAATCTGAGTGCTCTCTTAGGAATGTTAATGATCAGTGGGTATCTGCCTAACTCTGCTCTACATGCATTTGTTGGTGTTTTTCTGTGTACGTGTAAAGTGTACCTGCAGAATTCTGCATGTAAAGATTNGTCCCAATGGGTACAGCTCTGATGACTGAGTAGGGCTGTCACTTTTTCCAATATTATTAGTCAGAAACACAAGTCTATCAACTTGATATAATATTACCTGCTGACAAGAACACTGAAAAACCATGGCATTTTTATGAGCTTCTGGGGGTTAACTGGAGAGTATGCATTTTCGGATAAATGGGAATTTGTTTTCGGCATAACGGACTGTCAGAACAATGGCAATGGCACCATACCAAGGTAGGTATAACTCATATTATGTTCAATGATTTGATTATTTATGGTAAATTGGTATTTGTTCTCCTGACATCTGGGGCATTTTTGAAAAATCATGACATTAGTTTCCTTCATATTTATTGCCAGGTCCCAGTTCTGACAACACTTTTTCTACTATGTCCAGCTGTTGCTGTAGTCCTTGTTCAGTAGAAGACAGCAGAACAAGGTCATCAGCATAAAACACATTAAACAAAGTCCGACTTAAATTGAAACCCAGATGAACACCTCTGCTCTGGGTGAAGAATTCAGTTTGTTTGTCTCCAATTATAACATCTCTCTCTCTCTCTCTCTCTCTGTCCTGGGGTAGTACAATACTTTTAAACATTATTAAACTAAAAAAGGCTCCAAACCTCCAAATGTTAGAGCAAGCTTTAGTTGTACTAGTTATTTTATAATCAAGAGCTATAACTGAACTGTTGTTTTAACTTTAAAAGTTAGCTTCCAGGCTGCCTTCAAATTTGAAGTTGACTGAATTTGAGAAGACAGGTAGAGGTAATTTTAACTTGTCTTCTCAAATTCAGTCAACTTCAGATTTTAAACCAGTCAATATAAAATGTGTGTGCATAAAAAGCACAAATTAGTTCATAAAAATTCACCAGAATGCAGAAAATGAAGTGTCTGATACTCAAAATCTCAATCCGGGGGAGAACCAGACCCCCCTGTGTCTCTCTGACAGTTTTTCTTGTGCTTTGAATAGGATACCTTGCGTTCCTGTTTCAGAGGCTAAGCCCACCCTAAGGTGAAATACTAAAACCTTCCCCGCTTTGTCTTATAACTTGTATGTCTTATTTTCTTCTTTTTCATTGCTACGGACCCTCTCGTGAGTCTGAAATGAAGTTTGAATTGAACTGACTTGTCTTTGCGACAGCGGTGCCAACAATAATAGCACTGGTCAGGAGGGGGGCGGGGGTTTGAAAAGTTGTCTATTACCACTTTAATGATTCTCAATTCCGATTTTATTTCACACAAAAAAAATGTTTAAAAGCTTTTACACAATTCATATTCATCATTCATATTCACAATTCACTTCACTTCACTTCACTTGGGTCACTGTGCTGTAACTGTCACACTGAAACCTGCTGAAATGACAACACGCAACAGTCTAAGAACCAATTCATGTACAGTTCAGGGAGCTGCAGCCCATGTTGGTGTTGACGACGAGAGAAAAAAAAAGGAATTTGCAAAAACCAAAACTGGACCGTTTTTTGATTTTAGTTTTCTCATTTTTTGTTTGGAAACAAAAAACGTTTAGACCACGTGATTTACTTTTTTCCATTTTTGGTTTTGAAACAAATAACAGACATTTTTTAAATGAAAAATGTGATAATACCCAGACCGTCTCCCTACGGTCTCCCTAACAGGCCGGCTCATGCTGTACAGAGCTGTTAGTCTGCTGATGCATCCTGTTGCTACTACACTGCTGCTCTATTTGCTGCCTGGGGGCATTTTTCTTTGCTCAGCCCCCACCTCAGCATCCACCTGCAGGCTTTGTTCCCTACGTTCCCCATGGAGGTTTTGTACTGATTACTCCCTGTGCTGCCATTTGCAGCTCAGTATGCTTTACAGGAAGCGACAAGACACAGAACACGGACACAAAAATATATGTTTTCATTACTTTACACTAGATCACACTGATCACAAATATAATTATGCATTCATGTGTTTCATGTCATGATTATGCATAGGTTGAGAATTATAACATTTTTATTCTTTTGATATATTGTCTGACTTTCAGGACTTGAGGATTTTCTGCTGCTCTTCCCTCCAGGGAAGGAATCTCCCTTCCATCAGTGAACCTGGGTGTGACACTGGATGAGCAGCTGTCCTTCGCTGCCAACATCACTGTGACAACCCGCTTCTGCAGATTCAGGAGGATACATCCATTCCTCACCTAGGAGACGGTGCAAGTTCTGGTCCAGGCTCTTGTCATCTCCCGCATAGACTACTGCAACTCGCTCCTGGCTGCCTGCGTGTGCCATCCGACCTCTGCATCTCACCCAGAATGCAGCAGCCCAGCTGGTCTTCAACCTACCCAAGTGATGGACTGATGGCAGACTCAGAGGACAACAACCTCCTCCTGAATGTCAGAAAGACTAAGGAGCTGATGGTGGACTATGTTTGGCTGAATGTATCATAGGCGGCGCTCCACCCTGCCTAAAGGATATTTACAGCAGGCGCTGCAGGAATAAGGCTTGGAGAATCATTAAGGATCCCAACCACCGGGATAACAACCTTTTCTCACTGCTGCGGGCGAGAAGATGATACTGGACACAACAGGCCCTCAGGCCACTAGGATCCTAAATGAGATCACTGCCCCCCCTCCCCCAAATTATACACATATATTTATTATGTTTCCTATTCTATTTAAATTCTTTTTAATGCACAAACTGAAGGAAATGGTGGGATTACATTTCACTGTGATTATACCTTATATGATTACATGTGACAAATAAACTTGATTGATTGACTGATTCATTGAGGTACAAGGGAACTAGATGGTAAGTTAATGAATAGGCTAAAAAATGTATACTGTAGGTACGTATTAAGTATCTTAATTAGCTGTTTTAATATTACAAGGTACTGTATGACCTACAGGGCAACGAAGCTGGAGGTTTTGGGGACGATGAGCTAATGAGTTCTGTTACACTTCATAAATCTATAAAAACAGACAATGATAAATAGAGGAATTAAGGCAAACTACATAGTTCTTTTTTTTTAGCAGCACCCTGTGTGACAAGTGTCAATCCACATAAACCTGTACCACCTCAGGCTTCTCAAGTCCCCTGTAAGTACAATGTCGTACCCCATAAGTAGGCCTATTTTACAACATATACAGTAACATACAGGCTATAGGCCTACCGTATGTTCCTGACAGTACTCTTTACCCTGGACCTCTGTTTGTTGTTAGATCCCACACCTGATCATTTGCCTCATTTCCTCTTTTTGTTATCGCCTGTACCCTCAGTGTAGGTAAGTGGTTTATGGTTATTTAGAAATAAATCACAGCAGATATATAAAGTGCTACAGACCTCATTACCCCATCTTCCCCCAGACTTCCAGCTTTGTTGCTCAGCAGGTCAAAAAAATATTTTTTGGAAATATTAGAATAGGTACCTGTTAGTTAAAATACTTTCCCAGACTGTTACCTCCTTATTCCCCAACTTCACAGCCTGTTCCCTTGTACCTACATGTACGTACTGTAAAATCTAAAACATGACCAATTTGTTTCCTAGTAGACTACTGAAAAGTGTTTTTTTGTGTGACACTGCAGAAAGCCCATGAGAGTGTTCACAAACAGCCTCTTGTGACTCCACACTGGACCAGGACACCAACTTCTATTTCCTTGACATGCTGTAACCAGACGCTGGCATTTGACTTCCCAGTGGCTAACAGATAAAGCAAACAGACACGAGTCTTGTACTGAAACTTTGTTTCTTTATTCACACCATTTTCTACTCCAGCTATGTTAGAAGTTAACATAAGTGTCAATCCTCTAGTTCCTATGTTGATCTCTCATTCATCTGTACACACTATATAAAAAAGTCAAGATTATAATATGTTTAGAAATCCAAGAGGGTTGAGGTGAGGAGGGTTCAACAGTTGTTGAGGGGTTTTAACTTTACAGTCCCTCCCCTCACTTCCAGCCTCCTCCACCTCCACTTTGACTCTCTTTTTTCTTTTTTT
>NTHP01000463.1:380245-417382 GCA_003416845.1 Oplegnathus fasciatus
TTTTTTTCATTAAACAAAAGAACATATTGAACAAGGCATTTGTACCAGAGCTCAGAAGGGGGCTTGGACATTTGTAAAGCGCTTTGACTGTACAGCTCACGCAGAATACAACCAACAAGTCATATACAGAGCATGGTAAAAGAGGAATAGTATACTGCTTGGGCACAACACAAACACAATACAATGCCATCTGACAAAAAAGTACCATTGAAAAGAAAAAAAAATATTCTCTTCAACTTTTTTAAGCATTTCATAGAAACAAAAGAGAAAGATAAATTGCAAACTTGGAGTAAACAAATCGAGAATATATACACAGTGAGGTAAAACACATTGGTCTTTAAAAGGAGGTATTTTCTTTTTGATTAAGTGACCTTTTTAATATGTTAATTATGCTTTTTAAGATACTTCTCAGCTTTTGGATGACATCTATAAAGCAGGTAATGCAGACATCAATGCAGACACACAATCACATGCAGTCTTGTCATTCGAGGTGAAAAGTTAAAGAAGTCTTGTGAAACTTAGGCACCAAATAAAACGATAAAGCTTTCTGCTACTCTTGTTGCCACAAAGGCCTCACTGCAGCATTGAACCGGAGAGGAAAACTGTTCAACTCAAGCAAAGTCTGAACCCTTTAGTGACCCAAACTGCTCCTCACATTAACCTTAACACTTGACCACTGCAGATGCTTTAGCAGAGACCATCAAACAGCAGGTCTCTGAGAAGATGGAGGGCAACCATGAAGGGAGAACATGATAATTTGACCCCAACGCATTCCTCATCACAGTGTGTGGATCATGCTAGCATAGATAGGTCATTCAACCTGTGTGATCCAGAGGGACTGAGTGGGCAGACACGATTGGCCCAGACTTTGCATAACAGGAGAAAGAGACAGAGATAGAAACAGACCCGTGCGGCGGATATTTGCATGCTAACAAGTTGCTGGCACGACCATTGGGCTGAGTTACGCAGGTTGTGCTCGGATTGGTTGGTGACTCTGAGAGGGCCGATACATTCACAGCTGTGGGAATTACTCAGTGCGTGTTTTGAAGCGGTAGAGCTGCTGGCATAGTTTACGTTACCTCCCTGTTTTGGCCCTCCATCAATGCACACAGAGCAGAAGAAACTGCTCGTTTTGTACCTTTCTTGGCTTAAAAAGAAAAGCGTGAAAAGGCTGCATATTTGACCAGACCTAACAAGCTGAGTGCATCTCATTTCTTGGGTTTGAGTCACAAAACGGCTCAGCCACATTGCTTTTGCAACCTCCAACTGTGCTGACCAGTGAACCGAGGTTTGAAATTCTATGGTGGCAGCATATCAACAGTGTAGAGTGGCCTCCTCCCACCTTAAATCTGAGTTAAGGGCAGAGAAGGCAAGGTAAGATTCTCAAAGAGGAGGTACGGCGGGTTTTCTTCGTAAATGTTTAAAATGGGTCGTGGCCCAGGTAGTGATCGAGATACCTAAGCAAAACCGGTTTACCAAACCCAAATAACTCACAAATGAAGGAAGGAAAAATAGGATTTACAGGTTCAATCCCAATCTTTCCAGACAAAAGGAGGAGCCGTGTACGGTTTATAACCCTAAAGCCAACTGATGTTCCAAACAGACTAGTTTGTACAGCATGTTGTCCAGCCACATCTGAAGGCAAAAAACGGCCACAATCAGAGGTGGGGGGTGAAGCCTGCCGTCAGAGAGAGAGAGAGAGAGAGAGAGAGAGAGAGAGAGAGAGAGGCAAGATGCAACAATCGTTTGAATGTGGAGATAACAGAGTACGCTTCAGACAGTCTCTCCTCGAAGACTGAAGTGATGTCACTCCAGTCAGCGTCGGTCTGAGGACTACAAGTTTGAAAATTAAAAAAATCTGGGGGTGTGGAGTTAGAAGTGAGCTTACCATTAGCTGTTACTAGCACACAGCCAAAACAGACTGAGCTGCGTGGTCAGGCAGCAGACCTGCTCCATCCTTACATCACCAGTAGGTCACTACTGGCTGTCCCTTGTGCTCGACTGAAAACAAAATGTGATCGTGCCTTTGAATTGGTGGCTCTGACAATGTGGATGTCCGTCCTATATTCATCCGATCTGCGGTCTCTGTTGACGCCTTTAAAAAGCAGCTGAAGACTCACTTGTTCAACCTGGCCTTGGTCTCACCTCGTGCTGTCTAGTGTTTCTGTGTGGTTTTAAGGTCTGTTGCTATTTTTGTTTCTTTTCACTGCTTTTAACAATTTTACTCTTGTGAAGCACTTTGTGACCTGGCTCTGTGACAGGTGCTATACTAAATAAACTTTACTTACTAACTCTCTGTGGTCGAGTTGCATTGTGGGTAATGCAGGTGCCAGGTTTTGACAAAGAAGGAGAATATGTGGAATAAAAAAAGACAATATCTCTGTTCTGCTGCATTTCCTTCCTTTCTTTTACTGTCCATCATGACAACAAAGCAGCAATGCTGAATTGATGGAGGACTTTTTAGAAAGCATCAGTGTGCTTTAAACAAAGTGCTTGCTGGAGCTCGTCCGGGCTGTGTCAAACAATTTTTGGAACTTTCTGAAAGAGACAACGTCCACTTCAGTGATTGGCTGCATATGCAGAGGTGAGAAACCGGGAAAGTCTTCGAGGAGAGTGTCTGAAGTGTGACCAGTTATCTCCACTTGTACGATTCATTGTGTCGTACAAACAAGCTTTGTTTCAAACATACCCCAGCCTTAAGATCTAAGTTTAGAGAGATTAAAAAAGTAGGCAGGGATGGATGTGACTTGGTTCACCCACTATGGAGCTGTGAAAGCGGGGAACTGGCTGCAGTGAAGTGTGGCCCTTGAACCGAGGAGATATCTGTTAAGTCAATTAGAGAACATGGAATGACAAGAGAGAAAGGCAAGATAGAATCAAGGACAGAAAGGTTTGCTGTATAAAGACCACAAGAGAAAAACAGCTGGGTGCAAACATGTCTTTTTACAGTTAAGTCATCTTGGGTTTTGAAAAGAAAAAGTACAAGGCTGCTGGTGACTTTAAGACAGAATGAAGGTTGTCCTAGTAGAGGCATAGCAGAGGAGCTGCTGAGTTGAGCTTTTGTTGTTGCTAATGTCCCAGAGAATGACATTGCTAATGGAATACACATACTGTACAGTCTCAATCCTACCCAAAGGCCAGGGTTTACTTAAAGGGATACTTTGAGATCTTGAAATTTAGTTTCCCACACCACCACCAACCCCCCACCTTGCCCACCAAACTCACATGGCTGAGAAAGATGAATCCTTGGCCCTGGTCTTCCCTGGCAAGCCCCTGTTCTCCCTACTAATTTGGCCACTTTTGTACACATTTAACATTAAATTCAGCATAGTCTGTCACCCTTTTTGTATTTAACATAGCAGCGATATCCACTTTACTTTCTTCAAATATTAGGATAGCTTTCTTCTTTTGTTTACTCCACGAGATATTTACAAGGCTTAAATGTCACTTCTGCCACTGCTGACCATTTCTACATATTTAAGAATACTTCATTCACAAGAACGACTCTGAAGAGTGGACCTGTACGGGTGGGTACATCACAACTTGTCTGCTTTTTGTCAAACTTTGTTTTGTTTTGTTTTTTTAAACAACGTTTGACAAATCACTGAATAAAGCCTGTAGCAACTGATTATGTAATTTTCATGAAAATGGACAAGTCAAATTAGAAATGTTCTTTTATTTCAGCCAACTGAATATGCAGCTGCTATCTCAGAAATGTACTACTGTACACTATAAATCAAGAGTCAAGCAATTAGCTCGTCGCAAAGCTTTCATTAAAGGCAAGGATGTCTTCACATTAACAACCTCAATCTCCACTAAAGTCAATTAGAGAACATGGAATGACAAGAGAGAAAGGCAAGATAGTTTGCTCAATCATTTGCTCTGGAGCTTCCGACCGTAACACACAGTCTTTGATAGCAGATGAACTTTGCTGTTCCTGCTAGATGTTCAAACTTTCTGTTACTCTAAGCACTTTTAGGACTTTTCATCTGTGGCGTTTCCTTGTGGGGAGCGACAAGGTCAAAGTCTAGACTCCAAATTTCAACACTGTACATATTCCACATTCATGTAACGGTCCATTCCACACGAGTTGGCTGACTGAACTTCATCTAATGATAAAGACCGCGCGATACAGTTGAAAGCTCTGGAACAAGCGAGGAAGTGGACCTTGACTGGAGATTGTTTTGTCAACTGCGGTTTCTGAGGTCAAGAATAAGCTCAGATGATTTTTTTGTTTGTTTCAATTTGATTTGGAGTGATTTTGTTTTATTTCAGTGTTGCCGTGGTTGAAATGATTTTACAACATCAGTTCTTGCGTCAGAGGATTTAATTTTTAAAACCAGATAAGACTGCCAGAAACCATGAACTGGGAACAAAAAGTGCTATCAGCAAAGTAATGGGCACCTCTGACAGGCAACCTTTGGTGTGGTAGTACTACTATTACATTATGTGGGAGTTAAATGCAAAAGATTTTCACATGTTTTAGGTGCAGTTTGTATATTTTGACAAATTCTGACATTATCCATCTGTTATTACATCATCAGTTGCTATAAGGGCATCAACAGCTTTTTGTTTTTTTTATAGAAGACAAGCACTTTTTACTGGACAAATCACTGCCTCAAAAATAATTGGATGTCTTTGCTCTCCTACCCCCTCCTCTATACGTGGGCTTCTAGGAGAGGAAAATATGTCTCAATGCATTTCCAACTGCGTTTTATGTGGGCATCAAAGTGGAGAGAGCAAGCTGCTCCGATGCCCATCGATGGATTGGCACCGTGGTTTTCAACCATGGAGGCTGCAGCTTTCCATTCCAACTGAACTATAAAGCAGCTGATTGAACTGATCAGCACTGTGATCTGCACCAGAGAGGAAGAACTCATCAGTGAAATGATCTGCTGCAGTCGGGTGGACTCCTGCACTTCCATGGATGGTGGCTGACAACAACATTTAACATACTTCAGCAAACCTTTGAGAGGACTGCCTACCAATTGAGGATGGGCTGGATTTGCGCAAAAGCAACATGGCACAAAATGATCAGATTCAGGCAATCTGAGGATATTTACATCCAACGACAGCTCTCACCTTGACTCGGAAAGTGAGGTGGACAACTAAGTAGCAGCACATCAATACATTATGTATCCATAAAGAAAAGCAATGGAAACAGACGGACTCACCGACATCCGAATTGCCACACAGGTAAACCCGCAGTGGTTCAGAAGTGCACTTATTGCTGTATAATCAAGAGACTCTGGGATTTCTTTGAGCAAGTCACTGTCTGACAGATCTAATTTACTGGATGTATTAATTACTGACATTTTGTGCATTTAAAGTGTACCTAATTATGTTTATTGATTTTTATCTGTGTACTATAAGACAAGTGCTTTTGATGGAACTTGGACACAAGCAAATCTGTACAATAAGATAAATCGGATTTAGATGTATGGCAATTTCGGCAACAAGACAAAAACTTGACTGAAACAAACTGTTAAATCAGGTGCTACATATATTTTTTTGTCCTTTAGATAGAATAATGACACTACCATTACCATAGTAATCAATTATATATATATACACATATATATATATATATATATATATTTGTTTTTTTCATAAAGAAAAAAGAAAGAAAGAAAAAAAAAAGAGCAGATCCTGACTCTTATGCGTTGGTCCCTTAAGGCTTGCTAAGCTGAAATGACAAAATTGTCCATTTTACGCATATTTTTTTCATCTTTTGTTTTTCGTAAATGTACATTCTAGTAGAAAAAGACCTTGCAACAAAAAAAGAAAAAATAATACACAACCTGGAAAACCTATGGCTTAGTAAATATCCGTTTGCTATATTTAAATGAATGTACCTCATTTTTGTTGATTATCCTACAAAGAAGAAAACGCTTGAAGGGTTGATTCGCGCTGCTGCGCTGTCAACGGCGCAAACACGTGAAAAGAACGGAAATCAGAAAGAGTTTACATTTATAGGGCAACATCAGTAATGCTTACAAGTCTTTGTGTGTCTTTTCGAAAGCTGCCGTAAGCTTTTGTGGCATCGTTTTTCCAACTAAACACAGTTTGAGGTGCTGGAGCTCAGTTTCCAGACTCGGTCCACTGGGAGGACAAGCTGTACAATGAGTTGTTGCTGAGGTGGTCGGGTGTTCAGGTGGTGGGGGTTTGACGAAATGGCACCAGAGAGTCGGCTGGGTTGTGGGTGCTGTGATGTGCAGCGTGTGCCCCTTCTTGCTTTCCGTTCCCACTTCTTGGGTGTGCATAGTACGAGCTTGCTGTATGCTCGGTATGGCTCCCGCAGGCCTCCTCTGACACACACGCGCACAGAGCTGCATACACACGAGAGCAAACACACTCCACAGCAGCCGACATGAGAGGAGTTGGGTTTTTAAAGCACTGGCACTTTCCGGTAACAGCTGGCTTGGAAGGCATGGTGGCAGCTGATTGTTGTTGGTGTTGTTGTTGTTGTTCTTGCCGTTTGTGGTTTAGCAGAGCAGAGTATAGAAAATAGACACATTTATCTACTGTATATTGCATATGTTGCAGCATGTTCGCCAAAAATGAATGAGGTCATCATGTCCAGTTTCGTTTTGCAAAAAAGATCCCCTGTCACCAGAAAGAAAATTAAAAAAACACAATAAATTAAACTGACCTGTCTGACTCCCTGCCAATACGGAGGAGCCAGGGAAATACAACAGTAACAAATGAAAAAACAGGTGCAAAATTGTTGCAGAGATGAGAGATCCTGCTTACAACTCGACTAGATGAAGAACAGATGAAGCCATTGTTTGCCTGGACCCCACAGGGGGGCTTACAGACTGTCCCATAACCCCCTGGTCCTCGCTTCAGTTCCAAATGCTACTGTCACACGACTCAAGAGTAGGGCTGCAAACAACTTTTTCTTTGTTGAATCATCTTTACTCTCTGAAGCACTATTGATCACGATCACCGCTAGCTCGGATATTATGAGGAATTGTGTCAAGGCCTGTCAGCTCATTCTGCTGCTCCCTTTTCTAGCAGCACATCAATGGCCAAGAAAAACAATAAATGATTAAAGTGAATAGGAAAAAAAAATCTCCAGCTTTCTGTATATTTCACAAAGCATGTTGAGCAAAATGTGCAGAGCACATTAGCAAAATGGAAAATATTTTTCCAAAGGACAACGACCATTTGTCATTTTATTGGGTTAAAATCTAAAGAAAAACAGGCTCATCGTCCAGTAACTTTACAGCTGTTGATATTAAACTGCTCTACTTACTCCATGTGTACGGAAGCCAAAAAAGGCTATAATTATTCCAATTCTATAAGCAACCTGATATCTAATTGTAAAATGTAACCTCTACTTAATACTGAAATTTAAACACCACTGAATTTATGTGGTTTGAATTCCATACTTTTGAAAAAGATTTTTTGGAGATCATCTTTAAGTATTTAAGTATTGTTTGGATTTGCCTGTACTTGCAAAAACCCCATCCACAATCCAAAATCAAAAATTGGGCTACTTTTATGACGATTCAGGGAGGTCAAATCTGTTAACACTGAGCCTGACAGGACAGAGGTCCAGCGGATTTCATTCAGGCTTGATTGCTTATCCTTGGTGCCCAGATGTTCAAGTTTGAATTTTTAGCAGCTGACTTTACCCTTTCCAATTTAGGCAGCCTGATTTGTTGATTCTCAGATCTGGAAATGACCTTGTGGAATGTGGTACTGAAATCTCAACATTAACTATTCAGTAGTGGTTAAATTTCACAAGTAGGCTTTTCCTTATGGCATTTCTTCCATACATGTACTGTTAGATATCCATTTAATGAATGCTTCCCATACAGCCCTTACTGTAATGAGGAATGTAAACTCCTGTAATGGTTCACCTAAAAACCCGTGACACATTAGTGTTGTGAGAGCAGTGCACATAGTTACATTCATGAAACAATATATTAGGCTAATGACAGATCACATCATTTGTATCATTCCAAATGTTTCATTTTGATTTAAACATATTTTTGTTTGTAATGAGAGGAAATCTGAATATTCCATGATTCATAAATGAGTAACTTGCAGCCCTGCTGAAGAGTAGCATAACTCTCTGAAGTGAAGAATGAAATGCTAATATACAAATGAGGGGTGATAAAGATGTGGAGAGATGAGAGCGAAGCTCCGACAGCTCAGAGGCCCCCCAGGTGATTCCCAGCTGCCTGTCTGGCCTTTTGTTCACCTGATGGGATCTGAGCTCTTATTGGTTGGGTGTATGATGAGCGGTGGAGGCGGGACTTGAGATGGACACCAGTTGCCCCAATGGGTCTTTCAGAGACTTCATGTGATGGATGTAGTAAAGGAAGATGGAGGATAATGAGCTGAGGCTTCCTTTAATGCCTCTGTTATCCCCTTCAGGCACAACCATACCTCATTAGATCCATCTATCCATTTATCCATTCATGTGTGTATGTCTGCCCAGTGCAACACACACATACACACACGGTTCCTCAGTTTCAGGTACGGGACTCATCAGTTTGTCAGTGAATGAAACGGGGCAATAAAAAAAGAGCACAAGGGGAAAAAGTCTTCACTTCCCTTCAAACCAAAGGGGAGAAACAATTGAATAATAATGAAGATAATAATGCTGTAATGCTAACGATATGGATGCCAGTCAGAGGTGTGTGTGCATGTGTGTGTTTGGTAGTTGTGTCTACATCTTGATTCCCTCCTGTTGGCTGAGCTGAGAGAGGGTTTTCTTGATTCGGAGAGCGGTGAGTCGGGCGGCACTGTTGGCATACCAACACTCCCTCATTATCTTCGCCATCACCCGCAAGGCCTGCAGAGGAGAGATGACAAAAGTTAATATAACTTGAGTACAACATGATGTAGGAACAGCCTGACGTCAGGGGAAATACACTTATCTGCTGTTCTACGTATAAATAAGACAGTTCTGGACTTGGTGAAAGTGGATTTTTATGCAGTTTTTGAGATAAACTAGGCTAAACCCAGATTGTTTTTTTAAGGAGGTGACAGGGCTGTTAATCAAGACCAGTGACAAAATCTGGACGTGACAATGATCTGTGGAGTTCCTCGACACTCAGTTCTTGGTCTCCATTATAGTTGCAATCGCATGCTTCCTTCATGGCACAATACCTGTCAGTCAGTTTGACTGTTTTAGCATTCTAACATTGATGGTATTCAGCTTTATGTATTTGTGAATCCCTGTGATCTCTCTAATTTAGATACTCTAAATAAAAATCTCGTCTATTCTGGTTTCACAGAACTGGATTTACATATTTATTTGGATCCTCATTAGCTGTCACCAGCATAACAGCTGCTTTTCCTTGGGTCCACAGAGGAAAATTGTCTCATTACTAACTTGGCTACATTTTCCATCAGGGAATTGGTGATTCTGTGTAAGTTAACTGGTCCCCTTAGATCTTCGGAACATGGTCTCTTAGCTGTTCTGTGCTTCGAAAAATACTTTTATAAAGACTCTTTTACTGTCGTGGATCTCAGATTATAAAACAGTCTTGACCTGGGGGTCAGGTCAGCAAATCCTTCAGAGTGTTTTAAATCTCACTGTAATATCTCTTCAAAGAATTTTCCTGATTTTTATGATTGTGCCATTTACAATTTGTTCTTCCTTTGTATTTCTCCATTTGTAGTGTTGCCAGGCAATACAGACATTTAGAAAGTACAAGAAGAGTAGGCTTTACTTCAAACCGCCATAAGGAGTGGGTACAGGTGTCAGGAAACAACAACTTCAGTTCCTTCAGCTTTTAGACCACTGTTCAGACAAAGTCTATATTTGAGGTGATATACAATTTAACTTAAATACTTCAGGTGTAAGATTTTAGGTGGATATGAAATAAGAAATCTTCTTGGTCTCCTACATTGTTATGAACTTGGGCTCTTTGGTTACATTCTTCTTAGAGTTCTTTTTATGATTTGTACTCCAGTTTTCATTAAATCATAGATGGATCAATATTTTGGGACAACAATCCATTTTGGTGTTAACTGCAAGGTTTTACCGAATGCAGTCTTATCACAATTGCTTCGATAGTTTTTCTTTTTGGAATCCATTCCACAACATAAACTTTAATACATTGTTGATTTAAATGATTAGGATTAGAGTTTGTGGCTTGCTCCGATCCAAGATATTTTATACTGCCAATGTACACCGACCGGCCACTTCATTAAGTACACCTGTACAGTCTAATGTGATCCAATGCAACAGCTTTGCCGTTAATTCTACTTTTATGAAGCTTATCATTTTTCAGTTTTTGTTGACACTGTCAGAAAGGTAATACCTCTACTTCATGTAGTCGTAGTGGGTGGTGTTGTTGTACTGGAGTGCATTATATTGAAAGGTGGTTTTAATATTCTACCCCTCTCATTATGTAAAAGGGGTAAACAAAATATTAAAACCACCTTTCAATATAATCAGCTTTATCAGCTGTTGTTTCCTGACACCTCTACCTGCTTCTTATCATGGTTTTAAAGAACAATCTGAAGCTTGAAACAGCAAATATGCCTCTGTCCTATTTCAGTCTATTCTTTTCCAGTTTTTCTTACTTAATCACTGATTGGTTTGATCTAGTATGTTCTGGGAAATGTGGTTGAATGTGGAGGAAAAACGTCCTTCCTCTTGCTTCACTTAAGTGGTGACTTCCGACTAGACATTACAAATAGGCTTTGAAATAGGGTTAGAAGCTCCAGTGTTTACACGAATTCCTTCACGTCTCCCTTGGCGGTGCTGTAAACAGCATCTGGTATGTATGAGTCAACATGTCTGTGTGTGCGTCTCAGCCTCAGTGTCTCACAGTGTCTGTCTGGAGAGATGCTAGTGCTCCATCTACGGAACTTCCTACAGTGCTCATTAAGACAGCCGACACATTCCAGTCCTCCATTCATCAGGTGGATTAGTGCCAACTCTACACTGCCACGGACAAGCAATCTGTCTCACACACACACACACAATCGTCACATCACGCTAGCTGAAGCTCATTTCTTATGTAAAGGCTTTCAGATTCAAATGCTTTCAGACACAGCTTCATTTACTTTAATCTGCTATTCTGATTTCCAGGGTAAATGGTGGAATGGTGAGCCGAGTGAAAAAATCCTTCCTGGGAATGGCACTGTTAAAACCAACGCCTCGACAGAAACACAGAGTAACACCTCTGCAAGACTTGACTCTGAATGAGTGATTCTTACACCAGGGGATCTTTTTCTGTAAAGGATCCTCAAATGGACCCACTTTAGACCCCAAGGAGTCTCATTTGATCACATTCAGTCACAAGGACAACATCATTTCAGTTGTTAGTGCTGATTTGTACAAGTAGCTGCACAGTATAAGGAGAGAAAACAGCAGAGAGAGTGAGCCCACAATTCTTCAGGAACAGCAGCCATCCCTCTTACATGGTTGTGATCTTCAGCTAAATTATTCTTCAGTTATTGGGAGCACCTGAAAACTGACCAGGGCTCTCTGAGGTCAGTATCATCTACAATACCTCTTGCTAGTCAGATACTGGGCGTGCATGCATGCCAGCTAACTACTGTTCACACTACTCAATATTCAATACATATGGGAGAATATGTACAGTATGTATGCGAGTGTTGGCACGTTTATAAGTATTAAGTGAGGGTGTTATGCGTGATGCAGCATGTATACCTGATTCACTCGCAGTTAGATGCAGTGCCACTTGGGTGTTATGTATGGGTGGTGACACTGAATCTGAGAGGTTCTTAATCTGAACTTGAAAGTAAAATTATTGTATTATTGTAAAGTCGGTGCATGTAGAATTATTCTCAAAAATATAATTTGAGTTAACTTTAACAAAGACTTAACTTTGCATTTAGTAATGCAAATGGTGGCCCTTTTGAATAGTCTATAGTGCGACAGTTCATTGCACAAATGCCATCAGTGTTCTTGGTCTTTATCATTCCAACGTTGTAGTAGAAAAAAATAATTATTTTAATTTTTAACTTTAATCACTTTAGTATAACTAAATATAACTCACTTTTTAGTTTTTCCAACTGTTACTGTGTGTGTGAGCATAACAGATGTTTTACATATATTTATATATGTGTGTGCATATATACGTGCTTATGTTTGTGCATGTGTGCATCTTAAGAAACTGCAAATATGAAAGTGGTTATCTACATAACTGCAATACATCAGATAACTGTGTTTCCAGTACACGTAGTAGATAAGCTACTACTTCGTTTTTAAAAAAATATTTCTGTATATACTATGTATGGGTGTCTACGTATATATACTGTATATATGCAAGTTAATGTGACTCCTGTGTAGTCGAGGAAAAGTTTAATAAAATGTTATTAACAAAAAAAATCTTATATGACTGACTGTTTGATTACATATTTATTATGTCCTCCAGCAAGTAGCGGAAGTTATGAGACTGTGTTTGCAGCACAATGTAGCTAGTACTGTGAGGACTGTGAAAAGTTATGCCTATGTGTAGAGATTATAAGGCGTTGGTGTTGTCTGCACTCTGCTGAGTTATATCTTGTTAAAAGACTGCAACACTCTACTCTTGGAAGGCCATTACATTACAAGACAACATGGCACTGATTATACTTCTATGTGCTTGCTGAAGTCTGGTAGCTCATTAAGACAGTTTTCCTTGCAAACGGTCACACTTGTTTTGTAACAACAAACAATACGCTGCAAAAAGAAGTGAACACTTGACAGAGTGCATCAACACAGTGCTACAGCTGTGTGATCTAAAGAAATTAAAAGACAAACCAAAAGCTGCAGCCAAACTGCATTCTGGGGTTCTTCAACTTGATCAAATATTCAGAGGGAGGTAGAGTACCACACCAGCACTCTTCATCACCTATTTATGCTAATAATAGATTGAACTGGCTTTACAAACCCTCCCTGTGTCTGCATCTGCAGGTTCTGTCTAGTTTCAGCTTGCTAAACCTGCTTGTCTGTCTGGATGTGTATCACTGTTGCAGTCTGTTATTCATTGTACATTACTGTTGTATGAATATGACTGGCTCTTTTTGTGTGTATGATGCGTCTGAGTTCATCTATACATTCCTGTGTGTGCCTCCAGACCAGACAGTGAAACCAGATCCCAACCTTATAGTATACTGTATGAACAATGTCAGGACATGGTACTGTTATGCAGAGGTTGGTCTGAAGATCACAAGGTCTCCAAAGTCAACAGATGTTTTCATTTTGGGAGAGTAAATGTGCATAGCACATCGCATGCCAATTCAACCATTAGTTTATCAGAAGTGCTGGTTACACAAGGCTTTGTCTGATGCTGTCTGAGTTCCGATGCGACTCTGAGGCAAATTGTGTAACTAGGGAGGCAGGTTAATTAAGTAGAAAAAAACTCATATTATTGCACTATTTTGGATGCTGTTCACATCAGTTCAGAGCACATGAATGATGTATTCATATTCTTTTATATCCTTAGTGAATGAAATGAATGAAATTTAGTTTAGAATATAGACAGAAAACCACAGCATCATGCTGTAGCTTTTCAGAGTTACAAAAGAAACTCTCCACAGAGAAATACATTGAGAACTGCTAGTCAAACAAAAGTGAACCACGAACACCAGTGAGATTCCACTGAGATGGAGAAGATTAAACATGGGAGAGGAATAAAGCCTTCATTAGTTTAATTAAAACACAAGATAGTGATGTTGCTACTGTAAGGTCGCTGTAGAAACTATGTGGGCAGAGAAACAAACCACAGGTGCAGTTTCTAAAACAATATTTTCTCAGGATCTTCTTCGGGGCAGAGGTGTGGATACATAATTGTTATGTTACAAACAAGCCTTGTGTATTAACAGGAAGACCATTGAAAAGTTTTACCCCTAAAAGAAGACAGATTCATTCCAGATCACAAATGTCACAGCTGTCTGGAAGCTGCCAGACAAAAAAAAGTGTCAAAGGTCAAAATATACAACGGAAGGTGATTTCTGACATTGTGTGACGAGCATTTAGATTCAGCTTTAAGAAGTGTGTGTGGGCAGCAGGGTGGCTGCTTATAACAGAGTCTGTGTTTACAAAGAAGTCTGGTTTGAACAGCCAAGAGGTGGAGACTAGAGGTCCAGTCTGACTCAAACAAACTGACTAGAGCTGGAGCTGGATCTACCATCATGCAACTTAACATAGCAATAGTACTTGTGTAGACAACAAATTAAACATACACAAATAGTTATTACAACTGGACATAAGTCACTCAAATACAGTAGTTATTAAAAGTGCGAAAACCCCCCAAAAAACTTGCACTCAAATCAACATGTTAACATCTACTGACGCCTAAGATAACACAATGTTCAACGGCATAATCCAAAGTATATCCACATATCTGTCAAAAATCAAAACAAAACTGCATTAAATCCAAACTGCTCATTTAGATCAAATTGTCCATGGCCTAACAAATGTCACTGTCTGTTTTGCACGGCTTCACAGTGATACATGAGCAGCTAACTGATGGCAGCCAAAGCTGACCAGTAATGCTGAAACAATGGCCAATGTAGCATCATCACCGTCTAAAAATATACATTAAGGGGACCAATATGTGATAACCTCCTGATATCAATATGAAAAAACGAATTCAAAATCAGTAGCCTCAATGCGAAAATGCATTTAGCTTGCTGCTAACACACACAGTGTTCCTCCCTGACTGACGAGAATCGACAAAACTACCTGGAACTTCAGTTCCTACTGCTGCAGTAACTTGACAGTTAACTGAAAGCACAAATTAAAGCTTGGGTAGGTAATGTCTTTTAAAAGCACTTTTTGTTATATTTGTTGAAATTCTCTTTACATCCTGACAGCAATCAATAATTCAAGCGCTCTGACAAAAAAAAGAAAAAAGTCCAGTGTCTGTGGCTGTCCCAGGCCTGTTATAAGCCCGTCCAATCATTTCATTCGGACCGAATGAAATGATTGGACGGGCTGCCTGCCTGTCTACCTACGTCCCTGCCTACCTGCGCGCACTCTGACCCTGCACTCACTGTGCACGACCGGAGTCTTCCACACAGCTAGGCGGCTAAAGCTAGCGAACTAGTCGCACAAGAATGTCAGAGAAAGAAAAGAAAGACAGAAGAAGAAAAGGCTACGACCAAAAAGAGGTTGGATAAAGCAAGAGGTCAAACCAGGGTCAACATCTTATGGATTTTCAACGATGGCGAGAAGAAGTGAGGGAGCTGAAGGGCTGAAAAGTGACGCTGTGAGTTCAAACAACAGTCATGTTGGTTGTTTACGTTCATTATGATGATGTTCGGTGTTTTCAAACATGTGAATGAGACATGAGGTAGTTGGACACGGTTAGCAATGACAATGATGCGCTGCGCTCCTCTCCTCAACGCTCTCTGGTGGACTCGTCCTCCAGCAGTAGTAAAATCTAGCTTTCTCTTACTGGTTTCTCCAACATTACCAACCCTAGCTTTAAGTAAATTGTGTGCTTAGATAAAATTTCAAAAGTGACTCCTTGCACCCACCAATGCCATAGAGGAGAAAGGGCTGTTGAAAGGGAATCAGACAGGCTGGACTCAGGTGATGCGCATGGTTAAAAGCACTGGGATATTCAGGGGTTTTTTCATGTGTTTACAGATTAACTACAGTTGCAATGGGTGGTGACCTGTAGTTTTAGAGACAGTTAAACATTTGTTTGGGTGTATAGCGAAGGAGCAGAACTAAGCCTACTTACCTGTAGAGCCAGTGCTTATCTATGTTGGGCCCTATCAAATACTTTGTAACCATTTGCCACAAAGGGTGACCTGTAGCCAATGGCAGATATCTTCACCGAGAACAACAGAGCCTCCAATCATTTCCTCTGTGTCTCTATATGCAAACGTGTGGTTCAACCCCTAAAAAATAGCTTATAGAAAAACACTACCAGCTTAAATGTACCCGAATAAGCTCAAATTAAATTGTAATGACTCCCAACACAATAAACAAACCAATACCACATGTGTGTGTGTGTACACAATACTGTTAAAACTGTAACCAGAGACTGCATGGGATATAACACAAACGCTTTCTCCTCCCGCAAACTGAGCGGTTGCTTCCTCTCTGGGGACTGTGGGAGTGAGCGTGCCTCTGTGTGTGTGTGTGTGTGTGTGTGTGTGTGTGTGTGTGTATCATATGATTTAGTAGTGTTATTGAGAAGGACTCTAGGGCTTTGAGGTTCAGACTTACTCCTGGATACAACTGGCCTACCTAGGCTGAATAACAGAATCTTGGACACCTCGGCAAAACAGGACTTCTATACCTGTAGTCAGATGTGACCCAAGAAGGAGTGATTTTTGACGCAAAGTGCAGCAATCTGGCACTAAACGTTTTAAAGTACCTCAATTGTCTCCATTAGTAGTGTATCACAGCCAATGCTGCTGCAACAGCTGACTGTACAGGCCATACCAGTGGGCCAAACAATAATAACTAACTTTCTGTTGTTTTTAGAACACCAGTGTGCACCTGTTCCTTTAACCTCATGCAGTAGCTTTGCTTCATCTCTACCTCCGTGCCCCTCCCCCCACAACTCTTCTGGGCCCCCTGGGGAGAAATCTTGTGATTTAGCAAAATGGTGCAACAGATTATGTCATGTCGTGTCACATCATTTTCAGACAGCATTTAGCTACTGTAGGTACAGTCGAGTAAGATTGATTGATAGCTGGTGGATGATGAAAACTTGAAAGCAGTCATTGATGTACAAGATATATATAGATATATATATATGCAGATGCCTATCCATAGTCTAACCCGTTATTCCATTATGGGGGAAAAGAATTAGCTCTCCCTGTAAACATCCGACCTCTTTGAAATGTGAGTTAGACTCAGATACACTTGTCCTACCTCACAGCTCTGCCAGCGGTTGGGAATGTTGGGCCGAAGCTTCTGCTCACAAACCACCTTCCTCATCTCCTCCACTGATGGATCTGACTGAACCAGGTCATAGTAGGGCAGTTGGTAGTCCTCATGGATGCCTGACAAAAAAAAAGTGAGTTTAAAATATTCGGGCTTTACGTTGAGGGGGGTTGCATGGTACATGTATCCATCATTCACTCTGATCATGCATCTTCCCACCATCTATGCAGATGTCAATATTTCCATAATTAACTCTCATCCTCTTTTGCGCCACTCATCCATCACTCCCGACATTAATCTGTCAACCTCCCCTTCATTCAGCCGAATGACACCACCACCACCAATCCCCCTCTCATTTGATCCTCACCTCCCATAGAGCAGCGGCTGGCAATCTCCCAGAAGACCAGGCCCATGGCGTAGATGTCAGCTCGCTTGAAAGACTCAAAGTGTTTCATGTTTATAGAGTCGTCCAGGACCTCTGGCGCCATATACCTGAGCAGAAAGATAATGGACTGTTACCAAACTATTTGTTGGTTATGCAATCATTTTTGTACCAAGGCACTTCTTGTTTCATAAGTACACAATAAATTATGTCGTGGTATATATTGCTCAAAGAAAACCACACGCTTTGTTAAGAAGGCAATAATTGCACTTTTCCTCTCTCTGGTACTTTTGGTATTGGTATATGTCCATTTTCCCCTCATAAATCTACACTCAATACCTCATAATGACAAAGCGAAAAAAGAGTTTTAGAAAAAACTGAAATATCACATTGACATAAGCATTAAATTTTGTTTTGATGTTTGTGGGGGTGTTTTTCAGCGACAGGGACTGGTCAAGGTTGAGGGAAGGCTGAACGGTACGGAGCAAAGTACAGATACTTAATGAAAACTTATAGAAACACATAGACAAGCCAACGCAGGAGTAGCATAGGGACAACTCTGTGAATGTCCTTGAATGGCCCAGCCAGAGCCCGGACTTGAACCCAATCGGACATCTCTGGAAAGGCCTGAAAATGTCTGTCCACCCAAGATCTCCATCCAACCTGACAGAGCTTGAGAGAAGAAAATCCCCATATTTCAGCTTTTTATTTTTAATAAATTTGCAAAAATTTCTAAAATCTACTTTTCGCTTTGTCAGTAAGGGGTACTGAGAGTAGATTGATGAGGGGAAAAACGGAATTTAAACAATGATGCTGCAACATAACAAAATGTGAAAAAAGTGAAGGGGTCTGAACACTTTCTGAATGCACTGTATATACTATCATGACCAGTGACACTATAAAGTGGTGCTTGATGCAGAATGAGTGATGATATTTAAATCTGAAAAACAGGCCTAACCTAAAACATGAAAAAAAAAAACAATTACTGATTTGTGCCAAACTGTCCATGTGTTGCATAACCACTGACTGACTTAGATCTACCAGTTTCTGTCGACGTCATCCTCCCATCACACTTCTTGTCATGAAATCTGCCATCATCCAGACAGCAATAATCACAGTAATGACTGTGGCACTTTGATGGAGAAGGGTGGATGCTACTGAATTTCCCTTTTTTTTTTTTTTTGGTGGCATCAAAGTAAAGGATCTTTATCTATTACAGCTTGATTTATAAATCTCATCTGTCTGAAATTCCACCTTCCTGTGTTCTGTTTTCAGTTTCCATATCTATTTTTATGCTAGGGTGTGTGTTCTTTGACAATTTCCATTTGATTTGTAAGGTCTAAAGTTGAATTTAGCTGTAGCCCCTTAATGCAAAAGTATAACTCCAGCTTAATACAGAAATAATGACAAAACAACATCCAAATGAAACTGTCACTGCTTCATTTGATGGTTAACTTATGTTTAGGAGCAACATCTGCATCAAGCACCAGCTGATCTGATCAAAGTTTACTTTCAGTAACATGAATCATAAAAGGCAGCAAACTGAAAGTTCTGTTGGACATTAAGCTACATTTTCATACTGAATCACACTGATTTAAAGTATAAAACATTTCTGTGTAGTTTAAAACATTTATGCTTTGTGGTGCAAATATTTATAATATATAATAATATATATAATATAGAGCACGGTTTGTGCATTCAGCATCATCCTTAGCACAACCGACAGCAAACATTAAGAACATGCAAGCACCTGCTCTTACGTACTGCTTTGGAAAACATTACACACACTATGAACGTTCTTATAAACTCTTTTTCAGCTAATATTAATCGTTATAGGAAAATGGGGACTGTGTCTGTCTCCTGTGCCACGTCACCTGACTTGATTATTAGTTTCTTAATTCTGTCAACAAGAGTAGGTAAATACTTGAAGGAAATGAGCAGGACTTATGGACTTATGTTCACAAATACTGAAACCAGTAGGCACATTTAGATTGGTGCCAGTAAAATATTATGTACCAATCCATAAAAAAAATGGTGCTGCTTCATCCATGATATGAATAAAAGCCTTTCCTTCAGTTCATTAAATCCCTGCAGCCATCTGAAGGCAGCAGAACAGATATGAGATGTGATCATTCTACAGCCCCCAATTTGAAAAGTGCCAAATTGTGGGTAAGGGTCCATTACACACTATGATCCACTGTGGCTGCACTGACAACATCAAACCGGCTGAAGAGTTTCAATCTCTGCTCACACAGAAATCAGATAAATCCATAAGAACTAAACCTGTGGGTATGGATGTGCACACAGTCTCTGATGATCTATAATGAGATGATTTCAATAGTATAATCAAATAACTCCCTCTCTGGGTATAAGAGAGCAATTCTTAATTGAGTTGTGTACAAATAATGAATGGAGGGCAAACTACTGCTGCCATTTCAAATAAATTAGAAGGGTAAATAACGCTGAAAACAAAAGGCCTTCATCAATATTTGCTGAGAAACTAAGAGGAATTCAGAGAAAGTGTAATTATGTGGCGAACAGCCAGGAAGCAAGTTAATCACATTTAAAAAGCTATCTTTATTTACTACATTTTTCTATATTACAACAACAACAAACACACACAGAAACACACACACAGCGCATTTGAATCCGAGTCTGTTTGACTGAACACAGGGCCCGAACATATCAGTGTTTCCCATACATGGGCTCTACTTGGACGGCCCGCCCAGGTAGATAAAATCCGAATTCACGAGTGACGAGTGAATTTTAAATCCTTAATTATAAACCACTTTACCGTCTCTTTTCCATGGATCTGATGGTCAGTGTACCCTCCCTCCAAAGCTGTGTTCAACTTGTTTGATAACAGGATAAACAAATATACAATGCATTATTTTATTTTTCCATTTTTCGTGTGAATTAAACAAAACTAAACAGAAACCCACATGCTTTTCCCATTTTTGTCTTCAAATCAGCAACTGGAATAGAAATTAAACCAAAACCAGAAAACAACTTGTTTTTAGCTTTTATAAGTGAACTCCTAACTCGATAATAAAAACATCACACTCAGCAGTTTGTGTATTGGATGCCTAAAATGTCGTATGTAATGTGTTAACGTTACACATCTTATTTTAACTTACGAGGGTAGTTGGACTGCTCATGGGCAGATATTGTGGGTTGACAGGGGGGTCCGGAACCCAACCCACCCCCCTTCCTGGGAAAAAACATTTGGGATGGACTGATTCTTTGCTGGAAATTTAGTATTATGATAGAAAGTTAAAAAAAACACTGGCGGGATCAGATCATCAATTTGCAACATAGATTTCAGCCAAGGCCAGAGCCTCTGTCTCCACTGACCCGAGGCTTACTGAATCATTTAGTGACACTGTAATATGCCCCCAGCATCAAACTGCCACACAGAGAAGGAGGCAGGAGAAAGTCGTAAACAAGACAAAAAAACAGAGGGATACAGAAAAACAGAGCGGGATGGAAGCTATGTTGGTATCACTGTGGGAAGGAAGGGAAAGAGTGTTGGAAAGAGTGCTGGCTATGGCCTCAATGTACTGCTCACTTTCCAACCCGGCTAGACAAGTATACATAATAGAACAAGAGATGTGTGGACAGAGACACACAAAGGGAAAGTTAAAGAGGCCACCTGTAGTCTAGAGACGGGGTAAAGTAATAAATACCTACTTTTTGTGTGGTGACTGTCAGATTAGATCAGATTTGATTTAGAGATTAGTCAGTAATTTGACTTTTATTCAAACGTGATTTTGTTGGATTTAAAAGAGGGAAGCCTAGCTAACACTTACTTGATCTAATGTATACAAAATTTCCAATATGTCATCTCCAGTGCCACATACTCCACACAGGAAATATCTTTCTCATTCACGCAGTGTCCAACAGTCACGAAAATTCAAAGCCACATCAACCAACCTCCAGTAGCAAAACCACAGCTGCCACTCCCCCCAATGCGTGTGGGGGTGTGAGGGCCCGACCGTTGAAAAAAAAAAAATTGAAAAAACACAGAACAATTAACTATATATTGCAACACTATGGGACTCTGCAAAACATCGTAGCGTGGTGAGCAGAATTTCCTTCCCTCCACAGAGAACTGAGCAGATCACAAGACCGCTGGGTCAAGAAACAGGCCTGCTGGACAAACGGACAATGAACAACAAAATGTTGAGTGCACCTGAGCCAATTTATCAATTTACAACCTGCTTTCACAGGTCGCTCACGACATCGACCTAGTACGGACCCTTTAAGGGCCAATATTCCACGGTCAGGGTGGGGTCTGGAACCCATCACGACTGCACTGCTGTGAACTCAGGGAACAAAGAACAAAGGGACTGACTTTGTTTAAGTTTAATTAAATTCTGTTACTCAGTATAAATACTGATCCTTTCTGAAAGCTGGAATTGAGTGCAATCACTCCAGTTCATCTTTTGTACTTATTAATAGATTATCAATTATCGCTACATACTTTGGTACCCTTTATGAAGGCTGATTGTAAAACGTTTAGGACAGTTGATTGGAAAAAACTTTGAAGTGTCTGCATCTTAGATTTTACATATGCATTTATGTTTTCACACACACTGTTCACACTGTTTAAACAGACTAAAATTAAGCAGCAGAGGGTTGTCTCTCCGTTATTGACACCTCTCTGTCATCATCTTGCTTCGGAAAGGAAGAAATATGGTCTCATATGAGCTGAAACAAAAGAACCTGCCCAATAGCGGTAAGGTCTAGACAGCAAATCTCTCCATGGTTTTTCCTGAACCTTGTGCTTAGTTAGGTGCATTTCCATCAGCTGGGTTGAGGGAAATAAATTCACATTCTATTTGTGGCAGCATTTCTATCATAAGCCAGGTTTCCGTCAACATGTAGCAACATGTAGAAAATGTGGATTAATGTGAGTTTCCATCCACTACCATTATGCTAATATTAGAAGCTGAGCACATCAAGATAAACAGTTGGGGTGCTAATTCTCCAGTCAGATGCCATTTAACCATTGCAGAAGAAGACTGCCCAACAAGACGATGTAACTAAAAGAGTGCCAGTCAAACGGTGGAAAACAATGTGGAAAAGGTAAATATAGCATTTATGTTCGTTCAACGTACTTGATTGTGGAATCAAACGACTGGCAAAATTGTGGTCAGCTCAAATAATTGTGACCATGTAATAATTGTGTCGATAAGTCTAGTGAAATTATACATTTTTCTACATATTTATATACATGTATCCTACTAACAAGTATTGTGTGTGTGCGTGTATCCAAAGCCTGATATATCTTCTTCCTCTGTGCCATAGAGCTCCGTTGTTGCCCAAAAACTATTAAAAACACATCAATGAGCCACACTGTTGCACTGGGTGCATGTTCCTTCGGTTATCATGAACACACACAAAACAAAAGACCTTCAACATATCGTGTGTTTATTATGACTCAGTCCCACATACACCGTCCTGCTGCCCCAAATACTTACTAGAGCACCAAATGTGGATTAATCCACTACTGAAAACAGTCCTCAACAAATGTACTCCTGTTTCCTCCTGTTTGAGTAACGTTTGAAAAAAAAAAAAAATACAGTGTCCAGCCATAGTAAATTACTGAGCCTTTTAAAAATTAAAGTATATGTCACCATACTCCACAGAAGGAGTACAGGAAGTCAGACAGTACTGAGACACAGACTACAGTTGCACGTCCTCCCTCTTGCCTAACATTACGACTCAGCACCCACAATTATGTTTCAGTGGCTTGACAAGCTAACACAACACAGTAACACACTAATACAACAACCCATGGCTAAAGTAGCTAGAGCTAAACAAATGAGGAGCTTTGCAGGTCCTGCTGTGGCCTCTGTCTCTGTTTGACCAGCCTAAGAGCTGTGTACATGGTGCCCTCTAAAAACGGTGGTGGTTACGGTAATGGAAATTGCTTGCAGTGTTGTTACCATCAGTATGTTTCACTGAGGGGTGCAACTAACGCTTATTTTTATTATAGAATAATTTGACAATTATTTTCTTGATAAATCAATTAATCATTTGGTTTCTAAATGTCAGAATGACTGTGGAATGACTAGAAAACAGTGAAACATTACTTACAATTTCCCAGAATCCAAGGAATCAAAATGTTTTGTTTTGTCTGACCAACAGTCTAAAAACCCAAAATATTAAGTTAACTAACATAGAAGACTAAGAAAAGCAGCAAATACTAACATTTGAGAAGCTGGAATTAATCAATTATCAAAAGTGTTGCAAATTAATTTTCTGTCAATCCACCGATCACTTAATTAACCAATTGTTTTAGCTGTAGTTTCACTAAAGTGTATGGTAAAACCTGTATGTGGGCTCATCCCTAGTCTCTTCCAGCGCTGCATCAGAAACTGGTACTATCACAAAATCCTGGTAAGCTAGAAGAAATCATGAACACGTTCCTGAGTTTACACGGTTTGTTGTCCTTGAGTTGCACATGAAAAAGAAAGCAAAGACTCAAGGCTACATTGTGGTTGCCCTGGAGGGGTGTTTGGCAGGTTAGCAGAGGATTCATTTCAAGGTCCATGACATCCTCAGGTCCTAAAAGGCCCAGTCTGTCGGTGTAAACACAATGCCATCTCTGCTAGTTTGAGCACCAACTGAGACTCTGTTTCCACCCTGTGGAATGAGTAGGCTAGCCAAAAGTGACAAGATGATTGATCTGAAACAGAGATGAAGTCCTGATAAACCTGAGAGCTAAAATAGAGTCGCCTCTTTGTGTCTAAACAGTCGAGGCAGAAAGTCTGACACTCTAATGGCCTGACTTCTTTATTTACATCCCCAATTCACTGTGGTGACCCGTTTTGAAGCTCAGAGACGTGCTGTGAAACACCACAACACTCACTCACAGTGACAACATCACACCTGCCTACCCAGTGAAGCAGAGGTGAGTTTATCCCAAAAGGATACTCATGTCATAATGAAAGATAGTCAGAAGAGCCAAAATAGCCGAGCCAGAGAATTCCAGTTACCTCCTGACAGAACCACAGTGGATACAGAATAAGATGGAGTAGAGGATGTCCAATCCTTAGTAAATTCCTTCTGCAGAAATATGACAAAAACTGTTTGTATTCTAAAAAGGGACCTATGCAGCGTGAAGTTACCTTTTGGTTCCCACTCTGTGGTTTGGAGCAATGTCGATGGTGTCGGTGGCTGAGTCATGGCGGACGGCTAGACCCAGGTCAGCGATGCAGCAGGTCCCGTTCTTCTTCACCAGAATGTTCTTTGACTTCAGGTCTCTGTGGGCAATAGCTGGCTTCCCTGGAGACAGAGAGTCATGCATTCAACAAAAGCCCTGCACTAACTGAAACTTAGTAAGAATAATTGAGCATTCTATACATGAGCGATACATTAGAATATTGAACATGAAAAAGAAAAAGGGATGAAGATGATAAAGATTTTGCTTTGATGCTTGGTACTTGAATATCATAACACAGCTCCTTTGAACTTGGGCTGGGTATGACCTAAAATTTCTATCACTGTCCACGTCCACCATCGCAGTATACCTGCCCCTTAGGCCACCTTCAGACTGACAGTAGGCCACAGTGCTCTCATTCATTTGAACAGAGCCGGTCTGCCGGCAAAAAAGTCGAACCAGGTTCAACTTTCGCTGCAACGCAACGTCATCCTATGTTTACCAATCAAATACATGCAAGCACACATTGCTGGTGGATTACTTTGTAACATGAATGCTGTATTTCTATCATTAACCTGTGATAATATTTCCCACTGTGATAACTTTCCAGAGTTGTAAAATCCTGTCAGTGAGTATTACAAACCGTTGTGCAGTGTCTTGGCTTCTGATAAGCCTTTAACGCATTAGTCTGTTACTCAAACTGGACTTCCTGGGTTAGATTTCATCGTCTCTCCAGTACCTTAAGAGCATGCCCCCACCAACGCAGCCCCCTGTTGCACAGGGATGAATCCCCGCTTAAGGGATGAGATAAATGCTACAACACCACGTTAAGCCTCCCTGGCGCCACTTTCTTACTGTCGCTATATTGTGACAGTCAAAAAGACAACTGATTCCAGTGTATTTTCAGTGTCACTTCCCACACAGGTCTCTGGCTGATGTCGTTTCACTTGGGGGGAATGAAGGCTACTATGAGTCTTGGACACAGCGTTTCCCATACATAGGCTCTACTTGGGTGGCCCGCCTAGGTAGATTAAGGCACAGACCAGCGGACCTTAATAGAAAGATAGATAGATTTCAGAGGTAAGTTAACTCCTAACTACCTTGTTGTATTTAATGTGTTAATGTTACGCATGTTATTTTAACTTATGAGGGTAGTTGGACTGGCTCATGGGCAGATATTATGGGGGACAGGGGGATCCGGATCCCCCTTCTTGGGAAAAAACACAAGTTGTCCCCCTCAATATATCATTGTAAACATAACTGTATATTTTTGAATAATATAATAATAAGCATTGAAAGCACTTGTGCTAATTATAGATGCAAAACAATGCCTGTCACATGCCGCACCGTCACCCGCCACCCACCACCCACCACCACAAGTAAATTCTCAACCTGTGGGAAACACTGCTTGGACATATGGATGCATTTACACCTTTCCAACGTTTGGCTATGATGCCTCTTGGAATTCAGCTCAGACTGATGTCCACACTTAAGAAGAACTCCAGTCTCTCTGATTTTCCTCTAGACAGTCTCATTTCTGCACATCCATACAAGTCAGAAGAATCTCAAAATTTCCCACAAGCTGACATGTTTCCAACTCAAGTGGACGTGTCTTCACCTCAGTTTGCAGCACAGAGTTAATCTTTTCATCTCTATTTGTGTCTTTCAACTGGCTTTGTTGTTTCATGCTGCCTCTAAGTATTGCTTCCAGTTGTGAAATGCAACTGAACAACATTCATTAAAGTGTTTGTTTGGTCTAACCAAGCTGAGACATGTTCACAAGGACATTTATCATTTTATATTAGGCATTCTATTCTTCAGTTCAGTTTTATGAAGATATGAATCTACTTGTCGAATAAGGTGATTCAGATATTCATTAAGGATGGTGTGTTATTAGCCTTTTCTTTCTTTCTATTAATTGTGAAAACAAAAACACTGTTTTTGCACGTTCATGTAAAGTATCCCCAGGAAAGCATGCAGTATATGTGTCTGGGACAAATATAAGTGTGTGTCTCACCTTGTGTGCCCACTATCTCCATGTGGAGGTGGGCAAGGCCGCTGGCTGTGGACAGGGACAGTTTGATCATGCCCTCCACAGTGACAGTGTAGCGATTCAGGTAGTCAAACAGCGAGCCGTGTTCATGGTAATCAGACACCAGCCACAGCTGAGTCCACGTCCCGTTATCTGCACACAGACAACAAGATGAGCAAGGAGATAAAGGGTTAAAGATAAAATGTTTTGTGCTTGTCCTGCTCTTTGAGAAAGAACTTCACTCCACCAGAGCCTGACTGACTTAATCTCGTGACCTAGTCCTTACACGTCTGCTGTACGCCATATGTTGATATCATCAGACTCATTTAGGCTGCTCAGACATTCCATCAAACAACGTGCCTGTATGTCTACAGGTTTTCAGCACAGATACCCGTATATGAACAGACAGAGTAGAGTGTTCCAGAATCATACTGATGGAACATCCTGAACTTTAGTACTGTTACAACACTGAGTGTGTTTACATGGACAAGAGTATCCCGGTTATGAGGCTTATTATTGTTTACATGAAACACAGAGAGAAATCTGGTTATTCATATCCCTGTATACATATAACTACTAGTATCCCGGTTACCGATTACTAATTTCTATTTGCGCATGCGCCTGCAATTTTGAAATCGTTAATCTGACATTCCTGTACCTTGAGTAGGTCAGCATTTCGATGCTTTTTCCCATCTAAACTACAGAGTATATTTAACTCTTTCATTACCAAAAGCAAAACTCAGTTTCTTAATTGCTACAGTTTCTCAAAAACGGGATAAAGGCTTATCCTGGTCTCTGAAAACCGGATATGATGTTTACATGTGCAAACACAAAAACGGGATACTCATCTCCATGTAAACACTCCCATCATGCTTTGAGGGAAGTGAGAAAGAATTTGGCCATGGAGATGGTGAGCAGGTTAACCCAGTCCTGTTTTTTTAATCCTACATTTCTTGACATTTTGGTGAATCTGCACGATGAAAAGTCATGCTTCATTAGCTATTGCAGTTCCTATTCCTGCAATATATACCATAGATGAACAGACAACAATCATTGAACTACTGCTGACACTGAAGAAAATGTCTAAACACGATGTACAGTTGTGTTCAAAGTAATAGCAGTTCAACATCACTAACCAGATCAATCACTGTTTTTGGTAGAAATTATATTTCTACTTGGCAAATAATTTACTAGTAGGTGTAGTAGAGTAATAGAAAACCAACAGACCCAACAGTCATGACATGCATGCTGCTGATTCTGTGTAATTGAATCATTAATTGAAAGGGGCGTGTTCAAAATAATAGCAGTGTTGAGTTCAATTAGTGAGGTCATTCATTCTGTGAAAAAACAGGNTTTCTCTCTGAAAATCTGAGTAAAATGGGTCGTTCCAGACATTGTTCAGAAGAACAGCGTACTTTGATTAAAAAGTTGATTGGAGAGGGGAAAACATATAAAGAAGTGCAGAAAATGATAGGCTGCTCAGCTAAAATGATCTCAAATGCTTTAAAATGGCAACCAAAACCAGAAAGATGCGGACGAAAACGGAAAACTACCATTCGAATGGATCGAAGAATAGCCAAAATGGCAAAGACTCAGCCAATGATCAGCTCCAGGGTGATCAAAGAAGGTCTAAAGTTACCTGTGAGTACTGTAACAATTAGAAGACGCCTATGTGAAGCAAATCTATCGGCAAGAAGCCCCCGCAAAGTCCCATTGCAGAAAAAAATTACATGTGCTGAAGAGGTTACAATTTGCCAAAGAATACATTGACTGGCCTAAAGAGAAATGGCGCAACATTTTGTGGACTGACGAAACCAAGATTGTTCTTTTTGGGTCTAGGGGCCGCAGACAGTTTGTCAGACGACCCCCAAACACTGAATTCAAGCCACAGTACACTGTGAAGACAGTGAAGCATGGTGGCGCAAGCATCATGATATGGGGATGTTTCTCATACTATGGTGTCGGGCCTATTTATCGCATACCAGGGATCATGGATCTGTTTGAATACATCAAAATACTTGAAGAGGTCATGTTGCCTTATGCCGAAGAGGAAATGCCCTTGAAATGAGTGTTTCAACAAAACAACGACCCCAAACACACCAGTAAGCGAGCAGCATCTTGGTTCCAGACCAAAAAGATTAACGTTATGGAGTGGCCAGCCCAATCCCTGGACCTTAATCCATTAGAAAACTTGTGGGTGACATCAAAAATGCTGTTTCTGAGGCAAAACCAAGAAATGCAGAGGAGAGAATTGTGGAATGTAGTCCAGTCGTCCTGGGCTGGAATACCTGTTCACAGGTGCCAGAAGTTGGTCGACTCCATGCAACACAGATGTGAAGCAGTTCTCAGAAACAGTGGTAATACAACTAAATATTAATTCAGTGATTCACAGGAAAGCTAAATCTTCAAGTATTTTTCAGTTTATACAGTAAATGTTTGAGTTTGTAAAGAAGAATGCAGACACTGCTATTTTTTTGACCAGCCTAATATTCCTTTTTCTTCACTTTCTGTAAAGTAATAACACATTTGATAAATCTTTTCTTCATGTTTTGATTTGGAATAGAATGCGCAGTGTTCCCAATGCATTTGCATGTATGGAAATAAAAGGTATTATAAGGATTTTGAGCTTTACTCACTTTTTTTAAACACACTGCTATTATTTTGAACACAACTGTATATGAGTTCTACGGAGTCTACACAGTATGTTTTTTTTCTCCGATGATTTCTAACCGGATTTACAGATGTTTATCTGCCATGCACATCAAACTAGTTGCACTGATTCAGGCAATTTATTTATGATGTTTGTGTGTTCTGATATGAGTCACGAAGAAGAAGGTGTGTGATTTTTTTGTGATGCAAACTGCATCAATCTGGTTCAAAAGGATTAACTCTGTAAAATCTGAATTTATAGGTCAAGTATGGTTTGAGGACTTTTGCAGATGGTGCTGAAATGAAATTCTTATCTACACATTAGAGTTCTAATGCAGTTATTTGTGTAGACACATCCTTATACATTTTCCTCAGACAGAACAAGACAGGTGTCACCATAACCAAATCATATCCTACATACCTATCGTACTTTTATCGAAGAGCCTTTCCTGATTTTACTTGAGTTTTAAATTGTCTTTGAATTGTCTTTTATTTCCTGTAAAAATGATGAGGAAATATGAATGTTTTTCTTTCCCTATTCTTACCTTTTAATACACTGTATTGGTATCTGTTTTATTTTAAAACCTCATGATTTTATGACTTGCCTGTTTTATTTTGTTGCCTTTGGGAAGCAGTTTGTAACTTGGATTTTAAAAAGCGCTTTATAAATAAAGATTATTATTCTATTATTATTATTATTACTACGTATAGATAGCAAACTGCAAAACCTCCTACCAGTCAATTTTTAATGAACACACAAAATGCATTCGCTCCTGGGCCACAACGCTCCTCTGTGTGTGTGTGTGTGTGTGTGTGTGTGTGTGTGTGAGTGTGTGTGTGTGTGTGTGTGTGTGTGTTTGGGGAGCTGTTAGACTGTTTGGTAATGTGTGCTTGGCCTTCACTGTGAACTGTTACTCCCCCACACTGTCTACAAGCCTGTCTATTCACAGTGAAAGCTTGCCTGCACTAGCTTGACTGCACTGAACGCACTGACAGTGTGGGCTGCTTTAATTACAAGTGAACCTTGAGCTGTCATTTGCAGATGATAATCTCAGTTTGATGAAGATCTGATTTACAAGGTTTGGAATTGATACGCTTTAATCAATAATTGATTCTTTGATGGCAATTTAATTAGCCTCACAATCGTAATCTGTTTTCTTCCTTCACTTTTTTGTGTCAAGTTATTCTTGCATCTTCCTGCTGGCCCTAGTCCGATTTATATTCCACTCTTCCTAACTGTAGGCTAACCCTAACCCTTTCTCCACGGATATATGTGCAGTCTTATCTTAATCCAGCCTCTCAGAGCTCTTCTGGAAGTTTCTCACCTTTGTTGTCAGCAGCGATGAAGCCCAGAATGTTCTCGTGTCTCAGCATCACAGTCTGGTAGATCTCAGCCTCGCGGAACCAGGAGCGCTCCTCACGGGAGGAGAAGATCTTCACGGCCACCTCCTCACCACGCCATTTACCCCGCCACACCTCCCCGAAACGCCCCTTCCCGATGCTCTCCTGGAGGATGATGGTCCTGGCAATGGTCCTCTGGACCAGCAGCGGCAGGCCTGGAGAGAAACAGACAGAAATATATAAAATATATTTAAAAACAAAAATATAATATATGGAAAGAGGGATAAGAAGAAGGAACTACAGAGGGGGAGGAGGAGGAAGTCCATGCAAAATGTCACACATATAGTTAAATTCACTTCTAATGTGATATGGAGGAGGCAGAAGACTCAAAAACCAAAAACTTAAAATCCTCAGTCAATAAGCTTGGAACTACTGAACCAGCGTGGCTGACCGGTAGAGCCCTCATTTTGTTTGACCCAAAAAAAGTTGTAGCAGGATTCGTTGTCATCAGCCTGCGCCAGCGAATCGTTTGGAAAACGTGAGAGCCCATGCTGCTTTGTTTGGAAACGAAGAAAAGGCTGAAAGCGCGACGATGGCTGACAGTCACCCACCACTGAGCCCTCTACCATCGTGATTTAAAAGCCGCCAACATTAGAAAAATCTATTTAATAGCAATGTCTCCTCTATTCAAACAACAGCTCCCTTTTAAAAGTCTGTGTGTGTGCAACAACATCACAGCGTCATGTTCCGTTTAACATTAATATCTTATCTTTAATATCACAATACAAATCATATCCATAAGGCAGAGCAAAGTTTTGCTGAGCAGGCATATGGAGAACGGAGATGCGGGGTGTCAGATCCATGGAAAAGAGACAGCAAACTGGTTTGTAATTAAGGATTTAAAATTCACTCGTCATTCGTGCTGATTAACGGGGCTCAGTGAGCGGACACCCAGAAACATCTGTAAATGCATAGAAGGGCGCAGATTCTACAGATTATTTTATAACATCTTAGTTCTGATAGTAACTTAAACGTAAAAATCGCCTTAATATCAGCGTAGGAAAAACCAATCATTGATCATCCCTTCAATCGTCGATGTACGATCTGATTGCCAAACGGCGCAAGCCTAGTTTATTCTAACTATTATAGTAGCTCCTTGCTCCTGATTTACCAAAGGACAAACAGCTCACACTATTTAAAGCCAAGTGAAAGCATGTTTTAATTTAGGCGCAAACATAAAACTTATTTTCAAATCTACCTGGTTTGTGCCTGCCTTAGTAAATCAGGGGGTCTTTATTTGTATCGCAAAACTAAGAGGATCAAAACTTACCTACAGAGCGAACTCTCCCGTTTTCTCCTCGGAACCTACATTTCAAAAAGGTAGGAGCCGGACTACTATGCCTACCAAACATGAAGCAAAGTGCTACACCTGTCTTAAACTAATAATTCCTAATCATGTTGTTATTAACCCTTTTTTTCACCATGTCTCACCCTGCACATTTAACTGAGAATATTTCATGTTTAGGAAAAATATAATCAGTGAATGATTATTAATATTGTAGGCTGACTAGAGGAAACTCTTGCTAATTTATTGTCACATCCTGGCTGTTAAAATCCTAATTTTCCGCATTGCATTTGAAGCAACCCTAGGCTAATTACCTGGCTGGACTTCAGCGACTTCAAATAATTAATTATGAATATACCGTGATATATACCGTTACCGACCGTGCTTCAAATTATACCATGATATGAATCTTAGGCCATACCGCCCAGCCCTAAGCATGGCTCTAAAAAGTCACAATACTAAGAGAATACAGTTGGAAGTTTTCAAGAATAAACTATTAAAAAGTAAAGGTCTAAGCTGTGAATATATAAGGAAACATGACTTGATAATCACCAACATCACCCGCCCTGAAAAATCAATATAAATCAGATCAAATGATATTGAGTAGATATCAGTGAGGGAACTGTGATGAGATCATGTGTCTACTGTGAGTCATAATAAATAAAACCAATGGCAGAAGAGAGGAGATAGCTGTGTGCTGACTCATCTGTCTCCACTCCACCAGCTGATTCTAAATGCTGATCATTTATATTCGACTCTCAAAATGAGGATGACTTTTTGGTTATAACATTGTAACATTTTCTTGTAATATTACAGCTGTATTCTCAATTATTAAAGAGCAACTTTAGTCCTCTATCTTTCCCCCCGACTGTTTACATCAGACGAGTTTCAGCCTTATTAAGGCCTGATTAATTCATCCAAAGGTCATCCAGAATTCAATGTAGTTCAACTGTAGTTACATACAAACTCTCATATTAATGTCTACACCAACCACAGAAAGGCTCACGCTTCTTTCTTTCATTTTCACCGGCTGACATTGAAAGCAGTGAAACCGACTTTGGTTTCCTAAGTCTCCACCTTCACTGACTGCCCAGACTGTAGTTCACAGCCAGACCTGTTTGGACTGCTAGCTTAAAGAGTGACTTAACAGTAAATCTACATTAAGTTACTAAATGATATGTAAAGTCACTTATTTACACTATTCTGAACCCATTTTAAAGTGTTCATTGCAACACTTATTTTCCTTGTCCCAGAGAAAATCCAGTAACTCTGTCCTCTTGACCACCCAAAAATCTGAAGAACCCATGATGTACCCTGGGACACTCTGCCAATGTGACATTGCCTTGTACTTCTGGGACAGTAACTTTTTTTAATTTGTCATTACTTCATTCTTTTCTCAGGAAAGGGGCAAATGATTGATTGTGTAAAAAAATTGACTGTATATATAATTTACAACTCAAAAGGTAAATTTAGTGTTACACTATCGTTTAATATCATATTACACGCGTTCTTACTTTTTCCTCATAACATTCTGACTTTGTTATGACTCCATTTTCAAAATCTCCTTTTTTTCCTCTATCAAAAGTGGCCCTAATACATCATCATCATCGTCATCATCAAGGTTTATCTTCTGCTCAATGACTCCAGCAACAGCATATTCTGATAAAACTGTAAAATCAGTACAAAAACACTGCACTTTGCCAACCATAGTGTCAAGTCACCCACAGTCTTTTAAAAGTTTGTTTGGTGAAGTGCAATAGAGTTTGCTCCTCTTGCAAACGCATTTGACCGGTTACATTTCCAATAAGCAAAAACTACAAATAATGTAACGACTGTAACTCTGTCAGCTTACTACTTTGGAAAACTGCTGATGAGAAACTGAAAATGGAAGTGGAATGAAAATGCTTCACCAATTTCTACAGGCACCACACACACATTCTGACTCAGCAAAGTAATTAAAACAGCCCACATAGTTGTGCAAACACACACACACACACACACAATACACACACACACAGTACCAGTCATACACTATTGCATATTGTGCAATATAGTGTAAATAGCTAGAAAAACTGAATCCAAGTCTTTCTTTGGCAGCATGTTGGAGGTGCCAGCCTCCACAAAGAGGTGCTAATTTATGGCTAGCATAAAGAACAGCTTTTGCCAGTGCAGGGAGTGTGTGTGTGTGTGTCTGTGCATGTGTGTTTATGCAGCTACTCAGCCTAAATCTGGGACAGCCATTATAATAGACTTCTACTTTAAGATGTGTGCAGCTGCAGGGTCTTACTGCTGTACATGTGTGCACTCCTAAATCCTTTAAAATCTAGTTACACGTTCACACAAACTAACAACTGTATCTAACAACACTGAAACAATAATAATGTAATATGTCACTTTTTAAAAAGAAAAACATGGATACATTAAAGCCGAATTGGTATAAAGCAACCATATAACACAATATAAACCATATAAACCCTAAATTATGACTTCAGTAAAAATATTATATACATTTTTTTAAGATTCACACACATAAACCTTTAACTTTTCAATCTTCTCATCTAACTCTCGCAGAAAGGTGAATAAGCACATTCCCCAAAACGAAAACAGCTTCTTCTATGGAGTTGACAGGAATGAACAAGTCACCTGGCTTCATCCTGCATCTTGGAACATGGTATTACCCACTGTCCAGACAATCTGTCAGCAAAACAGTAAGAGCCTGAGCATAAAGACAGAAAAAAGTGCCATTTTGAGTTCTTCTGTCATGGCGGCGCGTGCAGATGTGGCAGCCAGTAGCTCCCTCAAACTTCACTACACTTTTTAAATTGATATTTTTTCGTCTTTATTACTGAACCTATGACAGATACACACTCATCAACATCGGAAAAGGAAGCGCAGGGATTGGATTAAGTCCAGCGGACCTCGAGATGATCACTGCCCACAACATCTTCTAACCACACAGCCAGACCAGTTGGACCAAATGCCACTACGAGCGGCTGCCCCTGCGGTCGCCCAAGGAAGAGGGGGAAGAGAGCCGGGATAAGAGCTAAGACCCAGCTTGGACATAAGGCTATTCTACTAGCCAGCCTAGTTATGCCTAATGTCCGGTCACAGGAAAATAAAATGGATGAAATCAGAGACTGTTGTGCCCACATCTTTACAGGGACCTGGCTCCATCACAACATCCCAGATCAAGCTATTGCACTCCACGGGTGGACCGTGTTCCGCACAGACAGAACACAAGACTCCGGTAAGATGAGGGGAGGCAGACTCTGTGTTTACATCAATGATGCTTGGTGCTCAAACGCAGTCAAAGCCGATGGACGAAGTCGAAGTCATCAGCAGTCGCATGGCAAAACAACCGGATGGTATTTTTGTTGTAGCTGGTGATTTCAATCAAACAGACCTCAGCAGCCCGTTGCACCAGCTATATGTAAGTTCTCTCTCTGCAAAGTCCCCACTAAACAATGCTTTCAAACTAGTTAGTTTGATACTAAACACGAAATCTCTAAAAACGTTATTTGCCTATACACTTTGGACTATCAGACCACCTTTCCCTGCTTCTCCTCCCAGCTCATTACGAGGATCAAACCATCAAAAAAAAAAAACAGTTAAAGTGTGGACAGATGAAGCTACAGCAGCTCTACAGGACTATTTTGAGTGCATAGACTGGCACATGTTCAGAGATGACGCCACCCAGGAGAACCACATCAATCTTCTTCAAACATGATGAGACTTCATATCGCGAGGAAATTAATAATCTCGCAGGGTGCTGCACAGAGAACAACCTACTGCTCAACATCAACAAAACCGAGGAACTGATCGTTGATTTTAGAAAAAAGGAGGCGAAGACACACACCCCTGTCTACATCAGTGAAGCTGAGGTGGAGCAGGTGAACAGTTTTAGGTTTAGGAATCAGCATCACAGAGAACCTGTCATGGGCATCACATATCCCTACCCTGGTAAAGAAAGCTCAGAAACTACTATTTCTTAGAGAACCATAAGAAGGCAAAATTCCTGTGCCAAGTTACTGACAACTTTTACAGAGAATCAATAGAAAGCATCCTAACTGGAAACATTACAAATTGGCATGGTTTGTGCATGGCCCATTTCTCATGTTTGCCCATCATTTGGTCCAAGCAGGACATTGTCTGACATGGAAATCATTTTCAAAGTTATTAATATGGACATGGCCCTTTAAAAGGGGCTGTAAAAGTATTCTAATATTGGTAGTTGCAGTCCAACGTACACATACATACTGCCAGCCAGACTGGCCACAAACCCCAGAACAGCACTGTACCTGATCCAGAGCCTGAGGTGGTCATGTCATAGATGAGGTCCTTAAGCGTTGTTCCAACAGTGATGAAGGGGTGGTCCATGGAGGGGTCCTCTTCATTGGGCACCCGATGGTGGTGGTGATGATGGGCTCCGGCACCTCCAGCCCCCAGACCCCTGTGGCTATGGCAAACATAGAAGGCCAAGACCAGCAGCAGGCAGAGCACACACACTGGGCCAGCAATCACCGCTGCGAGGGCCACGGGGCCCAGAGGTGGAGTCTTCACTGTGGGGACTGCAGGACAGAAAGGAGACACACACAGTCGGTTAGAAAAGATGACAGTCGGTTAGAAAAGTTAATATATGACCTGTGAGTGTACTGGGTTATATCTGGCTGTGAGATCAACATGTTCGCAAAAAAAGTTAACATGTGAGAGATCAAGTGAGGCCGCAAACTGCTGGAAAGGTTAACTCTGAGCATACTGATGGCTGACAAGTGGCAGGGCTAAAGTGCTAGCCACAAGCCAGGAAGCTAACAGGCCAAGTGGTGCGGGGGCACATTCCATCTGCTCGGCTGATGGGAGATCTGGCCTGTAGCACACACNCACACACACACACACACACACACACACACACACGGTCCAACGAGGCAACTACAATGTCTTCATCCATTTACTGAAATGAATGTAGATAAAAGACACAAGGGACAGATGAACTGGAAAACCTGAATTATCTGTCCTGGGTGTTTCCTTGCCTTTGACCCACTGCATGCTGGGATCGGCTCTTGTCCCGTGTAACTTTAAGAACAACTGGAAATGGAACGACAAATATTTGTAAAAATAAACATGTTTATATACATTTGTAATCTTTGTCAACCTTTAATCTCAATCAGAATTAATGTGAAAGAATTAAATTAAATAAAAATTTATATTTTCGTGTTGACAATCCCCCTTTGCAACCGTACTTATGACCCCCCCAGCTGTGTATAAAACGCAAAAGGTCTGCACATTTCCAGTAAATTTCCAGACATTTTCCAAGAGAAGTCAAGCTCGGGAATTTTGCACAATTTCAATATAAAAATATAAAAAATTTACATTTTAATAGTGAACTTATTTG
>NTHP01000463.1:417392-447044 GCA_003416845.1 Oplegnathus fasciatus
GGGGGGGGGGATACACATAAATAAGTAACACATCTTGTGGCATGTTTTGGTCAGGCGTATGCTGATTTAATTGAATTGTATCCATGCACACATTCAGCAGCGCACTCTTCCATCATCTGTACACATAATTTGCCAGCATCCCATTAAATAGGAATTCAGAAAATGACAACCCTTCGTATGCACAGTGCATTCTCCCATTACATGTGCAGCCCACACTACTGCCAACACTACTGCACTGTGTGAGCCAAAAGACTATAAGCTTTAAGGTACGTTTTGGTTATATTACTGGAGTGCATATATTCTATATTTTTTATGATATTTCAGTTAACCAGCAGTTAGTGCCCTAAAAGAAAGTATAGAGTTTATAACCTGTTAACACTTTCTGCTGGCTGGCTAGCTGTTACCATGTGAGATGTACCTTGATTGAAAATATATATAAATTAGTTGTTCACTTTAGACGCTAAGTTTGCACACAGCCCACATTGTCGGCTCAAATTTTCAAAGTACCTTTCCCCATTCACTAGTTGGTTAACTTGCTAGCTAGCTAACTCACCACATGGCACATTAATATATGATACTTGTGCAGTGGCCATTCAAAACGTGCCTGTTTGACACGGGCCGATAGCTTGGCCTCCGGTATTGCTGAGGGTCCTTGGGTCCTCAGCAATACACCTGCCAAGTGTGAAGTCTATCGGATGAATGGTTGTCGAGATAATCGAAGGACAGACAGAGACTCCTTCCATTTATAGTTATATATTATTATTATTATTATTATTATTATTATTATTATTATTATTATTATTATATTTGACAGATTTATGGATTTCTTTAGCATATTAATGGATTTTTGCCTTCAAGGAACATTCTGTTCATGAACAAAGGGCTTAGTCTTCATTAATCAAACTGCTTAGCTAGTCACCTGTACATGGCCTTGCATTTGTGCTTTTTGTTAAAAGAGTCAACTAAACTGTTATGTTTTTCATTTCTTTCAGAAGGGTTTGCAACTGTGTCTGCTTATGATATGGTAAAAAGTTTGTTTCTATCTGTATATGACACAGTAAATACAGCCTGAGCAAATAACCCTTATATTTCTATTTTATTCTCATTATTTCCCGTTAATTCCCATGTAAAGTTTACACCTTGAATATTCCCGGAATGTTGCAACCCTACAGTAGTCCTAAGTAAGCATCACTTTGCTTCAAAATAATTGGGAAGCAGAGCTTCACTGAATAGTTTGTTACTGTGTGATAGATCAACAAAGGCAGGGTGGTGAAGGGAAATCAGTGTTGCCTCCAACAATGTTGTCTAAATTGAGGTACAGAAAATTGCAGCACAGCTTCTAAATGACTTGTGACCAATTACAAATGATTTAACAGACCTGTAACATGGAGGCTGAGAGAAAGTACTGTATGCTTGCACACATAAAAGCAGTTTGACTCTGGGTGACAGTGGCCCCCAATGTTATCTATTAAAGGCCTTATTCAAACTGTCTTTGTCTACAGTATCTTTTGAATGTCAAAAAGCCACTACTTTAAGAAAGGTCTCCATTACGTAAATGTTCTGTAATGTATATGATTAATCGTGACAGTGCCGTTACACAAAGAGCAGATATTTGGAATCTGGTGTGCAAGAAGGAGTGGTGGCACAGCTGGAGAACTGGAGAAAAATAATATCAAATGACGGAATTTAAAACAGATTTTGCAAATCAATGGCTGTTTGTCTCTGTGGCTTAATTAAACCTACTAAAATACTATAACCAACCTTGTAGATCCCCCAATTAATTTATGATCAATGTCATCACTCATAGATAGAATATAGAATTCTACTGCCTATTTTAGCTTAAAATCTGAGGGGGGGCATGCATTGTTAAAAATAATTAGGTATTAGGTTGTCACTCATTTTATTCCTTTCTGCTCACATGCTGTAAAGCATTTTGCTGGATATTCATACCGTAAGCAGCTGGCATGAATTTGAGATGGACGATATGACAATATATAACGTGAGATGATAAAAATGTGTCTGCCGTGAGAGATTCTGCCATGCTGTTTAGATAGCGGTATCTATCACTTTAACATCTCTGGGTATATTAGGCCACTTCGAGCAATTCTAAAACTCAAACTTCATCCATTATTACATGCTCTACTGAGCATCAGTGATATCTTTCAGGTGAGGTGCCTGCACGGAGCCCAAAGGACACTAAAAGACAACATCCACCCCAGCAACAGTCTGTTCTCCCTGCTGCCGTCTGGCAAGCGATACAGAACTACCACTGTTGTACCACCAGACTCCAGAGCAGCTTCTCTCCTCAGGCTGTGAGACTCCTCAGTTCATCATCTGCAATCCACCGTAATGAAAAGTTTTTTGATTTGTATTTGTTTTTTTGTGTGTAGTATGAAGGGACTACAGCTTGAATTTCATTACACAACTCAGTGTTGTATAATGACAAATAAATAAACCCTTGAACCCTTGAAACTGCTCTGTAGGCCCATGGTGGAACATCTTAATCTTAATAAAGCCCATGAAACTTGCTTTTAAAACTATTCATGACTAAATAAGGAGCAACTAAAAGTTTAAGTTAAAAAAAAAAAAAAACAGTCGTAAACTCGTAAGAACTGTGTGGGTGTGGTTTGCTGTCATTTGACTGACAGTGGTCTGGCAACACAAGCAAACAACCCCTCAACTGTCTTCCAACTTTACCATCATTCAGATGTTCCTAAATCCTGCTTGGTGCATTAAAATATCACGTTTTTCCAACGGAGCCCCGCCCACTGTAACCCAGTGTGAGAGCCCAGAGGAAACCACACATACCAAAATAACCAAAACAGATCTAACTTTGGCAGAAAATTGTGTGTTCATGTAGGACCCCATCACAAAGATGTTTCTCCATTGTTAATATATCACAACATACACTTAGTGGCCACTTTATTAGGTACACCTGTACAATCTAATGCAATTCAATCCAACAGCTCTGCTATAAATTCTACCTTTACGAAGTTTATAATGTTCCGTTTTTGTTGACTTTGTCTGAAATGTGTCAATTCAATTATATGTTTTAGCACTGCGGTCATAGTTAGTGGTGCTGTTGTACTGGACTACATTATATTCAGAGGTGTTTCTAATACTCTGACCCCCTCATGTTTGTAAATAGAGAGGACAAAAAATTAGTAACACCTCTCAGTATAATGTAGTCCAGTACAACAGCACCACTAACTGTGACCTCAGTGCTTCTGCAGTGTTCACCAAGTTCAATTTAAGACACTTAAGTACCTTTTTAAATACCACAGAGAATCCAATTTAGCCACAGCCACAGTATGAAGTAGTAGTAGTATGCCAGGAAACCAGCAGAATGATAAGGCTTCGAATTATTTACTCGACTTTCCTACTGTACTTCTATTGTTTATTAGAGGGAACATTAATTTAAAAAAATTAAAAATTAACTTAATATCGCATTTTTGTCAGTAATTCCCTGCTGTATAACAATAATTTAATATTAATTTAATAATTATCTAATTGGATTAACATATCTAATTATCCAAAAGATCCATATATGATTTTTACGTAAGGTCAGAGGTCCGGAACAATGTCAGCAAAAATTTTCCAACCTAAATAAAAGTCAATAAGTTGTCCATACTGTAAAACGTTCAACAGCTCATCATATCATTTCACTTCAATATTTGCGAAACTTAGTAATGTTGTGTTGTTTCATGTTTGGCTCAGTGATATTATTACTGATCACTGATTTTATAAATCAATGCAGTTTCTTTAGGTTAGCGATACTATAACTAACCTTTCTGCCTATTACAGGCAAGAAAAAAATATTTAAATATAACAGGAAATTAGTACGAAAAGAACACCTTTGGAAATGAAATGTAAGACATCTAATACTTTTTAAAGGCCTCAGTCAGAAAGTCTTCAACAGTTTAAAGACCTGCAAATAACCTGTCAAGGCTTTTCCCCCTCTTTTGTCCAACACCGCAAGGTGAAAAAGATAAATGAAAACACATTTTTAAGAACTTATCTGACACACAAAGAATCTCTGATTCCAAATTGTCTCATTCACAGTATTTTGTGGTTTATTAAACCGAGTTTATTTTCTTTATACATATGATAATAAAATGAAATGAATAAAATGCTTTTAAAAAGCACTCTGTTTATTTCACCTTGAGCTGCTGTAGCCTTTAACTTTATGTGACACCATTCAATTCAGACTTGTGTCGTGTTTAAGGAGTTTTACTAGGTCAAATTTAGTAAGATTGCCGTTGTGACTTTAATGTAAAAACAGCCCAAAGACACAGTTTGGCTTGTGACAGCGGGCAGTATGACCAGAAGCAGAAAGTGCATCAATATAATTTTCATCACACAGTCCATATCATTATTTCACTACTATCAAAAACAACAGCTAAAAATTCAGAGATGCTTATTGAAGACACGTAGAGCCATTTATGACAAAAGTGAATGCAAAAGTGATATCCCACCACAATAAATAGCACCTGCAAGAGGAAAAGATGAATTTAAATCATCCGAGCTGTTAACACTGTTAACGCTCTCTTTCTGTTCTTTTCTACTCAATCCACTATTTTAATGCTAGAAGTGTCTTGCATTAGCAGCCTTGCTGATCACACACACACACACACACACACACACACGACTAAAGTAGACTGCATATCCTCTCATTCAGTGAATGTATGAGAAACGAACAGAGAGGAAGACTGAAAAAGGAGGAAGGACAGAAAGGGAAAAAGCCTTGAACCAATACTTTTATTAGAAAGCCAATGTTGATAGGTTTTTGGATTGGGAGAGTTACAATAACTGTCATTTACTGTTCAGCATCCTGAGCATTTTAAATAATGTGTTTATATTCAGTGTTTGTTAGTCTTCTCAGGTTAAGTAAATCCCCAGAAAAAACAAAATTTGATATTTCTGAATATATTTTTAAACTATCAGGTAAGTAAATATTAATGGACCAGGAAAAGTCTGTGATACACAGTGGCTGTCAAATGAAGACCTAATTCAAACCCATATGATGAAGGGATGTAATACTGAGGTTACTGAGGCAAAGTCACAAAAATATGAAAATAAAATGACAATTCAACTAACAGGTGGGGAGGGAGGAAAAAAAGGAAAAGTGGGATTAATTCATGACGAGCCTGTATCCTCATCCTTTTGTAGTAACCTGATAACACATTGACTCAAAGTTAAATCTAGTTTCAGGGTGCATATTGGACATGGACAGTAATGTAGAGTTATGCATATCCAGCTTGTATGTTGCAATTGTAATTTACTATTTAACTACAGTACACACAGGACAGTTGTGTTTAAAAGTCATGCACTTCCATGATAAACCCACAGGGGGGATTTAAATTACTCTGGCTGACTAGACCTCTGCTCAGAGCCGTCTGTTTGTCTAAATGCATTTGTTAATCATAACAATAATGCATCTCACAGTACAGATACACAGTTCACTTTATACAAAGTCACTGCAAATTTCAGTATTATGTATTTTCTATGGTATCCACACTTTATGAAGTTGCATAAGCATGAAAAATGACTGGTTGGCAGGTGTTCATTAAATTCATACAAGTCTATGGAAAGGTACTGCATATTAAACTACATGTAACCATAGCAACGGTATGTATGCTTCTCACTTTTAACATACTGAAACTATCCTAACTATATGTTCGCCAAGACTACAAACACCCTTTAAAAATGGATGAAGGAGCCTTTGTTCTTTCTTTGATGCCATGGTATAAGCATAACAATACACTCTGAGGTCTCCATGTCTCTCAGTTATTTTTCTCTTTTATTTCCAGTTTTTATTGAAAAAGTAGATCTGGTAATTTATCAGTGTTTATTTAGAGTAGTAAAAATCAGATTATAAAAATTAATAATTGGTCAGTTATTTTAATCCCATCTGGAGGGTGTTTTTCAGCAAACTCGCTGGTATTCCTGTAATTAAAATCCCAGAAAGCTTTTGGCTTTCTCTTTTGTCCTGTGTCCATGTCTATTACAGACCATATGCTAATTTCACAATGGTTAAAATGACATGTGGAACGATGGGTTAAATTACCGAGGAGCACGGTGAATATTGAGGAGTTGTTGGAAAACGGCACAGATCACTTCAGATGAACTTTGCCTTGGCATATCATGCTGCTCCACAGAATGGCTTCCCCTTGCCCATGGTTGGAAATGTCAGACTCTTCTGTCTCCGACCTGCCTTTCCCGACACTCCTGGGGAGGTGATCGCTATCCCTCCGGCGACAGAGTTTACCTGTACGCTGAAAGCCAGGACTCTACACCTCTCAGGATGCCACTGGTGAATGCTCGCTCCATAGCTAACAAAACTTTTGTGCTGAGTGGCATCATCCAGTCCAAGAAGTTAGACGTTTTGTTTGTGACCAAAACCTGGCAGAGGACTATGGAACATACTCATCGAGCTGTGCCTGAAGGATTTTACTTGTATCGGCTTGCCTAGAATTTCAGGCCACGGTGGAGGAGTTGTTCAGAAACCATTTTTCATGTCGGTTGGTGAGCACTGGGTCTTTTCTTTCTCTTCTTCTGTACTTCAAATGATTACCCTGCCCTTCCTGGCCAACAAACCTGGAAGGTTTTTCTCCAATTTCACTACAAGAGTCCACCAATCTGGTTAGTAGGGCCGAACAACATGTAATAAAATAAAATAAAATCATTTTCACTGAAAAAAATATAAAAATGATGATGTGATTTTTGCAGGGGCCTGTACCAAACAAACATGTTCCCCTACACCGGAGAACGTGATTTGTGGGCCTGAGCATCTCTGTAACACCGCAATGCTTCATTCATAATAGTATGTTGTGACACATTTTACTTTTATCAAGAAATTGCAGCTCCTGCGATTTGGATATTGCACTTGGCCATACTGTGATTTTGATAATATCTCGATTAATTGTTCAGCCCTACTGGTTAGTAATATGAACTTCCTCTGGTCCCCTCGACATTGTACTAACTTCTTTGTTAAAAAAATGTTATTGGCTGTATTTGTCCTTGTGCAGTTAGAGTACAGTGTGTGCTGCTCTACAGTAGCCTGCTCTGTTGACTAGAGGCAGGGCTGGAGGGATTAGTTCTTCTGCTAAAGGGATCACAACAGCTGACACAAGCTGTATTCCAACATCTCATTTAACCTCGGTGATATCTTCTGTAAACAGTATTTTGACGTCTGTCTCAAAGAAAAAGAAGGAAGAAAAAAGAAGAATGACGCTGAACTTATTTCTCAGCTCCTAGTACTGAGCAAAGAGCACCATATCTGACACAGCAACCAAGCGCTGTAAATATCGTTACTTAGTAGCATTCATTTCATCCATTATTATTCCTGCATGTAACTGAGCAAAATCTGCTAGTGTAAGTAAGTTATCTTGGGCTGGAGAAAACAGGTAAACGTTAAACGCTGTAAAATGTAAGATACTGTGGTGTGTGATAATATTGGATAACAGATAAGGCAGTGGTTAAGACAGTCTGTGGTTGCATGAATACAGTAGAGATCATCAGTCAAAACTAGCTCTGTGGGCAGTTTTATCTCCTTAAACGAACCATGACTGTCTTCACAGTGAATGCCATCATGCTCAATCACTGTGCAGCTTACATCTGTATTTTTAGGATGACTTATAAGATGTGCTTCTCAATGTGAACTGACAGCAATGCCATTTTAAAATACATTTGTCCCAGTTTAAGATGCAACAACAGCGTAAGAACAACAAAGACCTTTCATCTGTATTTGTTTGCAACAGACTGCTGTTTGGCCTTCGACTTTTGACTGAACTGAGGCATCGGCCCAAATGGCGGCAGTCAGCTTTCGTTCCATTAAGTGTTGCTGCCTTGTTGACCTCCAAAGTTATGGCAACAAATCGACTTTGAGCAACCGTGAGTTTTTTTGTACACATAAAGTTTGATCAGATCTCAGTAAGAATGAAAGTTATTTTATTCTTTAGTCGAGAGAAATTGATTGACTGCAGAATTAACCAGACAACACATTCCTTCCCAGTCCTGCCCATTTTTGTCATTTTACTTCTACAAGGTTTTAGTTGTACTTGTTGAGCGACACATTCAGGAGGTCTATTATAAAAGTGACCTTGTATAAGTGTCTGAAGCCCTGGGAGTTTCTCTTCAACATGCTCCATCTACTAAAGCCTCACACCCAATGGTCATCATGCCCTCAAATAGAGGCGAAGAAGGGCTTGGATTGTGCATCAACACCATTAACAAGTATATAAACATGTGTGCATGTGTGTTTTTACCTGGGACGATTTCAAGGTTGGGCTCTTTGTTGCAGTAGTCCATGGTACAGCACATCGGGTAAATACCCGTGTCGTGTTTGACAGACGGGGCACAGATGAAGGGCCGGTCTCGCGGGATCAGTTCATTTTCGTGTACGCACTGGCGCTGCTCAATAGTAAGCCGGCTTCCCGACTTGCGGATAGCTACAAAACAGACGCCATCTGTTGTGCAGCTGGAGTTGGCACTGCAGCGGTCACAGTAACACTGGAGGGCTGGAGGAAGAAGAGGCAAAGGAGGAAGAAGAGAGGGAGAGAGAGAAGAAAGGGAGTGGGTTACAAATGAGGCTACAATTGAAGCTTGACTTGTTTTTTATGCCAATGTCAAAGCAGATATGAACATGATCCAACAGAAGGTCATGTAGGCTTAAAACATTTATTTACTGCACTTTTGTCCCATTTTAGTGACAAAGATATTCAACACTTTGCCTTGACCGAAAACCTATAAAGTTGAAAATACTAGAGATGACTCAACAACACTTTTTAATTTCCGATACCAATCTGAAATTCATTTTTACATGACATTCGCTTTACTCTTTTCAATTCACTCTTGCAACAACACATGGGAGAATTCATTTCCCCATGTCTGAGCCATGGAACTGTTCAGTCTGAGTGCTGCTTTTTTAATATCAAACCTCAGGCTACTCGGTTTACTGTGCTGAGTTTGTACACCAACTTACATTTTTTTCATCGTCTATCGTGTGAGAAAATGAAACCTTTTCGAACATTTTAAATAAAAACCAACTTAATGTGCACTTTTTATTTCACATGCCTACGCTGAGAAAATTTTGAAAAGTTCAGTGCATTGAGGAAAACAAACATGTTGTTTACTGAATTCCAACATGCAAATCCAAGGCTGAGAACCAATCAAAGGTTTCTTAACCCCACTGCTTCCTCTCTGATGTGTGTGTTTGCGTGTGTGTTGTGTGGGTATTTGGGAAAGAACTCTCACTGAGGGAATATGAGACATTACATCACTCCAGTCATACTTTTGCCATACTTTTTGCATAAGAGAGAGACAGAGACATGCCGACGCTCAAAGCAGACAGACAGACAGACAGACAGACAGACACACACACACACACACACACAGCTGTAGTGTAGTGTCCCCAGCTGGGGAGCACATGGCTGACATCAGAAAAAGCCCAAGAATCCGATTTGTTTAGTTTGCACAAACTCCATATACACTCCCCTCCAAAAGTATTGGAACAGTGAGGCCAATTCCTGTATTTTTGCTGTAGACTGAAAACATTTGGGTTTGACATCAAAAGATGAATATGAGACAAGAGATCAACATTTCAGCTTTTATTTCCAGGTATTTACATCTGGATCTGATACACAACTTAGAAGATAGCACCTTTTGTTTNCACACACATAAACACACACACACACACACACACACACATATATATATAAATTAAGCAAAATAAAGAACTAATTCATGTATTTTAAAATATAGTGAACAATTAGTCATCAGGAATTTGGGCAAGCATCATCAGAATAACATCTACTGACATCACAGCAACACTAAGTATGATTCTGGAGACAGTCGCAGAGGAAATAGCTGAATGTTTATGCGTGCGAGTGACTGTCAAATTGCTTCCTCTACGTTTTTTGGGGAAGATAACATCACGCCTGGGTGTTCTAGCAGTCCAATGAAAGCTTGTAGACAGAGAGAGGGCATAGTCAGTTTCTGCTTCCGTTGAACTCTGGAGTTCTGCTCAGAAGAAGCTGTGAGGCTGCACAGTGGAAGTGACTGATCCGGCATTGATTTTGGCTGGCTGGCTCGGTGTCATCATCAGCATATGTTAATGAAGAGAGGAGGGCAATGTTAAAGGGCCAGAGATCGAAGTAACAAGACTGTGGCACACCTCCGGACTAAATGATGGGATTTAGACGCTGGATTGTTTGTGGTGGGGCTTTGGGTAAGCAAAAAAGAGTCTGTCTGACAGTAGTATACATTGTAAACTTTTACATTCACATCTTTGACTTTAAAGATATCTTTACCTTACAACTGAAGGGTTAATAAAAGTGATAATGAAAAGACAAATTTGGGAAAAATATGGGAGAATGTGATTTCCTAATTTCATCTGCTGCAAAGCTTTAAATGAGTTTCATTAATAAGAATGTTTGCCAGCTAAGTATACACAATTAATAAACTTAGATAGCTGCAGCTCCGGCTGAAAACCACATCCTGTATGGCCTAATCTGAATGTGTTTGCTAATATTACAGCCTTGACTAATGTTTTGAGAGATGAGTCTTTCTTCAGTTGAAGTACAGAAATGATTTTGACAGTTTTGAGAGAGGGGTTTGAACTCAGGGAGTGCCAATCAAACATTTGGTTTGTATATTTGATGACTGGGAGCAAATTACTGAGAAAATTATAATAGACACATGCAAAGTTTGGACCACAAACCCTAAACTTAAAGAAGCTACACTCCCCTCTAAAAGTATGGGAACAGTGAGGCCAATTCCTGTATTTTTGCTGTAGCCTAAAAACATTTGGGTGAGACAAGAGATCAACATTTCAGCTTTTATTTCCAGGTATTTACATCTGGATCTGATACACAACTAAGAAGATAGCACATTTTGTTTGAACCCACCCATTTTTCATGTGAGCAAAAGTATTGAAACATGTGACTGACAGGTGTGTCTTGTTGCCCTGGTGTGTCCTATTACACTGATTATTCAAACAATGAATAGTGCTGAATGTCTACGTTCAGTTTCAGATTTGGGTTTTGCCTACTAACAAGTATTGTGTATGTATCAAAGCCTGATATATCTTATCCCTCTGTACCATACAGCTCCATTGTTGTCCAAAAACTATTAAAAACACAATGAGCCACAGTGTCGCACCAAATACTCACTAGAGCACCAAATGTGGATTAATCCGCTGCTGAAAATAGTCCACAACAAAAGAACTATTTCTTGCTGTTTGTTTGATAAAAACTACAGTGAGGAGTTGTTTTAGGAAATTACTGAGACTTAAAAAACAACAACTATATATTTGTGTTTTTAAAGATTTACGTTTTCAGTGGGAACCCATGTGCTTGAAGGTAAGAGACACAGACAGGGTAGGGAAGTCAGAAAGTATCGGGAACACATCTTTGACTTCTCCAGTGCTTTCAATACCATCCAGCCCTGCCTTCTAAGAGATAAGCTTCTGGTGATGGACCCCGACACTGCATCCTGACTATGGACTACCTCACTGGCTGGCCACACTATGTCATAGTGGATGGCTGTGCCTCTGAGGTTGTGATTAGCAACACTGGCGCACCTCAAGGAACTGTTCTGGTGCCATTCCTCTTCACACTCTACACCTCAGACTTCCGTTACAACTCTGGTTCAACTCTTGCCCCCCATGTCCCTGTTACCATCCGGGGAGAGGAAGCGGAGAGGGTGGAGTCCTACAAGTACCTTGGGGTCCAAATCAATAAAAAACTGAACTGGTCTCACAACACCGACACCCTCTTCAGAAAGGGACAGAGTAGACTGTTCTTCCAGAAGAGACTCAGATCCTTCAGTGTGTGCAACAGACTCCTGAGGATCTTCTACCAGTCTGTAGTAGCCAGTGCTGGTGAGGCCAGCAGACTGAACAAGGTGGTGAGGAAGGCCGGCTCTGTGGTCAGACTGGAACTGGACAGTCTTGATTCAGTGGCGGAGAGGAGGATGAAGGACAAAATCAAAGCCACCCTACACAACCCCTCTCATCCTCTACATGACGAGCAGTGACAGATGGGCAGGTTCATTCAGCCACTGGATCATCCCACCCAGGTGCAAAACGGAGCGCTTCAGATGCTCATTTGTACCTGCTGCCATCAGACTGTACACTCAAGACACTCACCTCACCTCTACCTCTCCACTGTTTCTCTGTTGGACTGCTGAACTGATTATATACCTCACCACAATTGTTGATATATTCTTGTTATATAATATACAATACCATACATAACTAAGGAACACTAGCCTACATCTCTCAACTCGTTCTCCAAATCTATAAAACAGAGGTTACTGGAAAATCTAACATGCTGTCATAATCTGGAGTAGTGGTCATATCATTGTTTTACTATTTGTCTGTGCTTATGTTCTTTTGTATGTTTTCTTTTAATGTTTTCTTCTTCATATGCCATCAACCTACCAGGGACTGCAGATGAAAAATAGCCTGCATGTCTAAATCTGGCACATTTACATGATGGACTTCAGAACTCATGTTAATTAATGTGCATTGTCCCTTCTTAAATAAAATGAACAAACATATTTGATATTCTATTCTCTGTTATATTGCTGTACTATACTCTATATATCATATTATACCATGTACTATGCAGCGTCAGAAATGAACAGGGGCAAAGGGCAAAAATGCCCCAAGAAATCTCAGAATGCCCCTAAAAACCGTGATCAAGATTTAAAAAAAAAAAAAAATTACATTTACCAGTTTAGGCAAATATCCTAATCCTACATTAAACCATCATTTTATTTCCATTCCAATTCATTTAATTTCCATTTCCATCTCTAACAGACACTCTAACAAACAGTGCTATTGTTACGATGCCTGGCAGAGGGCCAGGCAATCCTGCACCTGCAGCTGCAGTGAAGTTGGCTTCTGCGATGGACCGGTACTTCATTAAAAAAAGTTCCTACTGTTACCAATGAAAGCAACCCAACACCACCCTCAGCAAATAAGACGGAAAAGAAAGTTGCAGTTTCTACAATTGAAAAATGGAAAATAGACTGGCTTGGTGTTGGAGAGGTTAGTAAGACTCTCCTCTTCTGTAAAGCGTGCAGGGCTCACGCACCCAAATAGCCTTGGATAGCTCAAAGCTAATAACGACTTTGTTTAAAGAAGCAAACAGATGAAAAGGTATTCAGCTCACCGTCACCAAGCAAGCAAGCATCATTGATTTGCTTATGGTAAGTAACATTAACACTAATGCTAGAGACTTTAAAATGCCGTTTTAACAGTGTCTATACACATACAGATGATTGTACACTTCTCTTTGGAACAGCAATAGTGTGCTTTTTATTTACTCATGTTGGCACAAGGTGGTGATTATTGTATTCATTTTAATCTGGGCTCATTTCACATTAAAAACAGTAACTTCATGCACTAATTACCAATTCTTTAGACAGTGGGGGCAAAAGTTGCACCCCCCCAATATTTTTTTCATTTCCTACACTGGTACTATGTTATACTACATACTATGTTATATCATATCCTATGTTATATTGTTGTACTATACCATATTACTACACTTCACCTTACTTTCTATACTTATTACTGTCACTGTACTGCTGCAACAACCAAATTTCCCTGCTGGGGATCAATAAAGGTGTATCTTATCTTTACAGACAACAAACTGACACAAGTGAAGTGGAGACATACTGTATGGCTCTTGCTCTTGTTAAAAGTAAAAACTTATGTTTGCATAACTCACAGTTAAGTTTCATTCATGTATTTTATTCCAGTAGAAATGGAAATGTGATGTTGTGGGGAGCTACAGTACACTACAAACACTGTGGCTATTGTGAGCTACGTCACAGGCTACTCCCGACATGTGCAACTAATGGAATCCCAACTTCCCATCAGTATATATTATAGATTCTTTTAATCAAATGAAAAAGAGCGCTGTCATATGAATGACGCTCCTGTCTAAAGGAGATATTCAGACATCTTCATTTCTGTCACTGTAACATTTTTCCTTCCAACCAGATATTGACGACACGTCTGATACTTGACAACAGCTTTCAGGCCAGCTGTCATTCCAACACCTAATAATGTAACATTCATACTCCTATATCCTATGTTATTTCAGTTCAAATCCAATTCATTTTCCTCACAAGGATCAAGTTTCATTTCTTGAATTTTTCTGTTCAACATCAGCTTAGGAATAGCGTACAGTTTTCCTAATGTGTTTGACAAGTTCACGCTTCATAACAATATGATGCAGAAAAGTTGGCTCAGGGAGGAAACTGCAGTTTATAATTGAATCTAATAAATGTTGTATTTTGCACCAGGCCTCGGGCTACTCAATTAGAACACCCCTTGATCTTCTGCATTGCTAATTAAAGCTAACCACTAACTGTAGCATCCCACAGTCCAAGTAATGCTGCTAACAGTCAGCTAGGGAAAAAACCCAGACACATGACATTTAATGTGCCTTAAGGGTTTTTGTTGATGAGGAATATTTTAGGGGGTTAGAATGTAAATTACATCACTTTTTTCATGTTTCAACTCAACTGAACTCAGTCTTATGAAACTCATTCAGAGACATTTAGACAATTTAAAGCATTTATTGTTATCATGGCTGTTTTTCTTTGTGGAGCCACAGGTCAAGGCATCTTTAATCACCTTTAAACACTGGGAAATAGCAGACAAGACACTTGCAGAGTTGGGAATGTGCTTAATGTAAGGATGTCTGCTTAGCAATCCCTTAGGCTTCCAACCATCAGTAGTGGTGTTATGGTGTGCTATGAATAAACCAGGTCACTCTCTTTCTGTGTCTCTCCACAGTGTCCTTGCCCCCAGCACAGGGCAGACAGAGAGCAGAAAGTCTGGTATCATTATGCAGCTCGGAAACACATCATGCATGGCTGGCCAGGTTAAAGCAACACACACCTTCTCAGACAAGACCTCTGAATAATTAACAGGGCAGGCACACAGTCCACGGAGTAAAGGCGCTGAGAGTGTCTGACATTGGCAGACACAGGCAGATGGTTTTAACAGTATGAAATGTACACCAGTGGAAATCTTCACAGTAGTAATATAAAGATTTAAATACAATAAATCATTAAGTAAATGTCAGTAAACATGTCTACAACATTACTAGGAAGAAATACACTACCAATCTGAGAATGCTAGAACATTATCCAAGTTTTAATGTAACAGAAAGCTTTCTCGCTCATGGAATTCATGGAATTGTCTGGAGGTGAATTCCAGACAGACAAAGTGAGGGAGGTGAATGCAATTACAACAGCAAAACAACAGCAACTGTGTGTATGTGTGTGTGTGTGTGTGTGTTGTGCAATTGGTGGTGTTTCAGGAAGAAGGAAAAACGATCATGCAGTGGATGATGGGAAATAACTAAATAAAAGCCAGCTGACACTGGTCTCCGTTGACTCAACCTCAGAACAAATAAGTCAGAGAAGTCTGTCCCACCAACACACACACATTGCACTGTGTCAGCGAGCCTGTGTCCGAAGTCTAGACTACAAAACAACTGAGATGTTCCATGTGTCGTAGTATGTATTAAAACATACTGGAAGTGGTAGTTCAATGGGTCTGTGCATTAAGTAGAATTCATCAGCAGTTGTTCACGTTGTATAATGAAAAATGCCAGTTTTAGGGGGTGTTACCTAATTTCATTGTCCTACTTGTGCTAATGCAAATGCATGTCAGAAACAGAGACAGCTCGCCTTCAAAGTAAAAGTCATGTGTTTTGAAGCGTGTTGGCTGCAGCGGTCAATTTAAGGAGAGCTAAACTAAATGCTGAATGCTGGCTCTGTTGTCATGACAATAACACCACTAAGCTTAGGTGAGCCGTCTCTGTTTCCGACTCTCAATTTCCTTGTTCAATTTTCACTGTACAAGCTGGAAAATGGAGCAAGCTGATGCTTTGGCGCGTCAAATTGCATTGGATGTCTTCATTCAGTGCGACAATAACACAGGCAAAGCGTTAACAGCGTTTAGGCAGCATCGGCTATCGAAGAACGAGCTCACACACGTCAACATACATTAGCATTAGCACGAGTTGGACAGTGAAATTAAGCAATACACCCTAAACTGGCAATTTCATTATACACCGTGAATAACGGCAGATGAATTATACTTCATGCACGGACCTCAATGTCCTGCTGTTTGTAAGCACCATAAGGTTATGCCAGTAGAACAGAAGTGACATGCTGATGCTTACTAGCATATGTGATGAAGCAACACACATGTATATGTTGAAGAAGTTTTGGTTTTGGAAGGCCACATTCTTGAAAGTTACGATTTTATGAATGGTGTTTTCATTTGTTACCAGGTGTTCACACAGCATTAAAAAAAAACATAAAGGGCCTGTGCTGGTGCGGCTGTGTTGTTTCAGGTACCAATGAGAGGATAAAATGTGATCCAGAAAGTCCAGACTGAGTAACAGATTATCAGGTGCCAAAACACTGCACAGTGGTTTATATGACTATGACACAGGATTTTGTAACTCTAGGAAGTTATCATGGGGACAGTCATTTTATCCTGTGTGTCAGTGATGGCCAGCTTAACAGTAGAAGTACCCAATTCATGTTACAAAGCAATCTATCCGGAATGTGCACTTGCATGTATTAGATTGGCCAACACAGGACCTTGCTGTACTTGCAGGTTCCTCTTTTTACCGCTAGACAACCCCGATTTTTTTTTTTTTCTGGCAGGAGCCCCGTGTGTCAGCACCCTTGCAGTGTCAACACAGCTTTTCTCATTGAAATGAGTGGGGACCACTACTACTACTACTCCAACTGTGTTTTCTAACAGAAACAAAGACCACCTCCACAAACAGCATACCACGACCAAGAGACTACAGCCATGCTAACAGCCTTGTGTGGCTGTACTTAGAATTTAGCTCCAAGCACAACTGTGCCTAACATCACCCTGCTAACATGCTCACAATGACAATGCTAAGTGGACGTAATGGCTGATAGGAATGTCATTACTTTAATCATAAACCAAAGTATTAGAAAACAATGATTTTAACCTGATGAAGGCACTACAGGAAAAGCTGTAAGGAACACAATGTAAAAGTCACCCATGTCTGAATGACACAAAGTGGTCACTTTAAGGGCTTGATGAAGCCACCGATGTTAAGTATTCCATGTCTGAAAGGGGCTGCTGTATGAGCACATCATCTTTTCCTCTTAAGCAGAGTGACAGAAGAAGCCCTGTATGGATCTCTATGAACCACACACACAACAAAAGGCTTCAAACAACACACACAGGCTCTGACATGCAGTTTGTGGTGATGAGGGATAAAGATTGGACCTGATTAGGGCTCTTCTAGCAGGTCATGAAAAGCTAATCCAGACTGAGGGGTCTCTAGATGCAGACAGCAGCTGTTGGTTTCTGAGTCAACAATACAGATGAGTCAGCAGCAGACATAGAGGAAAACAAACACATCCATTACTTCTGTTATTACACAGGGCAACAATGTGTGAACCAATTATTCCTCCTTCCTCTTTTCTTCTGCATTTCTCTTCCATCATAAAGTTAGCATAAGTGAAGCTGGCTTGGTCTGGGCAGTAGAGTTTGAGGAAAATTTTATTAAAAAGCAGTCACCTGCAGAGATTTCAAATTCCAATGCCCAGCCGTAGTCCAAACAACTGACTGCATGCTTTTATGAAATAACTGAACAATAATCCACATAATAACGCGCCCTCAACCCCGTCTCCTGAGGGTGCAGTCTCCTACATTTTTATCAAGACTGCATTCTTCCTCTCAGTGGAACAGCTAGTGTTTTGCTCAGGATAAAACACACTAATTATACACACACACACACACACACACACACACACACACACACACACACAACAGTGTGTTAAAGACACATAATGCAGTAATAATGTTCTTGATGAGTATGTTTACATTTATCAAGCAAAAGCTTGTCTAATGTGATAATTTGCATCTTTTCTCTGTTTTATATTATTATAAATTAAATATCTCTGGGACATAAAAAAGACGTGAAGATGTCATCTTGGCCTCTGGAAAATTGTGATGGGCATTTTCCACAATTTTCTGACATTTTAGTAGCTAAATTGACAGATTAAATTGATAATAAAAATAATTGTTAGTTGCAGCCACATTCAGACATTCAACAATGTAGTTTAAGATAAAGCTACACGTGTTGCATCAGTATTGAGGACAGCATGCTTCTAATTAAGTCCTAAAAGATTTGACAGTTGTTGAAGAAGTGTGGCTCTGTAGTAATAAGGACAGCTACAATGTTAAAATGAACACACACACACACACACACACACACACACACACACACACACACGTAGTGACAAGTGCTCTGCCTTCACACCTCACTGTTGGTAGCCAGAGACTTCTCTCAGATGCATGCTGTGTAACTACAGCTCTACTCTGTCTAAACACCTCCACTTCCCAGAGGAACATACACACACACACACACACACACAGTGTCTGATATGATAGAGGAGGAATGAGGGGGCAGACAGACAAGGCCAGACTCTTACAATGTGGTCAGACAGAATGTGATCGACTAATCTGAGACGCTACTTAGAGTGACGCCAGGAAGACAGCCAGACTAAACACACACACAACATGGACCAATAGCCTGTCTCGCTGCTCCCAAGGCTGCCCTGGCCTATTTTAATATGAAGAGTGTATATGTGTGTGTGTGTATGTTCCTCTGGGAAGTGGAGGTGTTTAGACAGAGTAGAGCTGTAGTTACACAGCATGCATCTGAGAGAAGTCTCTGGCTACCAACAGTGAGGTGTGAAGGCAGAGCACTTGTCACTACGTGTGTGTGTGTGTGTGTGTGTGTGTGTGTGTGTGTCTGTGGGAGTGTGTGTGAATAATACTGGATGTTTGACTCACCAGTCCTGCTCCCCTCCTCAACCCCGGTCTCAAGTCAAGCATCTAGACCAGAGCTGTGATGTCTAGGAAACTGGTCACAAATTTAACTTGACTGGTTGATACAATCTGTGCATCTCTTCTTAATGTGAAACTATCATGCCTGATGTCCACTGGATTACATTCTGGCTGTCAGAAAAGACCCACTACCACTCCCAGTGTGCCAATGTCAACAAGACAAGTCACTTGTGTCTTGCTACCTTTTCATCTTTACTAGTTAACCTTTTAAGGTGGAATGTAGTCGAATATTTGGGTCCTAGTCCATTGCCTCCATTCTGCTGTCTTTACACACTGCTATTTTTGCCTGACCAGCACTGATGCAGCCACCCCACAGTGCAGTGTCTGCCACCCCATCAGTGATAAATGAGCAGCAAAAGTGTATTCAGGATGCTTGTAAAACACACAAAAAAGTCTGCAAAACAACTTGAAACATTGAAACAAAATGTCCTAAATCTGTGAACACATGAATCAGTAATATCAAGGAAAAATGAACAAAACAGCACAAGTCTGGCCACTGAAAAACAAACTACTTAAAAATGCTCAGCTTCTGAAATTTTAGCAGATATTTGATGGAGACATCACCGAGCCGTCACACAACAGAAACACATTTACCTGGCAGGAAAGGGCGTAAGACAGATCAAGTTGCATCACGGGAAGTGTAAGATCCAGGATTTTGGGGGCTTGGTTCATACTAGGGACTAAAAGTCATAATATCTCAGCCTCTAATGCTTTGATTTTGACCTTCTTTTGTTATCTGTCTCTCACATGCCCCCCAAGTTTATGGAAGTGCAACACCAAATTGCTGTAGAACCCCTTTAAAAAGTTTGGATAAGGTGTGAATCTGTTGTGGCAGGAAAACTCGAGAGCATTTGGACAGTTTCTCTTCATCTCCATCATGAAAAGAATACTGAAATATAAATGCAGTTTTCATCTGACAGCAGCACATCAGAGGCATAATGCACAGGTGGAATGTCTGTCTAAAACATTAAAACAGACGCAACTGGCGTGGTGTTTTAGAGTACAATGTGGCATTTGGAAACAGATTAGGCCAACACTACAACACAAGCTACTGGCGTCATCATGTGCAATGTTTATTCATTTGACGAAATGCAATTAACTCTGAAGAAGCAAAGAAAAAACTCAGCTTCTGGCATTTTGGAGGCTTGTTGGTCTGGGTGTGTGTCATGTGGCAACCAGAGGTCCTGTGTGCAGGTGCAGCCCAGGACCTTCTGTGCTGACAATGTCAAAACAAAAAACAAAACAAAAAAAAACAAGCTTTTTCCACTGACAGTACTTATCCTTACACATCGCCCTTCAAAGCTCTCTACCCCACGATGAAATCAAACAGAATTAGTCAGGAGTTCACCGTTGGGATTTTTTGCATCATCATCATCTTCATTGCAATTCGCCATCTCCACCGTTTGGCATCGCAGGTCACACCTCCACCCACAGTGGACCTGGTATTTGCACACAGCACCGTATTTGGCAGCCTTTGAAAACATGCTGAATTCCATTTTGAATCAAGTATTCTGGAGCCCTAAAGCTTACAACAAGCCAGCCTGAGCCTTTTTGCCAGCTACTTTCTCCCCTTCATGCTTCAAGTTCACTAGGCTGTGAGAAAAGTTGCGAGTGGGAAGAGTGGGAAAGTAGGCCACTTGTTCGTTCTTGAAGTGGAGTCAAGAGAATTTCAAATAAATTTAGAGAATGGTTGTCTCTTCACCTTAGTTAGGTCTGAATCCTGAAGCTAAAAGGCATTTTTCTACAGTTAGAGAAAATATTACCTCAAGCTATAAATATATCAGCTGACAAGGTTTCACCAGTGTAGATGCACTCTGAAAACCTCGCAGCTTACGAGGTACACACACTGGTTCTGAAATCTTTTTGACTGGGCTTATGCTGATATTTCTGCTACTAATACTTTTGTACCAACAATCAAAGTGTTAACAATCCCTCACGTTCTTTCTATATAAATAATGATCTTGGTAATACTATTATGCTATGTGTCAGACGTATGGTTCAGAGTTTGGTGTGTGTAGAAAATATGAACATGGAGTCTACTTCATACATATAATAGACAATTGACTGACAATCATTTTTCAATTAATGGTTTAAGTCATTTATCAAGAAAAACTACCAGACATTCTTTGGTTCCAGGTTCTTACATTTGAGGATTTGCTTGTTTTCACTGTTTTACATGATACAAATGAATGGAGCGGGTGGAACTGAGTCTGACTGAGCAAACTATCTGCTGATGAGGGCCGTGAGAAATCTATCAAGTGAAGTATTTTTTGTCAAACTACTTTTTCTAAGGTCAGGAATGAACCTTCAAGCCCAATTGAATTAACTGTAAAAATATCACAATAAAGATAAGATAAGATAAGATAAACCTTTATTGATCCCCAGCGGGAAAATTCGGTTGTTGCAGCAGGACAAGGACAGAAATAAATACAGATAAGTATAGAAAGTAACAGAAATAAGAGGTACATAAACTAAAATAAGAATAGAATAAAAATAGAAACTATACAAGAGCATTTGGAAGACTACAATTTAAACATTTAGCCTAAAGACTATAATTAGCTGCATGAGTGTCATTGAGTTTTATAACTGTATAATTTTTCAAAAATAAAGTACTACTAGTAATACAGTTATACCGTAAGTACCGTAATAAACCACCATATGGTTTATTACAGTACTAAATAAACTGACTGCATAAACTATTCTGTGTAGGGCTGCAACTAACAATTATTTTAATTATCAATGAATCTGCCAATTATTTTCTCAACTAATCTATTCATCATTTGGTGTATAAAATGTCAGAAAATAGTGAAAAATGTCCAGCTCAGTTTCTTATGTTATCCGACCAACAGTCCAGTTCAGTCTACATTATTATAAAACAGAGAAAAGCAGCAAATTCTACATTGGAGGAGCTGGAACCAAAGAGTGATTGGAGTGTTTAATTAAGTACAAGATTAATTTGTTATCAAAATTATTGCTGATTTTTTATTAAATCAACTTATCGTTTAATTGACTAATGTCACAGAACTAATTCTGTGTTTTTATTAACAATACATTTAGTTTTCATTCATGGAGAAAGCCATGACATCAGAATCTGTTTCGTGTGTCACTTCTTGATATGTGGCCCAGAATTTCTTTGTAGTCTCTAATTTTTGAGTCAACAGAGAAATGAATGCAAATTAACTGCAGCGCTATCTGGACGTTTAGTCTATACTGGGCCCTTATAGCCAGCCAGCGCTGCCTCCTACCCATTCCCACCACACTGATCCATGAAAGACCATTTTATAGCCACGTTACGCATCGTGCATTGTTGGCTATGTAGTAGCCAGGCAACAGAGGAATAATACATACAAAGCCACCGTCAGCAGTTTGGGGCCGAACCATATTTATCCCTCCATCCACCCCTCCTCTCTCTTCCTCGCCTACTGCTCCCTCCTTATTAACATCCCCCTTCTGTCACCTCCTCCCTCCCTCATCCCTTTCTCTTTTTACCTCCTCTCCTCCCCACTTCTGACCCACTTCTGACCCTCTTCCTCCCTCCCCTCCTCTGCCCCTCCCTCTCATTCTTACAACAATAGAAGGGAAAACGCTGAGGCGAGTGTCAAGAACAAATAAAATAAAAGGAATCTACAGGCTGCGGACAGTACAAGTCAATATTTCAGGATACAACCATGAAATGAATTCAGTGTAATCTGCCTGGCTGCGCTTATGTTTGCACCCAAGCCTGGTGTCGGATTGAAACAGTGTGTGCTTACAGCCACTGGGTAAAGACATTATTCTGGAGGCTGTGTTAGCACCTCTGAAGTTCATGCAAATCACTTTCTGCAGTGATTGAAGCGGTGGGTTAGCACTGTAGCAGAATAGATGGGATGTTGTATTTTCACTGGACTACTGATAGGAAGGATTTGTTGGTGTTGGGTCTACAAGTAAGGTCTGGTGAATGTGATTTGCGTGTGTGTGTGTCTATGTTCAAACTGCATTTGTATGAAATTGTTCTCTCTTGATGGGGGGATCAAAATTGAAGAAGATTGTGGGTGACAGTTCAAATTTAATGTTGCATTTGATGTAAGGAAGCATCAAATACAAGTATTCTTGTTGTCTTGTACATCATTTCATACACATTTCTCTAACTAAGCATGTTATTTTTCTGTGGTTAAACAAATGGTTGATTCGCTTCCACAGATTCCTACAGGTGTAAATGGGCCACTTCTAATAAGGGATTACTTGATGCTACTAGATAGCCTGCTTTCCATCTTGACTCATGGCAGTCCCATAAACTGTGATGAGTGCACATACATTCTAACATATTCTTGTTGTAGTTAACAGGACCAATGTGACTCCAGACAGCTAATCTCTAATGTCCACCGGATGTCTTTTACTGTTCTGTTATCTTTACCCATCAGGTTCATCTCTGAAGCGTGACATTCACTTGTGACTGTATGTAAATGTTTATTGACGAATGCTTTTAAATTAATATCTAATGATGAACAATTGTTACTGACAGTTTCTGTAGACCAATACTGACCTTGCAATGAGACCTTTTTGACAGCATGCATTTTAGTATGTCATAGCAGGAAAACTGACAGCATTAGAAACAACTGAATTAGGTGAGCTAGTTCCAGAGCCCAGGTATTGTGCATGCTGCTCACTGTCAAAGCTTACTGGGACACTTGATGGAACTGAGCCACTGTTAACAAAATTCGTTTCACCTGTGCTTTTCCTGCTGTGACTAGTCAAAATATGTGCAGTGAAGAAAATCTGGTATCGTCCAGAAAGGACTGCTCCACACTAGATACAATGTCTTTGTCTATGTCACAAAATTCAGTGTTTCCATTATATACTTACATTTATTAAGATGGGCTGTCAAATCAATTTGTAGTGCCATGCAATGTGGTTTACAGATTTTTAATTTAGGTTAATGAGAGCACTGGTATTGGAATGGTAATTGATATCGGTAGATACCCTGACTTGAGGTATATAAAAAGTTAAAGTCATACAACCTTCATTTAATCAGGTGATCTCATTGAGATCAAGATCTCCTTTGCAAGAGAGAACTGAGTACAGCAGATAAAAAAGCAAACATAGTCAGACATAAGACAAGGACATACAGCATCAGAGACAATCTCAGACATCACTCAATACATTCAAAGTTAAAAATGTAAAAATCGGCCAGTTTGATGAGACATTCAAGTTTTAAAATCCTCTGAAATTCATTCCATTTATACAAATGTGCAAAGTAGTGGAAGGCAGTCTTCCCAAGTTCAGTATTTACCCGAGGAGTAAGTAGAGTTAATCAGTCCTGAGATCTGGTCTGGTGAGCAGTGGTATTATATGAGAGAAGAGAAGTGACATGCTGAGGCAGCTTTTGCAGGAGACATTTATAAATAGAATTATAGAACGTAGTTCTCTTCTTGTTGCTAGTGATTACCAGACATGATGGTTGACTGTACAATCATCTTCCTGTCCTCAAGACACAAACATGTTTTATTCCGATATAATAACCCCATTTCAAGTTGGATCGGTGCATCCCTTCACATAGCATTAGTATTTTTTCCTTTGTGTTTATGTCACTTCTTGTCCGTAGTCTGTGAGGTTGGAGAAGGAACGCTATGTTCTTCCTTCTGCTAATATACACTATTCAGGACATATATATATACAGAATGAAGACAGACAACATGCAAAGCACAGCCACAAAGTATCTGTTCCAACATGTATAAAAAACAACTCTAAACTATATTGGAACTGTGTCTGCTGAAAAAGAACAGACTGCTTTGTGCGCTCCACTTCTCAAACACGCTGATTGGACATTTGAACCACCACAGAGATGGAGGTGTTGCACAACGCAATCCAGTAGAAATCCAGGGTAAAATAGGCAGCTATCATATATCAATTAAAATATATACAGTATATTGTTCATGGTTTAGGAGCTCAGCTTACGCACGTTGCACATCATGCAACAACAAACATAATTTGAATTGTCACCCAGCTCCAAGTCTACACGGCTACAACAATTGCAGTTTTCCCCATTAACTGCTAAGGTGGCTTTGCGTGAAATGTTCAGTTCATTTTCAGACTACACTGACACACCATGGGAACTAGTTCCTGGTCTGGAGACAATGAAGTGAAACCAAAGTATTCTAAAAAGGGCTGTCCTTATCTAGCCTTACCCCAGCTGGCTCTCCCTCAGGCTTTCCCTCACACACTTTTCATTAGTCCTATCAGGGCAACTTCAAGAGCCGTTTTAATGGTTATCATGTCTCGGTGCAGTTCACTATTATCTGCTTCAATATATGTCACAGGGATGTATGAGAGCCAGAGGCTGAGGCATTTAAACATGCTGGGTGAACAAAATTAGTCTGCTGGATCAAAGTTTGTATCAATAATTCAGTACAGTTTTTCTCCACAGGATTCTATCTTGAAGCAAGAATACTTCCACAAGAGGAAGGGAGGGATTTAAAAGTGCTTTGCTGCTCGCACTTGTCTTTATCAGAGGTGGTCTGGTGACAGTAATTAACCTGTGACACCCAGGAATTTGATTCAGTCTGTATTGAAATTTCCTCTGCCAACATGGGAACAACTCTGTCTGTAATGTAACCAAGTGAAATACAGCCGCCACAGTGGGTCTCAATTGTACACCACAATCAGAATAAGCACACTGATGAAATCACTCTTCCATTCTTTGAAACTTAAAACTCACAAGAGAATTACATTTATGTAGAGACTAGCTCCTATGGTTTATACATCCAGCTCTTAAGCTGCAGCCAAAATATCAAGTAGTAAAAATGATCATAACGTACTTGAGCACATTTAAGTGCTACCACTGCTGTCACTGCGACTGAAACAGCTGCAACTGCTTCTGCAATGCAAGGTAGTGGCAGTGTATGTTCATCTTTTGTATTATGGAATGCAGGTTCTCCACTCCACCAAATCTTACATTGTACGTGGTAACATATATGCTTGCTAACCTTAAGCTTTACTTGCTTTTCCCAGAGCTTTCAACCACCGCTTTAGATCCTACGTGTTCATCATCATACACTCCCACAATCATCTTAAACTGGTGACAGAGCTGCAGATATCTCCTGAGTTACTCAAAGGGCTGAAATTATCAGTCTGTCTGCAAACATTTCTGAACAGGTTCATATCTGTCTGTTTCATGTGCGCTGAACTGCTAGTATTTACTTCCCATCTCTCTGCCATGCATTACATACTGTAAGTGTGGATTTACCAAGAACAATGTGTGAGCACATTTAGTCATATTATGATGTGACTGACAGTTATATTGAACAAACATAAGAGAACATAACATTAAAGGGTAAGGCTGTGTGATTCAATATTTCTCTTATTGTCAATAAATACATGTAAAGACCCAAACCAACAATGTCTCAGTCAGTCTCAATACTTTTTCACGCCCCCACCCTGTCTGTGGCACTCAACCCCAAGTCCCTAATGAAGATTTAAATCTTTAAAAGCAGCTCACAAATATATAGTTTCAAACGTTTCTCAGACAGAAGGAAATGTGCATTTGTTGAGGACCATTTTCAGCAGCAGATTAATCTGCGTGTGGTGCGACAGTGAGGCTCACTGTGTTTGTAATAGTTTTTGGACAACAATGGAGATCTATGGCACAGGGGAATGGGATACACTCATCGTTGGTTTGGGTCTGCACATGAGATGTGTTGACAATAACAAAAATATGGAACAACAAAGACCTATCTTTCCAGATAATATGGAAAACTAAGATTTTGGTATTGTAAGTATAAGCCATCATGGCATTGACTTTATATTTTAAGATCCCATAGTATAACATGCAATGGGAGCTATCCTACCAAATAATGAATCAACACAATTTTGCCACAACTGTCCTGACAATATGTGACAGTTTGTTAGTTAGCACTGTTGTACTGTAGAGTGGAGGTCGTCACTATGTAATGTGGAGACAGCACAGCATTATGACAGAGACAGCTGTGGGATAAGCTACATTTGGTATTAAACCAGGATTCACTTTAGAATCCATTACAAGACCAACAACTGTTCAGTAAGAGCTGACAAAGAGCCAGCAGAGGGAACGCCCTGACCTGAGATAAACCGGAAACAGGATAAACAGGAGCCTGCTTCAGACCATCAGCACAGCCAGCTACTGGCTAACCAGTCATGTTAAAAGGACAGTGTCAACCACAGTCATCTCACATTTCACACATTTCTGATGAAACTCTCCCTGCTGAGAGGAACAACGGATAATCACATCGTATATGGGGCAGGTGTGGTGAATGGAGATTAAATATAGCTTTTAATTGTGCAAGGGGGGTTACAAGGCATCAGAAATGTGAAAACCTTGGTGAACTGCTGGCCTGCTCATCAGCTAACAATCCTGAACAAAATGATCCTGTCGTTGCACATTAAAAGTTGGACTAAAATATAAATACTAGTGTTCACCAGAAAGAATTAAAAAAATGTTTCAAATAAATTTCCCTCGACCTGCTTCATAGCCATGCACCACTGGTGTTCACATTCACCATGCACGCCAAGCCATGCGCACTAGAAAATTTAGCATTTAAACTCAGTGAAAAATGGCCCATAAGTAAAGGATATCCTTGTCTGGACAGCTTCTATTTCTTATTACCAGGGTGTTTTGCATGTGGAATAGAGCCAGCTGAATTCCACATACCAAGGGGTGGAAATGGGCTGAAACTCAATTTCAGCAAAGGCAGGATGAAGGTCTGCTCCAGCTGAGATTTTGAAAATCCAGGTAATATTTTTATTGGAGAAAACTGCTTATGTAGCTGCTCTACACTGTTTGTTAAGTGTATGCATGAAACAATAGATCATTTATTGTAGTAAAAGGCATCCCAAGTACTGCCTATACTACCCTTAGAGCCAAATGGAAGGCATTGCAATGGACAATCTTCCACTACTAAAAATGTCACTCATACACTTTACAGTAAAGCAACTGAACAGCTCTGCAATACTTACAATACACACTTAGGATTGTGAAGCACTCACAACTCTTAATACAACTTAAATAGTATTTTTTGCAATTAATCTGCATCCCATAATGTTGAACAAATGTATAAACAAAATATGTATGACCAATCAGAGTAGTCCATTTTGGAGAAGCTACAAGGGATAAAGATCTCCGTATCAGCTCTATTCATTTTTGCCTTGTCCTGACTGCTCTCCCACTGCTTGCTGCTGAGAGGCGCCCCTCAAGCATGATGCTTAACAATGGTGACGGTATTACCCAAATAATTATCAGGATCTGGATTTTGCCAGCCACACAGCTGGGCATTCAGGTCAAAGAGTTTTTGTCTTTTAAGATTTTTAAAATGACATTTATTTAACTGGCTAGATGGAGAGCTAACTAGCCCCTTACAGGCTTCCTTCAGCAATGCTCACAGAGATGTAAAGCACTGCTTGGAAGTGGGGCTGACCCAAATGCTTTAAAGCTTCTACCGCTGCCATGGTAATCGACGTCCAAATCAGTTTTCGAATGCTACGTTTTTTTAAAATTATATATGTATTACCACCAAATTCCAAAATAGCCCATGAAATATAGGCCTACAAATGAACAAATTCGGGGGCACTACACGACGCTCACCTGTTCCTGTTCTCGCGTGCCTGCTTTTCTCTGTCGGCGGCTGGTCTGTAACAAGTCCCATCATTTATCTCTAAATCAATATTTTTTCCAAGTTTGAAAAAGGTTGATAAAGTATCATGAAGACAAAGCTAATGACAATGCAAATCTAGCAAAAATATGTCTGCATAAAATTCTGCTACCCTTCCCAGCTGGCTTATTTCTAGCCAACAATTGCTAATAGTCCAACTGTTGGCACAAAAGTAGTTCATTCAATATTTTGAATAAAAATATTGAATGAACTACTGTCTGAAAGTGGTATCATTCAGTTGTGGGTTATCACACAAGTAGGTGGAGAGAAAAATACATATAACACAGGCATATTGAGAGCAAAACCACAAGACATCATAAAATTTCACATTAAGAGAGCTGGAACCATTTCAGCACAGTGCTGTGGCATCTACTGTTGGCTTAGGTACCCAGTGGAACAGGGACAATGTGCCACTGAACAACAAACTGGTTTATTTTGTTCAGGTAGAGGGCTAGTTTCTATTGTACGACAATACAACAGAAAAATAATTAACTGTCCAAGAATGTGAAACATCGACCCAGACATCTAAAACATCCAGTCCAGATGCAGTTCAGCACAGCACAAGGCCAGGTGAGAACTGCACCCTGTCTCAATTCATTTTAAAACACGGTCTGCATATATAAACACAAAGTCCTACATGTACAGGTCCTGGAAGGTATTACGTGTGCAGTCACTGAACATCTATAATTCCTCTAAATTAACCTGATTCCATTCTGGACAATCTGATTAGGGCTAAATAAGCCATTATTCTAACACTGTTGGGAGAAAGCCCAGGGGAAAGAAAAAGTGAGAGAAAGAAAGGCAGATTGCCGTGGCCAGGCTTTAAGTGGCTCCAGCGCAGCATGGAGGAAACCCCAGGAGACGCTTCAAATGAAAAGACAGGATAAAGTCTAATCTAATAGATCGACTTACAGCAGAGGGCAGGAGGGAAAGAGAAACGGCAAAAGACAATGGTTTCACATTGAACAAATCAATAGCAATTCAATTGTACAACCCCCACGCAAAACCCATACAATTACACATACCTGGGATCACACACACACACACACACAC